>CM028355.1:9446339-9918381 GCA_016618105.1 Dendrobium huoshanense
ATAGTGCTCCGATGACTATATTGTGAGTGGTTAGTGTTTGTTGACCTGTAATGAAATACAAAAAAAAAAAAAAAACTTAATTAACGTACCTGTCCAGCCACATCGCTCAAGCCTTTCGCATGACTTTGTTTGTCCGCAACTCTCCTCCCATGCCGCACATCTTCACACGATCTCTGCCTTGAGCGAACCCCACTCGCATCGTTAAAAGGAAGAGGGAGACGAGGCCTTCGGCTACTGGTTCCCTTCTTCCTCTAGTGATCATCCCGACCCCAATATCTTATAACTTCGCTCCTCCGATAATGTTCCCCTCTCTCGTCGGATTGAAAGATACGACTTCTTGATTGGAGCAAGGGAGCTCGTTCACTATGAAGTAACTTTCTTCCTTTGGCATGCTTCTTTGGTTCTTTCGTTGATGTTCGACTTCGCTTGTTCAACGACTTTCCCTCCCTCTAAGATCAAAAGTTACAACAGTTCGATTAGGAGCAACAATCAGAGCTCGCTAGCCATAAGGGAAAGTTTGTCCTTCTCGAGTGTTTCTTCGACCCTTCGTGGTTGTTTGATCACACTCCTTGGACGACTTCCCCTTCTTGACCTTCTAAGCAATTCTTCGGCCATATCCCCTAAATTTGCCAAACCGATAGGTTTAAACAATAATAAATATTTAATTATAATTATTTTAATTAATTCTAATAAATTTTAATTAATTTATTATAATTAATTTAATTAATTATAATTAACTTTAATAAGAATTAATTTTAATTTATAAAATTAATTGTTATTAATTATTATTAATTGTTTATAATTTATTAAAATAATTAATATCAGTTAGTTATAATTAATTATAAATTAATTATAACTCATGATTTTAATTAATTTTAATAAACTTTAATTAATTATCTTAATTAATTATAATTAAATATGATTAATTAATGTTAATTATAATTAATTAAAAAAGAGAGAGATGTGCCTACCCCTCCTCTTACCTCGATCAGTGAGCCAGCACGCCGGTCCATTTACGAAGGTATAACTTCTAACCTTAAAATCCCTCTCTCATGGCTTGCGACGAGCCGACAAAGCTCCCCACTTGTTCACATAGCACGGGGATAGGGAAACCGGTGCGACACTTGCAATGAGGTGGGTAATCCTCAGAGCTCTCATGTAGCATGAAGGGGATAAAAATAAGTACCCATATGTGGGAAAATGAATGTGCTCTTTTCAACTGGTACCGAAGACCTCTAAGCGCTCATGTAACATCTTGGGGATGAAAGAAATGCAGCCGCGGTATCTATGAACATCTACCTGAAGCGCTCATGTAGTGTGGAGGGGAAGGTTGCCTCTTAATTTTTCCCCTAAATAGGAGAGACGTTGGGAGGCTGCCAAAATTTTGACAAAAGACACCTGGACTTGAACAAAATTTGAATGAACTTGGGACATGAATTGAACATTAAATAAGATTTACTTTGATTCAAACTTAAAATTATAATGAACAAGTTGAGAACCAAAGTTAGAATTTAATATGACTATAGGGGACTTGGACTTGGACTCCAACTTGAACAAATGAAAAGAACTCTAATTCAATTTGAATAATCAAACTTGTAATTTTTTTAGTAAAATTTGAATAAAATGAGATAACAATGACTCTGAGCTTGAATAAATCACAAGGACTTAAATTAATTTTGATATACACAAGACTTGAGTTTACTTGGACTAGGAAGAACTGTGAGTGAACTTGAACCCAAGTTGAACCACATAAGAACTTAAATGAGTCATAGAGGATCTAACTTGAATGAATTATAATAAACAAGCTCAAGGTATTGTGTGATGAACCAGTTTTTTGACATTTATTCAAGTGGACATCATTTGATTAGCTATAAAGAATCTGATTTGAGGTATAATCAATGTTCCAATGGAATTATGATTCCAATTGGAATGCAAATAAAGGAGGAAGATCTATTAGAATTTTATCCAAGTAAGGACTCATGCACAAATTCATTACCAACTTTAGCATAAAGTTTATTTGAGCAATCATATTCATCCTATAACGACCATCTCAATTAGAGTGAAGGGATTGGTATCAAGCTGATTATGTATCTTGTAAACTATCTTTAAGGACAAGGAGTTCACAAGTAGGTTTAAACTGCCTTTGAAGACAAGGCTTTGCAAATAGAATTTGTGCATAAACAATGAGAAAACAATGAAAGATGTGGCAACCTATATATAGATGATCATGGAGAATCTTTAATGAATGCTATAGCTAATTCATAAATGTCATATCAATACATATCTACGATCAACAATAGTACTAAAGCTTTCCTGACATATATAAGCCATATGCAATGAATGTTATGACTTCCCCCTAGTCGATGACAGTGAACTCATGAATAAATACAGTGGTTGCCTACGCATGCTGAAGGTCAACACAAAATGAGCATGATAGATAGAGGATGAATGTATGGAGAGACTATTAACAATGAACACTACACATTCAATAGTCAACCTCAGTTTGTAGGTGAGCCCATTCATCTACCTCTAAGAGATGATGATCGATTTCCAACGAATACAACACACACACACGAGAAATTTGTCAAAAGGTAGGGATGAAGGGACACAATAGCATCTCTCCCATCAAACATAATTCAATTCTAAGGATAGCTAGTCAAGCATAAAGGCTTAATATCACTACAGAATACCTATTCGACATTCAAAATGTCAGTACAACCAAAAGGATTTGATATACAGTGGAAATAATAAACTGTTAGTTCAGGATAGTGACCACAAATTTTGGAACCATAAGAAATTAGTAAGAATGCAGTCATCCAAGATTGAAATGATCGATCATTTATTTAAAGCCAACAACAGAAAATGATGATGATGGCATAACCTACGAGTTGTCTATCGATCTCAATATGAGTTATATGAAGAGAAAGCCATATCAAATGAAGATGCAATGAATCCTAGTTCAATCAAGTTTTGAACACTATGTTGGATAAGATTATTGAATCTTACAAGTTTTTTGATGAACAGTAGTTGTGCATCTAACATATCTTCTACGTATAAATATTAAAGTATTATGATAAAGCCAAACTTCTACGAGCCATCATAGAAGACCCGTTGAATACTCCAAAAATGCTCCCGCACATACATCGTAGTTTGTATACACATAGGTACACAAAGGAAAAAGTGTAATCATAAACCTGTATGGTCCCCGATGAGAATTCAAGTTCGAACCTAATCCTTCTATGTGGATCAATAAGAGTCGACAGGGTTTGAAACATCAAATAAATATACGGTTATGCAGACCAATATATTTGTTTAATACATTTATATTAGACCTTCAAAGTTTATAATAATGAGAATTCACTAATAGAAGTATAAAGTTTATGATGAACCTTATCCTCTATCGATAGCCCGATAGAGTCGACAATATTTAGTCAATGGATTAGTCTATACACTCCGATGATGACTATGTTGAGTGTTTATCTAAACTAAAGGGGTTAAAAAATAATTTTAAATACTTCCTAAGTTCCAGAAAATTCAAATTCCTACAAAAATATAAATGACTTTAAAGTCACCCTAATAATGGATGTGTTGAATGTTTATTTCAATTTGAGGGGTTAATTTTAAGTATTTTAAAATGCCTCCAAACTCCCCCAAAATCCAAAAATCCAAAAATCATCCTAGTCCAAATATTTAAAATTATAATAATAATCCATCAAACTACTTAAAGTAAAATCTATCCACCCTCTACAACAGTTTGTCTAGGTGAAAAAAATTAAAATTTACTTTAGCTCACATAGAGCTAATGCCCAGTCAAAAATATTAATATGATTCATTTTTAAACAATATCCTATCAGCAAGAATGTGGTGCGTGTTCTCTAACTGGCAATTCTATCATCAAATGGCACCGCAGGATAAATAGTTATGACCCGGAGCCCTCTGAACCTAGTGGTTTTGCTACTAAATGGCACTACTAAATACCTATTATGGCCAGAGCCAATACATTTTTTAGTGGCATCAAATCCTTGAGATATAAATTAATAGGATATAATTGATATGGCATAAAGCCCTCTATTAGCTAACGTGGATTCAAATTTGTCCTTTTAGATATACATTTAACTTATGTCTATAAGGTACCCTTGAAGGAAGTAAGCCATGGCTTGTTGAGTCTAGTAATTAGGTTGTTAAGCCTAAGTTAATGTCCCAAAGGCTACCAAGAGGGGGGTGAATTGGTAGTTTAAAAAATATTAAGCCCTCTTTTAAAATTATGTTGAACCGAAATAAAAATTGTTTCTTTTAAGTTTTATAGAAAAAGTTTTTCAACCAAAGAGTTTTTAAGACTTAAAAAATAAAATGCGGAAACGTAAAAACTGTAAAGTAAATGACACCAGATTTATAGTGGTTCGGTCTATAACCAGACCTACATCCACTCCCCGGAGGCACCCTCCGAGTATTGCACTAATACCACAAAGTGACTCTCCTTTTGCACCCACAGTAAGGCGGAGAAGCCTTTACAACACACTCTTTTCACCACTACCCGGTGCGGCAGAGAACCGTCGTCCTTTTACATAATCCCCAATATTGGCAGAGAACCGTCCGTCCTTTCACACTCTTCTAGTGTAGGCAGAGAACCCTTCCGACCTTTCACACTCTTCTAGTGTGGGCAGAGAACCCTACCATCCTTTCACACTCTCCTAGTGTGGGCAGAGAACCCTACAGCTGTTCACACTCTCCAAGTGTAGGAAGCGATCCTTTCGGCTATTCACACTCTCCAAGTGTCGGCAGCGAACCGGATCTCCTTGATAGATCTTCTCACAAGAAATCTAGAAGGAAGAAAGAAAAGAGTGAAGTAATCAATTCACAAGTAGAGATTCTTACCTTTGAACTCCAAGTGAAGCCTTCACGCTCCAGTGGTAGGAATCTTCCTTTGAATGCACTCTCACACTCGCTCCTTAGCTATTCTCTCAAGAGGCACGAAGATCAAATGAAAAAGAGATTGGGTGGCAGTCTAATTTGGACTATTTATTCAAAAGACAAGAAAAACCGTCAAAAAACTGCAAGTTTTCAATTCTGTACGCAGTTGATCGTCCCGTATGATCGTGGATCATCCTGGATGATTTTACTTAAACGCTTTGAAATGACCCTATTTGTATATGTGTACAAAATGTCTTCGTACACACTGATCGTCCCGTACGAACTAAGTTTGTCCGATACGAACAGTTATTATTAGGTCGGTCAAGAAAACTGCTGAAAACCGTTCTAAGTCGGTTAATCGTCTAGACGAAAATTGGTTCGTCTAGACGAAATTTTTACAGAGAGCAGATCGTTTTCTGACGATAATTAATTTTGTCTGGATGAAAATTTTACAGAGACCAGATCGTCCTAGACGATAATTAAGTTCGTCTGGACGATAATTTTACAGAGAGCAACTCGTTTTCTGACGATAATTAATTTCGTTTGGACGAAAATTTTACAGAGACCAGATTGTCCTAGACGATAATTAATTTCGTCCAGGACGAATAGGACTTAGAAAATTTTTCAAGCCAGTTCCTATTCGTTCTATGTGCTCAATAGGAGATAACTGTCTGATCGTCCCGTACGATCTGATATCATCCCGTACGATCAGTATAACTTAAATATGATCTCCTTATGTATGTGTGTATGTTTTTATTCACTCAATTATAATCACTCCCTTTCAAATTTAATTCAAAGAAAAATACAAGCTTCAAATTCACAAAGTATCTCATGTTGAATTTGATTTGAAGTTTTCGTAGTTTGGAGTCTGATTTTCCTGAAATGTTAGTACACATAAGAGCAAATACAAATCTTCTAAAATTATTAGGAGATAACTACACATTTGAACAATAATGTTTGGAATCATCAAAACTATACAAGTTGTAAAAATGTAAAGCATGCAAATAGCAACTATTTTAATAATCTCCTCCTTTTTTGATGATGGCAAAACAATTATTGTTTGTATGATTTTAATTTAAACAAATCTCTTAAACTCCCAATGAATTGATGAATACATGAAAATAAGGAGGCATTTTGAACCAAAGAACAAATTTTTTTTTTGTTTTTCAAAAATTTTTTTTAACAAAATTACAAAGTTAAACACAAAATTAAAATGCAAACAAAACAATTAAAACAAAACAAAACATACAAACACAATAAAAACAAAACATACAAACACAATAATTTCTTCCCCTTTTTGACAACAATAAAAAGTGAGGAAGAAATAGACAAGAAATGTAAGTAATTATATGAAATTCATTTGAAAATTTAATCTAAATGGTGATTGTCATAAGGTATGCAATCTAAAACTAATAACATTAGGTCAATCATAGAAATTCATAAAATTTAAGAAGTGATATAACATTGTAAGTAAGAATAATTTATCAAAGACATGATTCAATTTAGACATTCGAATATAAAAAATCATTACAAGAGAGATGTATAAAAATTCTATATTTTAAAGTTCAATAGAATATAAATAAACATAAGATCAATTTGAATTAAGAGATTGAAAGAATTTGGAAAAAAAAAAAGAGAATTATCACATGTGGCGCTTTGCTCATCTTTTTCAAATTTTTGGGCACATTTTTGTGCATCTTTTGACATTGGGCTAATTTTGTGCCTCTTTTTCATATTTGTGAACCTTTGTGCATTCCTTTTGATTTTTGTACTATTTGTATAATTTTCAAGAGTAATTGAGACCAAATCTTTCCAAAATCAATAATCTAAAATTTCAAATATTTCTAAGTGCATTAATATCACTTAAGCATAGAAATACAAAATAAGAAAACATCTATATTGCAATAATAATATTAACTTTTATGTAGTCTAAATGAATAGACATGAATTTAAAAGTTCTAATTATAATAAGTTATAAATAACTTTTAAATTTAGAAAGACTAGATTTTCTAATGTAATTAATCTCAAATTACAATCTAATTTAAGCACAATTAAGATTAAATAAGACTAATAAAATTCATAAAAATTAACCACATTCCAAAAACAAATCAAATTTGAATCAAGTACAACATGTATTGATATTAATGAAAATGATTACATATTCATTTCATAATATTAAAACAGCTAAGAAAATACACTGAACTTTTTAATAAAGACAAACTAAAATAAACTCAATCAAAACACTAAGAAATCACAAAATTCAAAATAAAAATCAAAGACAAATAAACTAAGAAAACATAAATATCAATGTTGCAAAAACTTTTTTATTTAAGCATTCAAATCAATAACACCAAGCCTTGTTCTTAATGTACTGAAGGTATCAAAGGTTAAAGGTTTTGTAAAAATGTCTGCAATTTGATTTTCAGTTGAAACATGTGTGAGTTCAATTTCTCTCTTGGATACATGATCCCTTATTAAATGATGTCTTATGTCAATGTGTTTGGTTCTAGAATGTTGAATAGGATTTTTGGAAATGCAAATAGCACTAGTATTGTCACAATAAATTGGAATAGTGTCTATAGTTAATCCTAAATCAATCAACTATTGTTTTAACCAAAGTACTTGTGCCACACAACTTCCTAATGCAATGTATTCTGCTTCTGCAGTAAATAGTGCCACTGAATTTTGTTTTCTACTAGACCATGAAACTAATGAATTTCCAATGATTTGACATGTTCTAGAAGTACTTTTACTATCCACTCTACAGCCTGCAAAGTCAGAATCTGAGTATCCAATAATTTCAAATGAAGAGCTAAACTTAGGATACCAAATCCCTACGTTTTGAGTTTCTAGTAAATTCTTAAAATCCTTTTCACTGCTGTCAAATGTGATTCTTTTGGATCTAATTGAAATCTAGCACATAAGCAAACACCGAACATAATATCTGGTCGGCTAGCAGTCAAGTAAAGTAAAGATCCAATTATCCCTCTAAATTTCTTTTGATCAACAGATTTTCCCTTAAGGTCCTTATCCAACTAAACTGAGAAACTCATTTGTGTACTAACAGGTTTAACATTGTCCATTTCATATTTTTTGAGGATGTCCTTAATATATTTAGTTTGACTAAGAAATGTACCTTCCTCAAGTTGCTTAATATTAAATCCTAGAAAGTAATTTAAATCTCCCATTAGACTCATTTCAAATTCACTACTCATTATTTTAGAAATATCATCACAAAGATTTTTATTTGAAGATCCAAAGATGATGTCATCCACATAAATTTGAACAATGAGTATATCCTTTCCAAATTTCCTTAAAAAGAGAGTTGTATCCACACTTCCTTTTTCAAAAGATCTTTCAAGTAGGAAGGTGCTCAACCTCTCATACCAAGCTCTAGGTGCCTGTTTCAATCCATATAATGCATTTTTTAACTTGAAAACATGATTTGGGTATTTAGAATTTTCAAAACCTGGAGGTTGTTCTACAAAAACATCTTCCTCAATTACCCCATTTAAAAAGACACTCTTGACATCCATTTGAAACAATTTAAAATATTTAAAACAGGCAAAGGCTAGTAAAACCCTAATTGCTTCAAGTCTAGCTATAGGGGCAAAAGTCTCCTCAAAATCAATTCCTTCAATTTGATTATACCCCTTAGCAACTAATCTAGCCTTATTTCTAATGACTACTCCTAAGTCATTCATTTTATTTTTGAACACCCACTTGGTTCCAACAACACTTTGATCTTTTGGCCTTGTAGTTAATTTCTAAACTTTATTTCTTACAAATTGATTTAACTATTCTTGCATGGCCAATATGCAAAATTCATCAAAAAGTGCTTAATCAATATTAGTGGATTCTATTGTTGAAATAAAGGCTGAATGATTGACTTCCTTGTTTAATCAATGCCTAGTTCTAACACCCTCACTAGGTTCACCTATAATCAATTCTCTTGGGTGGTTTTTAGAAAATATCAAATCTCTAGGCAAAGTGTTTTCTCTTTCCAAATTCTCTTCCACATTTTCTTCTATATTTAATCTATCAATCTTTTGGGAGTTTTCTTCAATATCTTCTTCAACAACATTTGGCTCTTCCAAATTTCCATATTCATCAAATACAACATGTGTGGTTTCTTCAATGACTAAAGTTCTTTTGTTGAATACCCTATAAGATTTTCCAACACTTGAATATCCAACAAAAATTCCTTCATTTGATTTTGGATCAAATTTTTCGAAGGCAGATTTTCCATTATTATGTATGAACACCTTGCAACCAAATACATGCAAATGAGACAAATTAGGTGTTCTACCTTTTAGCAACTCATAGGATGTTTTATTCAAATTTGATCTCACATTCACCCTATTCAGAACATAACATGCAGTACTAACCGCCTCAGCCCAAAAATATCTAGGAAATGAGTATTCTGCCAACATTTCTCGGGCGGCTTCTATTAATGTTCTTTTTTTCCTTTCAACTACCTCGTTTTGTTGAGGGGTTCTAGGTGCAGAAAAATTGTGATCAATCTCTTTTTCTTTACAGAAATTTTCAAATCTTTTTTTTTCAAATTCTCCTCCATGATCACTTTATATAGAAATTATTTCACTCCCTAGTTTCCTTTGAATCCAAATAGAAAAATTTTTGAATTTCTCAAACGATTCACTCTTATGAAAAAGAAATCTAACCCAAGTGAATCTTGAGAAATCATCCACTATAACAAATCCGTATACCTTCCCTCCTAGACTTACAGTTCCTACAGGTCCAAAAAGATCCATGTGTAGAATTTCTAAAGGTTTACGGGTCCTAAGATCTTTATTGGACTTAAAAGATGACTTCACTTATTTTCCTAATTGACATGCATCACAAAGGTGGTCCTTAATAAAGTCTAGTTTTGGTATACCTCTCACTAAGTTCTTTTGGATAATTCTTCTAAGGTTTTTCATACTAGAATGACAAAGTCTCCTATGCCAAAGCCATGATTCATTAGAAACAGTTTTCAAACAAAAAGCAGTAGGAGATTGAATACAATTTAAATCTAGCATGTAAATATTGTTTATCCTTTTTCCATTTAAAATATTTTTTTCCATTTAGGCTTATTATGTAGCTAGTAGGTAAAAATTTTACATTATAGCCCTTATCACATAGCTGACTTATGCTTAATAAATTATTGAGTCTTGATTACATGCGAAACAATTCATTTGGCATTATAACCCTCTTGAGACAATTTGTGTGAATCTTGTGTACATGTCTGAAATAGATTCATTTGATTTCATGCGAAACAATTCATAGTCATGTAACAAGATATTGAGTCTTGATTGCTTAACCTCATTTGTCCCTTCATAAGTTATACAAAGTCTATCCCATATGTCCTTTCCACTTTTGCAAGTGGAAACCCGCATGTAGTCTTCAGATTTTAAAGCACAAAAGGAACTATTTAAACATTTGGCATTTAATTATGCTAAGTCACGTTCTTCTATAGTCCAATTTGCATAAGGTGTTTCTACCCTAACTCCATCAACTAATCTAATTGGTTTTGTGTAACCTTCCTTAACTAGCATCCACATGCGATAATCAAGTGACTGTAAGAAAATAGACATGCATGTTTTCCAAAAATTAAAAGGAATATTGTCAAACAGTGGAGGTCTAGTGATAGAGTAACCCTCAGGTGTGTTTCAATTTCCAAATGTAGTCATCTACGTTAATAAAAAAAGTAGTTCAAACTTATGATTTTAAAACGACGCTCTGATACCACTTGTTGAGTCTAGTAATTAGGTTGTTAAGCCTAAGTTAATGTCCCAAAGGCTACCAAGAGGGGGGTGAATTGGTAGTTTAAAAAATTTTAAGCCCTCTTTTAAAATTATGTTGAATCGAAATAAAAATTATTTCTTTTAAGTTTTGTAGAAAAAGTTTTTCAACCACAGAGTTTTTAAGACTTAAAAAATAAAATGCGGAAATGTAAAAACTGTAAAGTAAATGACACCAGATTTATAGTGGTTCGGTCTATAACCAGACTTACATCCACTCCCCAGAGGCACCCTCCGAGTATTGCTTTAATACCACAAAGTGACTCTCCTTTTGCACCCACAGCAAGGCGGAGAAGCCTTTACAACACACTCTTTTCACCACTACCCGGTGCGGCAGAGAACCGTCGTCCTTTTACACAATCCCCAGTGTTGGCAGAGAACCGTCCGTCCTTTCACACTCTTATAGTGTGGGCAGAGAACCCTTCCATCCTTTCACACTCTCCTAGTGTGGGCAGAGAACCCTACAGCTGTTCACACTCTCCAAGTGTAGGAAGCGATCCTTTCGACTATTCACACTCTCCAAGTGTCGGCAGCGAACCGGATCTCCTTGACAGATCTTCTCACAAGAAATCTAGAAGGAAGAAAGAAAAGAGTGAAGTAATCTCAATTCACAAGTAGAGATTCTTACCTTTGAACTCCAAGTGAAGCCTTCACGCTCCAGTGGTAGGAATCCTCCTTTGAATGCACTCTCACACTCTCTCCCTAGCTATTCTCTCAAGAGGCACGAAGATCAAATGAAAAAGAGATTGGGTGGCAGTCCAATTTGGACTATTTATTCAAAAGACAAGAAAAACTGTCAAAAAACTGAAAGTTTTCAATTTTGTACGCAGTTGAGGGCAAAATCTCTGGGTATTGTCTTATTTACAATGCCATCTGCCTTCCAAAATTTACTCCGAAACTTATTCCATTAAAACTTCCCCGAAAGAAAAGCAAGTGAGCGGAGGCCGGGGTCAAATTTTTGGAGCCCATAGTGTTCAAGTGGTAGAGTTCAAATCACAATGGTTAGGTCATAGTGGTTAAACAATAGTTGTCAAACAACACAGTCCCAAGGCAGTGATCAAAGGATAGTGGTTTGATAATGGTGGTCAGATATCAATTGTTAAATTGCAGTAATTTAATAGTACCACTGGTGGTGATCTGCCAACCATTCACTAAAAAAAGGTTATTAATGCACGTAAAATAAGCTTTTTTTGGCAGTTTTAACGCCACAAATAAGCTTGCAATGGTTTGAAAATCACTACAAGATTGCCATGAATATTGTTTATTGCAAAGAAATTTCGCGGCGATTTAGAGAATGCTAGGGAAGAATGGAAAAAAGGCCAGCTTTCGTTTGCACTTTTGACCGCCTCTTTGGCTCCATATTTGCGGCAGTTTTAACCATTGCTATTTTGTAGATTTAGTGGAGGTTAAAACCTCCACTAAAGCTCTAGATTTTTTCTAAAAAAAATTAAGATTAGATGACTTCTACACCAATTGAAGACAAACATGAAACACAAACATATTTCTAAAATTTGGGCATCTAAGCAAGTTGGATTCTTGAAGCACGCATGAACGAATTTATAATTCTACTTTTATTTTTTGACGTAGAGTTAATATGATTTTAAGATTTAGATGTGTGTAAAACAAGTGAGCAACATGAAGAATGCTTGTAAGAAGTAAAACAACTTGATTTTCAAGGCCTTACAACTACTGCTAAGGGAAGACAACAATATATCTTTTAATCTACTTCTAAAAGCATACTTAGGCTTCATTTGGGAAAGCTTTTTTATTAGAAAGCTGCTTTAAGAAGCAGTAAGAAAGCCATCCTAAATGAAGCTTTAGTGCTTTTCAAACTTTTAATCTTAATATACATATCATCCATAGTTTCAATAATCAAAATCATTTTGATTGCAAGATGTTTAAAAAGTAGATGAATCAATAATTAAACAATACTTTTTAATATTCAAATTTGATGCTTCTTTGTCTAATACATATATTATCGTAAGATATCTAAATATATAATATAATAGAATCATTTTCTTTCTTTATCCTTGTGGGCTCCAAAAAATTGGCCCCGGCCTCCCCGACGCGCTTTTCTTTTTATTCGGTGAGGGGGTTTTAACTGAATAAGTTTCGGGATAAATTTTGGAAGGCAGATGGGTTTGTAGATAAGACACTACCCAGAGATTTTGCCCTCATTTTATGAGGACTTTATAATCTGAGTTCTGGTTTTCTATAGGCGCAAGCCCCTATAGTTAATTACCCCTCCCGATCACAAGAGAGAACTTTCGATTAAGGCTAGTCATCGATCAGATACGTAGAGATACGTGTTATCTGGCATATAGTAGCAGCATTGGGTTTGGGTTTGGAAATGTTGGATTTGAATTTAGGCATTTAAAAAGTTTGATATTTAAAATGAAAATTGCACCATCTTGCACTTAAAGCGGATGGTGGGGGAATGAATGATAGACCCGATCAAGATACCATGGTTTCGTCGTCCCGGGCTATCGTGATCCCTGGTTTACTTAGTCAGAGGAGGTAGTCGACCCAACCTGACAGAAGGATCCTTGTCGGCAGCCATGGGTTGCTTCGTCCAAGGGGTCCTTGTAGACCTGGGTTGGATGTTTGTCTAAGGGGACAAATTTGGATCCACCATAGCTAACAGAGAGCTTTGTGCCCTGTCAATTATATCCTATTGATTCATATCTCAAGAATTTAACGCCACTAAGGAGCGTATTGGCTCTAGCCATAACTTCTATCTATGGTGCCATTTGGCGGCAAAATCACTCGGTTCAGAGGGTCCCAGGTCATAACCGTTTATCCTGCGGTGCCATTTGGCGGCAAAACCACCAGTTAGAGGACACGTACCATGTCCTTACTGGTAGGAGATTGTTTGAGAATGGATCATAGTGATATTTTTGACTAGGCATTTGGCTCTTTGTGAGCTGAAGTAAACTTTAATTTGTCCGCCCCGACAAACTGTTGCGGAGGGTGGATGGATTTTGCTTGAAGCGTTTGATAGTTAGATTTCAAATTTTAAATATTTTTGGAATTTTTGGGATTTTTAAGATTTTTCTTTTTGGATTTTGGATATTTGGTACGACATTTGGAAAATATTTGGAATGGACCCCTCCGGTTGAGATTTGCATTCAACGCGGCCATCATCGAGGTGTTTGGGGTTATTTCCCTTTGTTGATTAAACCCTGTCGACCCTATCAACTTATTGATAGGGGATCGGGTTTCGTAGGTTTTATGCCCTTGATAGTGAATTCTCATCGTTATAGGCATTAAAGGCCTAATATGAATGTATTAAGATAAATATATTGGTCGTCGCAACTTTTTTTGTTGGTTCAAACCCTGTCGACTTCTATTGACCCATATAGAAGGATCAGTTTCGAACCTGAATTCACTTGTCAACCCGCGTAGCATTCCTAGACGTCACGTGTGCACCAATAACACGCTTGCCGGGGCCCATACGGGTGTTTGGGGGCATTTTATAATTGAACCCTGTCCACTCCTTTTATCTTCTTAAGAGGATCGGGTTCAAAATTTGATAACCCTCGCAGCATCCTTAGACGTCACGTGTATTTATACAACACGCTCGTCGGGGCCCATGCGGGTTTCATGATTGCTTTTACCCTCTTTTAGTGTACATACGTGTATACAAACTACGGTGCATGTGCTGGGTATTTTGAAATTATTTGTAAACGCCTTCTGTCCGCTTGCATAGAAGTTCCAGATCCGGTGGCGTGGCGTTATAGTTGTGGACGCCTTCTGTCTGCTTGTATGAGTGTTATAGATTCGGTGGCGTATTGTAGCAGCTTCTGAATAGAGTTGTTCGCTGCTGCGTACAGGTAGATTGTTGTGCACCACTCATCGCTTTCTTCAGGTGGATCGTAGTGCACTAACGAATCTCCTACTTTTGGTCGTAGGAGCTTACACTTATTGTGGTCTTTTAACATTCAGCTCATATATGACATTTAATACATATGATGGGTCCTCCACGACGGTCTGTAGATGGTTGTACTTGCTACAATTTGACTATCTTTGTTCATGGAAAATTACTACATTTGATCAGCACTGAATTGTTATTGATTGTAGGAGTGTCATTATTCTTGCATCCTACCCACCTTTCATCGATCTCAAGTGGTCTGATGTATTTGCACTTGTTGTAGAGACAGATCTTTGACTATAACAAATGGATAGTACTCGTACACCTTGCAATTGTTTGTTGCTTGTCACTAGTATTGTGCATTGACTTTGTAGGGACTGTTGTATGAATGAGGACTCTCCTACATTTCCTTTTGGACAAAATATTAGTTGCACGACATAATGAGCTTTTGTAGTAACTAATAGGAGTTCGTCTTTGGCACAATTCTTTTGTATTTGCCTATGAGTGGTATGTTGAGTGTATGGTGGATCTACTATAATGACTTGTAGATATCCACACTTGATGTATGTTCTCCACCCTTTCTTACAACGAATCATTATATTTTTGCTTGTGAGTATCACCATGTTCATTCGCTGATTGATGATGACCGTAGGACAATACATCTTTTAGGATCTCCTTTGTATTATTGCAGTCCTTTATGCATTTCTCCTTATAAATGACATGTAGTGTGGATAGTAGACTCAAGAAAGGCAGTTATTTCCCCGCAAGCGGGCGGGCACTTATGAAAATCCCCGCTTCGTCGTACGCATCTCACCAGGCTCCTATCCCACCACGCTAAGAAAAGCGTGTATATGCGAGGTTTCCAAGGCGATACGAACTTCGAAGAAGAGATTTAGGTGATTACCCGCTTCATCGCAAGCGTCGTGATGCACTCCCTCCCACCACGCTAAGAAAAGCGTGTATAGGTGGTCATTTTGTCTCGACGAATGCGTTGAAACGGGTTCTCAGAGTTTTAGGGTTTAGAAGTTATACCTGCGCGGGGTCATCGGCACGTTGATCGAGGGGGAGAAGGACTTTGCATTTTCTTTTTTTTACATAGTCATATATTTTTTTTATAATTAACATTAATTATAATAATAATTAAGTAATTAAAATTATTAATTAATTACTAATTATTAATTAATTACAATCAATAAATTAATTATATGTATAATTATTTAATAATTAACTATAATTAATCAAAATTAATTAGATTTAATTAAATAATTATAAAAAATAATTAACTATTAATTATTAATTAATCATAATTAAATAACTAATTAAAAATTATAATTAAATAATTATTATTCTTAATTAAAGTTAATTAAAATATTTTAACCCCTCCCCCCTTCTCTTTTTCTCTGCTCACTGGATTCGGCCAAAGAAGCGTGAAAGGGAGAAAGTTACTTTCAAGCCAGCGATCTCCTGTTTCGGCTTCCGATCAAAAATGACATAACTTCCGATCTGATGGCAAGGGAAGTTGTCGAATGAGGTTAGGGCAAGGTCGTATAAGGGAATCGGTTGGAGAGGTGTGAGAGAGATCTCGGCTAAGGGTCTTGTGGAGCTCGGCTGCTTGGGTAGAGGAGGCGACGGAGGAGATCGGTCAAGGCTGAGGTAAGGAGAAAGCCTCTCTCTCTCTCTCTCTCTCTCTCTCTCTCTCTCTCTCTCTCTCTATATGTAAACTAATGGGAGGCGGCGACAGAGGTGTCGAGGCCTGCGATCGTGGAAGCAGAGGGAGAAGGAGGTCGTGGTAGAGGTCTGGAGTCGAGAGTCTTCGCGTGGAGGAGGAAAGAGCTGAGTTTGATCGGCTCTGGCGTCGATCTCAGAGACGAGATGGCCTTCGATCGGGACTAGGGAGAAGGTCGGGTAGGGAAGAGAGGTTGAAGGTCGGGATCGAAAGAGATGGAAGAGGTCGGTCGAGGATTTGGACGGGAGTAGCGATCGTATGTGGAGAAGAGCTCGGCAGCCTGCAGGGATTCTTACGGGAAGGACAAGTTGAGCTGCGAAGAAGTGAGACTCGCTCTCCTTTTAACGACACAAACGGACGGGAGCTTCTAAGGAACAAGCAAATCCCGGGAAATGACGCCAACGGCGTTGTTCTGCACGAGGTAAGTTATTTGAACGGGATTTATGCATGGATTGACGGGATTTTTTTTTTTGTTATGGCTTGAGCTGGGTCTTTGTTCTATTACCCGGTGGTCAACAATCCTATCATTTTTTTTTCTTTAAAATTTTTTGGCACATTTTTAATTGAAATATGTTTCTTTTTCAATTTATTATAGGATGAAAGCTTCCATAATATGACAGAAAAGCCCTACATCAACGCAATTGAATTCTTCCTCTACCTTGGCTCCCGCTTAGAAGAAAGCTATGATTTTGTTTGGGATGGCTTTCTTACGACTTCTTAAAGCAGCTTTCTAGTAAAAAATATATAATTTTGGTACTAAAAAGCTGCATTTACATGCTGTAAGAAAGTCTTCCTAAACGAAGCCTAAACTAAACTCAACAAAATAACTAAGTTCAATAAAATAATTATGATTAACTACATTGAAGGTTGTTATAGTGTGTTAAGTAAATATGTGTGTAAACAAGACTCAATAATAAATTATATTTGTTATCACCAAAATGATCAACCACACAATGAAGGATGTCAATAATAAAATAAATTATATTTAACCACACAAGCCATATACTTTTTAGATCAAAAACCAAAATTATCTAAAAAGAAAAAAAATCTCTAGATGATGCAATAAGACAATTGATATATGTGATAGTAAATAAATTTAGTCACTACTAAATTATTCTACTATATAAAGAGCATAATTTCCTTAGGAATAAAAAATCACCACATAAACTACAAAGAAAGTTTTCAATATAAATATTCAAAAGTAAATCTACATTCCTGACACATGGAGTGAAATAATCTCACAAATACATGAAGTGAAATAATTTCAAAATAAATTTGCCTAAATTTACTAGTAATCAATTCTTAAAAGATTATAAGTAGAATCAAAATTAACTCCGGACGCTCAATCCAGACGTGTCATGTCACTCGAATACACTGGATCCCGGTGCATTTTGGTGACGTGGCGCGTCTGGATTGGTGTCCAGACGAATTCATACACCGGATGTAATAATTTACCCCATAGTAGATGGAGTTGAGCCAAACCTTGGAGTCTGTCGAAGTTAGTTGGAGTCATAGTTGAGAAAAAAATGAAAAATACATTGCAAGGCTCTTGAAGGAAAAGCAAGAGTAAAAAGTAGGACATGTGGAAGAGAAAACCAAACTCTCACTTTGATCGGATAATAAATTGAACAATAGGTGGCAGTTGCTCATCGTTGGTGGTTAGTATTGTTGAGTGCGAGAATATACGCGGCGGTAGAGTTTGTAAATTCGCGTCCTAGCGTTGCACGAGTATTTCACACACAAACAGAAAAGAGAAAATATACACCGGGATTTATACGTGGAAAACCCAAAAAGGGAAAATACCACGGGGCCTCGCCCAGTTGCAAAGTTCCACTAGTGTTTTTGTAGATTACAAATGGCGGATTGAAATAAACTGTTAAATCATTTAAAGCAAAATCCATCCACACTTCACAATAGTTTGCCGAGATTTACAAATTAAAAAGTATTTCAGCTCACAAAGAGTCTGTGTGAGGATGAGAATATCATTAGAATTTATTCTCAAACCATCTCCTGCTAGTAAGGATGTGGAATTTATCTTTTAACCAGTAGTTTTACTGCCAAATGGCACCATAAATAAATGGTTATGATGTGGGGCTTCTAAACCAAGTGGTTTGTTGTGAAATAACACCACTATACTACGATCATGGCGAGAGTCCGTATGCTCCCTAATGGCATCAAATTCTTTAGATATGAATCAATAAGATATAAATGATAGGGCACAAAGCCCTCTCATATCTAATGTGGATTTAAATTTATCCCCTTAGTCAAACATGTAGCCCACATCTATATGATACCTTTGGATGATGTTACCCATGGTTGCCGACAAGGATTCTCCTGTCAGGTTGGGTATATTACCTCCCCTAACTAAGTAGACCAAGGACTATGATGAATTGGGGTATAACCATGGGATCTTAATAGGGTTCATCATCAATTCCTCCATCCATTTTAAGTGCAAGATGGAATAATTTCTAGTTTTAAATATTAGAATTTCCAACCAAACTTTCAATACTCGAGCCTATACTGCTACTATATGCCATATAACATGTAGTTCTATGTATTTGATTGACGACTAGCAATAATTAAAAGTTCTCTCTCATTATTGGGAGGGGTAATTAACTATATGGGCTTGCGCCTATAGGAAACTAAAACTCAGATCATAAAGTCCTCATAAAACGAGGATGAAATCTCTATGTAGTGTCTTATAAATAATCTCAATTTGCCTTTCAATATTTACCCTGAAGCTTAATCCGTTAAAACTCCCCTAAAAGCAACAGCGAGGCCGCAGCGTGAATTTTTGAAGCCCACAGATTTTTGGAGACTCCGCTAGGGTTTATGTTCTCTTTCAATCTTTGTCTAGTTGTGTAAGTGTTATAGCAGAAGGTAAACCAATTTGAGCTCAACATTTCAAATTTCTCATAATGATCATTTAACAAATCAAAATTTTGAATATTCTAAAATGATCACTCAATAAATCCATGAATATGACATTCAGTAGGGTTTTAAATTTGAATGTGTGGTGTAATGTATTAGATGATAATTACTAACCCTTATCTTTCATTTGTTAAAATGGATATAAAGAAAACTGCATATACTATCTAATTGGGACGTAGTGCTAGCATCCAACTAGCAAATGCCGTGATAAATACTGGCAATACCAAAGCTACCATCCAGTTTAGTGGGCTTGAATTTCCCATAACTACTGCAAGGGCTACTGTCATTTCTTTGCGTGGCAAGGATTCTTTTTGGCTCACTAGGAGGCCGCATTCTATTGGAACATTCATTCACTGAGCACATATGCCAGTGCACTGACCCACTACTAAAGCTGTCATACGCCTCACACATCTGCCATCATTACGAGCTACTGCCACTATCGAAAATACTCATAGAAGGATTTCAATATTTGAGAGGCTTTTACAGCCAAAAGTCCCAGTCAGTAAGAGGATTGTGTTTTGTGGGAAAATTTTAGTGGGGAATGCAAATACCCTACTCTACCATTCAGGTTATCTGCAATTGAGAAACATAATGTTGAAGCTTACTCATTTGGAGGGAAGCTCACAAGAGCATAGAGAAAAAAATAAACACTGAGCTCCAAGCTCAGTAGCAATAGCTTCCATTCTATCCCTCCAACACACCGGTCCAGGAGGCAACCATTCCCACTCAGAATGGGTTTGCAGGCCTAAAATGGATAAAGATAAATAGCTCCACTATGGGAGCTGAATAAATCTTTCTAGGAGCAGCATTGTGGAGTCTCAGCACCCCCCTCCCCATAAGAAGAAAAAGTCCGAATACCTATCCGCCCAAGCCTACTGAGTTTTGAAGACAGTCAAGGAGAAGAGACTGAAGAAGAGGAAATGCCAATGACCATTGATAATTGAGGCCAGAAGAAAACCGCCGAGAGAACGCATATCTATTGTTGTAGATAAGAAAGAAAGAAAATATGTTCCACCCAATGAGCATCAGTGTGTGACACCTGAACCATGTGTTCAGGGATTAATTGCTGAAAGGCTCCAACGGAAAGGAAAGGAAGTCTGGAGGCTGAAGCCTCACAATGAAGGAAAATAAGAAAGGAAAGAAAAAGTAATAAACCTAGGTGTGACATTCGGTGTGGCTTCATAGAGATTCGCCCCCACAAATAGGCTACATTGACTAGTCTCATGTCGAGCTGCTCGTCAAGCTCAGTCTTGACACCACTGTCGAGCTCCATCCCGAGTAGGCTAGTCATTGCATCCGCTGTCATCCCGAGGTATGTCATCGTCGCATCCACTATGGAGCTCCATTGTCTCGAGGTCCGCCGTTGAGATAAGTCGTCTCGAGCTTGTCGTCGTGTCTTCCATCAAGATTGGTCATCCTGAGATCGTTCGTTGCCATCTCGAGGCTCTGTCATTGAGATCCATCTTCCCGAGCTTGTCATCGGGTCCACCGTCGAGATTCATTGCATCGAGCTCGTACATTGTCCTTCCGAGCTCGTCCGTCATTTTGCTTTTCCTACCTGACCTTCATTCATCCTCTCGCCCGCAACAGCTGATATTTCATTTTCCCGCCTAGTCACCTCTGCGAGCTGCATGTCGAGCTGATGAGTCAAGTCTGAGGCATGTTAGAGCTAGAAATCATTTTTGAGCTCGACTCATCGAGCCTGCTGCCGAGTCAAGTCCAAGCAGGCTTGCAAGTCAGCTTTACTAGGTTGCACCCCCAATAAGAGCTAATTCCCTTCAAACTTGATCTGTCTAATGAGGAACACCTTTTCCAAAAGAAGATCAAAGCCTCATTGTTGGGATTGTGTGGGGCTTAAACACCCCCATACCAAATCCATTCAATGAGGGTAGTCAATACATTTTTGTAATAGAAACATTGAAGTTTTGTTAAGGCGACTATGGCCCATCCAATGAGAATAGTTTACTTATTGCTTTTGCATCTTTAGAGAGAGAGAGAGAGAGAGAGAGAGAGAGAGAGAGAGAGAGAGAGAGAGAGAGAGAGAGAGAGAGAGAGAGAGAGAGAGAGAGAGAGAATAGTTTACAACTTTTTCAAGAAAAAGTCAAAGCTTACATTTGACAACTTTCAATGACCTCGAGTGAATTTTAAACACTCCCATTAGTTGACTTTTTAATCCTTATTGAGAAAAATAGTAGCTTACATAGGAGAATCGTGTATTCCTTAGATAAAAAAGAGTTATTTATAGTTCTAATAAGGAAATAAAGAAAAAAAATTTCTAATTTTCTTTTAATTTTTGGAGCAAAAAATAAAGAATTCCCTTTTAAAGAATGTAAATGGAAATTAAATTTAAAAAAAAAAAAAATACAATGGTCCCAAAGGAGTACGGGCTTCAATTGCAGCATAAATGGAGGATAATTAAGAAAATAATTTTATACAAGGGTGCACTGTATGCACGTCCAAGTGTGCGTACTTGATGGGTGAGGTCACTTGTTAATTGGTTTGGCGACCTATAAATGATTTGGACTCTTATATAAAAAAAATTGGAGTTTTAAAATTATTATTGTTTATTTTCAAGCCAACTTTGATATTTTTAGAGCCCAACGGAACCTTTAGAATTAACTTCATACAATTTGAAAGTTTGAAATAAAATTCTTTGAGATTTTTTTTTTCTTTCATTTTTTTTTGGGACATTTAGGCCAATTAAGGCAAACTCACGCACACCACGCATACACAAAGACTTGAAACCAGGACCTCTTAGTTGAAGCATAAGCTCTCAACCAATAGGCCATGGTGTTCTTTCATTGATTCATCATCCTAATGAAAATTAAAATTGAGAGATTTTACTTGATTTATGGGCAGTCGTACCTCATGATTTTTTCTTCAAATTATAATTTTATACAATAAAATTTTTTAAAGAGTTAACAAATATTGTTTTGATGACATAGTATTCAACATACAGAAATAGGGGCCACTAGAATGTCATTAAAAAATTCAACCAACCCAACACGAATCTCTATGTAACATTTGTGTTGAAAAGTTTCTAGATTAAGTTGAGGACCATTCGAACTTTGATTTAATTAAACATATAGTTGAATTGAATGTCTCGACGTGACTAACCACAAACGTTAAAAGTGATTAACCTAACTCGAAAAAAGTCTAATGGAAAACTTCAAGATATTAATTAGAGGAGCAACTAGTCTATAAATCTTGTTTGTTTATAGTCAAATCTGTTGAGTCCAGTAATTAGGTTGTTAAGCCTAAGTAAATGTCCCACGGCTACCAAGAGGGGGGTGAATTGGTAGTTTTAAAAATTTTAAACCCTCTTAATGATAAAGTTGAACCGAAATAAAATTTTTTTTTAAAGTTTGTAGAAAAATGTTTTTCAACCACAGAGTTGTTAAAACTGAAATTTAAAGTGCGGAAACGTAAAAGCAATAAAGTAAATGACACCAGATTTATAGTTGTTCGGTCTATAACCAGACCTACATCCACTCCTCAGAGGCACCCTATGAGTATTGCACTAATACCACAAAGTGACTCTTCTTTAGCACCCACAGCAAGGCGGAGAAGCTTGTACAAAACACTCTTTTCACCACTACCCGGTGCGGCAGAGAACCGTCGTCCTTTTACACAATCCACAGTGCTGGCAGAGAACCGTCGTCCTTTTACACTCTCCTAGTGTGGGCAGAGAACCCTACGGCTGTTCACACTCTCCAAGTGTAGGCAGAGAACCTTCGTCCTTTTACACTCTCCTAGTGTGGGCAGAGAACCCTTCGTCCTTTTACACTCTCCTAGGGTGGGCAGAGAACCCTTCGGCTGTTCACACTCTCCAAGTGTCGGCAGAGAACCGGATCTCCTTGACTGATCTTCTCACAAGAATCTAGAAGAAAGAAAGAAAAGAGTGAAGAAATCCAATTTCACAAGTAGAGACTCTTACCTTAGCAATCCAAGTGAAGCCTTCTCGCTCCAGTAGTAGGAATCCTCCTTTGAATGCTCTCTTCCACTCTCTCCTTGGCTATTCTCTCAAGAGGCACGAAGATCAAATGACAAAAAGATTGGGTGGCAGTCTAATTTGGACTATTTATACAAAAGACATGAAAAACCGCCCAAAAACTGCATATTTTCAATTCTGTACGCAGTGGATCGTCCCGTACGATCCTGGATCGTCCTGGACGATTTTACTTAAACGATCTGAAACGACCCAATTTGTATATGTGTACGAAATGACTTCGTACAGCTGATCGTCCTGTACGAACTAGGTTCTTCCAGTACGAACGGTTATTACAAGGTCGGTTCTAGAAACTGCTGAAAACTGTTCTAAGTCGGTTAATCGTTTGGACGAAAATATGTTCGTCTGGACGAAAATTTTCCAGAGGACCAATCGCCGCGGACGATAATTTGTTTTCGTCTGGACGAAAATTTTCCAGAGAGCTGATCGTCCGGTACGATATTTATTTTCGTCGGGACGAAAATTTTCCAGAGGACTGGTCGCCTCGTACGATGATAAAATTCGTCTGGACGAAAATTTTACAGAGAACCCATCGTCCGGGACAATAATAAAATTCGTCTTGGACGAATAGGACTTAGAAAAATTTTTCCAAGCAAGTTCCTATTCGTTCCAAGTGCTCTATAGGAGATAACTGAAAGATCGTCCAGTACGATAAATATCGTCCTGTACGATCAGTATAGAATTTCAAGATCTCCTTATTTGTGTGTGTGAGATTTTATTCACTCAATTACAATCACTCCCTTTCAAAATTAATTCAAAGAAAAGACAAACTTCAAATAAACAAAATATCTCATGTTGAATTTGATTTGAAGTTTTCGTAGTCTGGAGTCTGATTTTCCTGAAATGTTAGTACACACAAGAGCAAATGCAAATCTTCTAAAATTGTTAGGAGATAACTATACATTTGAACAATAATGTTTGGAATCATCAAAACTACATAAGTTGCACAAATATAAATCATTCAAATAGCAACTATTCAAACAATCTCCCCCTTTTTGATGATGGCAAAACAATTATTATTAGTATGGTTTCAAGTTAAAACAAATCTCTTATCTCCTAAACTCCCCCTGAATTTATGAGTACATTAAAATAAGGAGGCATTAAAGAACAATATTTTTATTTTTCAAAATTTTTTAACACAAACAAAAAAAAAACTTGCAAACAGAACAATCAAAAATAGAAAACACAAACCACAAAAACACAAAACACAAACATAATAATTTCTCCCCCTTTTTGACAGCAACAAAAAGTGAAGAAGAAAAAGACAAGAAATGTAAATAATTATATGAAATTCATTTTTAAAATTTAATCTAAATTGTGATTTGACATAGGGTATGCAATTTTAAACTAAGGATATTAGATCAATCATAGAAATTCATAAAATTTAAGAAGTGATATAACATTGTAAGTAAGAAGAATTTATCAAAGACATGATTCAATTTAGACATTTGACTATTGAAAATCATTACAAGAGAGATGTATAAAAAATTCTATATTTCAAAGTTCAATAGAATATAAATGAACATAAGATCAATTTGAATTAAGAGATTGAATGAATTTGGAAAGAAGAGAATTACCTCATGTGGCACTTTGCGCATCTTTTCAAAGTTTTGGAGCACATTTTTGTGCATTTTTCTTTGGTTGGGCTTATTTTGTGCCTCTTTTTCACTTTGCAAATTTTTACGAATTCCTTTTGATTTTTGTACATTTGTACAATGTTCAAGAGTAATTTGACCAATTCTTTCCAAAATCTATAATCTAAAATTTCAAATATTTCTAGGTACATAAATATCATTTGAGCATAGAAATACAAAATAAGAAAACATCTAAATTGCAATAGTAATATTAATTTTATGTAGTCTAAATGAATAGACATGAATTTAAAAGTTCTAATTACAACAAGTTATAATACAACTTATAAATTTAGAAAGTCTAGATTTTCTAATATAGATAATCTCAAATTACAATCGAATTTAAGCACTATGTAGATTAAATAATACTAATGAAATTCACAAACATTAACCACATTTCAAAACAAATCTAATAGAAATAAACTTTCATTGATATTAAAGAAACAGATTACAGAAAAATAATACATTGAACTTAAAAACATAAAAACAAACACATTACAATAAAACAGATAAGATAAAAACAAAACAAACAAAAACAAAAAAAATACAACAGATACAGATATAAAAACAATTTCTACTGTTCTGGAGGAGGAGGAGGAATGCCGCCAAAGAGGTTGAAGTAGGAGGCCATCAACATTACATTGGTATTTATTTCATGAACTTCATCTTTAATATTACCAATTTCATGTTGCTGCTGCGTAAGTTGAGCATCAAATTGATCAAACCTTTGATCAATGTGAGTCTCTAGTCTATCAAATCTCTCAATCAGATTCTGGTAATCTGATTGAGAAGCAGAAGCTTGCACTCCTTCTTCTTCTTCTTCTTCTGAAGCACTGGCATGTGCTTTTTCTTTTTCTTTTTCCTCCTTGAAGAGCAATCTGAATGATGTATTGTTATAGTAAACTGGCTCTTCATATTCTTCATCAGGATGCACTATATTGTACTTCTTTTCCAAAATATAAGTAATTAAGTGCCCTAATGAAATGTTCTTCTTCCTCTTCTGATCAGCATGTCCTATTTCTGAAAGCCCATAGATATGATCTATGATGAGTTGGGCTTCATCAATAGGATGTCTTTGCATGATTAAAAAAGTTAGACAAGAAAGAAGAGGAGTAATGTTAATCCTATCACCAGCTTTAGGAATAATTGAGGATCTAAGGATATGCTGGATGATTCGGGCATCTTGGGTCATACCGGAGACTCTAGCAACATGATTGTCAATCGCATTTTCTCTAATTACCCTATTGATTTGAAACCATTTGAAGAAGGATTCTGACATTAGGGTGTGGGCTCTATATCCCTCAGTTCTTAAGTTTAAAAATGCACCAAGGTCGTGCTTGGTGATCTCAACTTTTTTCTTAAAAACAAAAGAACTAATGGTGGAATGGTCAGAATTGAAACTCATGTTTGCTAGAAAGTAATGGTAGGTTTGCTTATTGTAGAAGTGGGCGAGAGAAAGAATGAACTGAAATTGGGTTGAGGCGAAGAGGTGCAATACCCGAAATTTCAACTCTGTTTGGATAAGAATGCGAGACGGAGTGATTTTTGCGGATGCAAAACGAGGAAAAGATTCCTCATTTGCCTTGGAAAGAAAGTTGTCTGGGGCATTCCTATTTGGTTTCCTCACCAAAACCTTTTGTCTTTTGCTAGAGGAGGCCATTGTTGATTTGATGTAGAAAGGGATTGAAAAAGAAGTTTGAAAGTGTGATTGTCAAGTTTGAAAGCCTTCATATTTAAAGAAAAACGATACGTTCGTCCTGGACAAAAATATTCGTCCTGGACGAAAAATTATCGTTCGTCTGGACGAAGTAATTTCGTACAGACGATCCAATTCGTCCAAAATGTAACGGCTTTTCGTATTCAACACAACTTACGATGCGTCCCTTCGTACAGGCTTTTTGACTTGACCGATCGTACAGACGAAAAAATTTCGTACAGACGATCAAAAAGTGAATCGTTTTAATGACTCTTGAAAACCGTCCCCTACAATGAACCGACACATGTTCGTCTGGACGAACAAAAATTTCGTACAGACGAAGTTCGTATTAAAAACTGTCTTATCCGCTCAACCGCTGCATTCAATCGTCCCGACGTTTGAGAGAGAAAAAAAAATTCGTCCTGGACGATCACATATCGTACAGACGATCTAATTAAAAACTGCTCTCAAAACGGTTTAAATTCGCGCAAACTGTTCCTTCACACATCGTCCCGTACGAAACCAATTTCGTCCTGGACGATTTCCTCCAAAAAAAATTTTTTAATTTTGAATTTTTTAAATTAACAAAATCAACAAAAACAATCAAAAACACAGAAAACATAAAACAAAATCATAAATCCAAAAACAATTCATTCAAAAACACACAAAATTCACAAAATCACAAAAACAAAACACAACAAGTATCAATGTTGCAAAGACATTTTGGTTAAGCATTCAAATCAATAACACCAAGCCTTGTTCTTAAAGTACTGAAGGTATCAAAGGCTAAAGGTTTTGTAAAAATGTCTGCAAGTTGATTTTCAGTTGAAACATGTATGAGTTCAATTTCTCCTTTGGATACATGATCCCTTATGAAATGATGCCTTATATCAATGTGTTTGGTTATAGAATGTTGAATAGGATTTTTGGAAATACAAATAGCACTAGTATTGTCACAATAAATTGGAATAGTGCCTATAGTTAATCCTAAATCAATCAACTGTTGTTTTAACCAAAGTACTTGTGCCACACAACTTCCTAATGCAATGTATTCTGCTTCTGCAGTAGATAGTGCCACTGAATTTTGTTTTCTACTAGACCATGAAACTAATGAATTTCCAATGAATTGACATGTTCCAGAAGTGCTTTTCCTATCCACTCTACAGCCTGCAAAGTCAGAATCTGAGTAACCAATAATTTCAAATGAAGAGCTAAACTTAGGATACCAAATTCCTAAGTTTTGAGTTCCTAGTAGATATCTTAAAATCCTTTTCACTGCTGTCAAATGTGATTCTTTTGGATCTGATTGAAATCTAGCACATAAGCAAACACTAAACATAATATCTGGTCGGCTAGCAGTCAAGTAAAGTAAAGATCCAATTATCCCTCTAAATTTCTTTTGATCAACAGATTTTCCCTTAAGGTCTTTATCCAACTGAACTGAAGAACTCATTGGTGTACTAACAGGTTTAGCATTGTCCATTTCATATTTTTTGAGGATGTCCTTAATATATTTGGTTTGACTAAGAAAAGTACCTTCCTCAAGTTGCTTAATGCTAAATCCTAGAAAGTAATTTAAATCTCCCATTAGACTCATTTCAAATTCACTACTCATTGTTTTAGAAAAATCATCACAAAGATGTTTATTTGAAGATCCAAAGATGATGTCATCCACATAAATTTGAACAATAAGTATATCCTTTCCAATTTTCCTTAAAAAGAGAGTTGTATCCACACTTCCTTTTTCAAAAGATCTTTCAAGTAGGAAGGTGCTTAACCTCTCATACCAAGCCCTAGGTGCCTGTTTCAATCCATATAATGCCTTTTTTAATTTGAAAACATGATTTGGAAATTTAGAATTTTCAAAACCTGGAGGTTGTTCTACAAAAAATCTTTCTTCAATTACCCCATTTAAAAAGGCACTTTTGACATCCATTTGAAACAATTTAAAACCTTTAAAACAGGCAAAGGCTAGTAAAACCCTAATTGCTTCAAGTCTAGCTACAGGGGCAAAAGTTTCCTCAAAATCAATTCCTTCAATTTGATTATACCCCTTAGCTACTAATCTAGCCTTATTTCTAATGACTACTCCTGAGTCATTCATTTTATTTTTGAACACCCACTTGGTTCCAACAACACTTTGATCTTTTGGCCTTGTAGTTAGTTCCCAAACTTTATTTCTTACAAATTGATTCAACTCTTCTTGCATGGCCAATATCCAAAATTCATCTGAAAGTGCTTGATCAATGTTAGTGGGTTCAATAGTTGAAATAAAGGCTGAATGATTGACTTCCTTGTTTAATCCACGCCTAGTTCTAACACCCTCACTTGGTTCACCTATGATTAATTCCTTTGGGTGGTTTTTAGAAAATCTCAAATCTCTAGGCAAAGGGTCTTCTCTTTCTAAATTTTCTTCCACATTTTCTTCCAAATTTAATCTATCAATCTTTTGGGAGTTTTCTTCAATTTCTTCTTCAACAACTTTTGGCTCTTCCA
Source organism: Dendrobium huoshanense (assembly GCA_016618105.1). Lineage (NCBI taxonomy): Eukaryota > Viridiplantae > Streptophyta > Magnoliopsida > Asparagales > Orchidaceae > Dendrobium > Dendrobium huoshanense. The sequence goes on from CM028355.1 coordinate 9,475,412, forward strand.
TGTTTCCATTTTCATCAAAAACAACATGTGTGGTTTCTTCAATGACTAAAGTTCTTTTGTTGAATACTCTATAAGATTTTCCAACACTTGAATATCCAACAAAAATTCCTTCATCTGATTTTGGATCAAATTTTCCTAAGGCAGATTTTCCATTATTATGTATGAACACCTTGCAACCAAATACATGTAAATGAGACAAATTTGGTGTTCTACCTTTTAGCAACTCATAGGGTATTTTATTCAAATTTGATCTCACATTCACCCTATTCAGAACATAGCATGCAGTGCTAACCGCCTCAGCCCAAAAATATCTAGGAAGCGAGTATTCTGCTAACATTGCTCGAACGGCTTCTATTAATGTTCTGTTCTTTCTTTCAACTACTCCATTTTGTTGAGGAGTTCTAGGTGCAGAAAAATTGTGATCAATCCCCTTTTCTTTACAGAAATCTTCAAATCTTTCATTTTCAAATTCTCCTCCATGATCACTTTGTATATAAATTATTTCACATCCTAGTTTTCTTTGTATCCAAGTTGAAAAATTTTTGAATTCCTCAAATGATTCACTCTTATGAAAAAGAAATTTAACCCAGGTGAATCTTGAAAAATCATCTACTATAACAAAACCATATACCTTTCCTCCTAGACTAACAGTGCTTACAGGTCCAAAAAGATCCATGTGAAGAATTTCTAAAAGTTTACTGGTCCTAAGATCTTTATTGGACTTAAAAGAGGACTTCACTTGTTTTCCTAATTGACATGCATCACATAGGTGGTCCTTAGTAAAGTCTAGTTTAGGTATTCCTCTAACCAAATTCTTTTGGGTAATTCTTCTAAGATTTTTCATACTAGAATGATAAAGTCTCCTATGCCAAAGCCATGATTCATCAGAAACAGTTTTCAAATAAAAAGCAGTAGGAGATTGAATATAATTTAAATCTAGCATGTAGACATTGTTCACCCTTTTTCCATTTAAAACAATTTTTCCAATTAGGCTAATTTTGCAGCTAGTAGGTAAAAATTTTACATTATAGCCCTTATCACATAGCTGACTTATGCTAAGCAAATTATGTTTTAAGCCTTCAACTAATAAAACATTGTCTATGAAAAAGTTTTTCAAATTTCCAATCATACCTGATCCAACCACTTTCTTTGTGGTATTATCTCCAAGTGTAACCTTGCCTCCACTCCTGGCTTCCAGCGTTATGATTTGAGCAGTATCTCCAGTCATGTGCTTAGAACATCCGCTGTCCAGGTACCATATACTCTCACGAGGTCTTGTGTGAGAGTATACCTGCAAAATTCTCAAATGTTAGACCTGGGAACCCAAACTAATTTGGGTTCACCTTTATGAAATTTATAATCAGATGCTTGTATGATATGTCTAGGTTTATGCATCTTAGTTCTCCACACCAAATTAGGTTTCATCTTTAAAGTGCAGGTGTGAGATATATGTCCCAAAAATCCACAATTGTTACATTTAACATTAGGAAAAATATTCCTATGTTTTCTTTCATATGATTGTCTTCTAAGGGATTTCATGAATTTAGGATAATATTTAGGATTTGTAAAATCTTCAAGTTTAGGGGGGTTCCTATTATCCTCGAGAGCTCTTATAGTGAGTTTGTAAAATGAATTCATATCCTCCAAGATTCGATTGGTATAATTGATTCTATATGTCTTGCTCTCAGATTCATCCTTAAATTTCTTAAATTCTTTTTCAAGTTCAGCATAAGATGATTTTGAATTCTCAAAATTTTTATTCAAGTCATCATATTCATCAAGTAGTTTCATGTGGTTGCTATCAATTAAAGCATGATTTTTCCTAAGGATTTCATATTCCTTATTAAGCTCTTCTAATTCTAAAACTACACTAGCATGCATCCTTTTCATTTTCCTATATGCGTCATGCATGTGTTCAAAAACTTCAAACAATTCATTATAGGTTAAATCACATACCTCTTCTTGATCTGATTGTTCAGCTTTATCTGCCATCAAGCAAAGGTTGGTAACTTCTTCTTCTTTTTCAGTCTCAGATGAGTCTGAAGCTGAGTCCGCCCAAAAAGCCTTTTGAAACTTCTTATTGCCCTTCTTTACCATTGGTTTCTCCTCTACCTTCTCCTTGCTAGGAGTGGCTTTGAGTTTTGGACAATCAGTCTTTATATGACCTAGTTTCCTGCATTCATAACAAATCACTTCATTAGAAACCTTGCCATTTCTGTTATACTTACCTCTATTCCATTGCTGGCGTCTCTTCTGCTTCCTCTTTAAAAAGCTTCTGAATTGTCTAGTCATCAGTGCTATATCGTCTTCATCCTCAGGTTGTGAGTGTTCACTTTCTGACTCTTCCACATTTAGTGCAATATTCTTGTCCTTTCTTGGTTCACCTGCATCAATCTTTCTTTGACTTACTCCTTGCTCGTAAGCAATGAGTGAACCAAGAAGATTGTCAATTGAATAAATGTTCAGATCTTTAGACTCTGTAATTGCAGTAATTTTAGCATCATATGCAGTAGGTAAACAACGAAGAATCTTATTAACCATTTCAGCATTTGTTAATTCCCTACCAAGTGCATGCAAAGAGGTGACAATTTGAGTGAATCTTGTGTACATGTCAGATATAGATTTATTAGGTTTCATACGAAATAATTCGTAGTCATGTAACAAGATATTGAGTCTTGATTGCTTAACCTCATTTGTCCCTTCATAAGTAATACAAAGTCTATCCCATATGTCTTTTCCGCTTTTACAAGTGGAAACTCGCATGTAGTCTTCAGATTTTAAAGCACAAAAGAAACTATTTAAACATTTTGCATTTAATTGTGCTAAGTCACGTTCTTCTATAGTCCAATCTGCATAGGGTGTATCTACCCTAATTCCATCAACTAATCTAGTTGGTTTTGAGTAACCTTCCTGGACTAGCATCCACATGCGATAATCAAGTGACTGTAAGAAAGTAGACATGCGTGTTTTCCAAAAATCAAAAGGAATATTGTCAAACAGTGGAGGTCTAGTGATAGAGTAACCCTCAGGTGTGTTTCGGTTTCCAAATGTAGCCATCTACGTTATTCAAAAAGTAGTTCAAACTTATGATTTTGAAACTAAGCTCTGATACCACTTGTTGAGTCCAGTAATTAGGTTGTTAAGCCTAAGTAAATGTCCCACGGCTACCAAGAGGGGGGTGAATTGGTAGTTTTAAAAATTTTAAACTCTCTTAATGATAAAGTTGAACCGAAATAAAATTTTCTTTTAAAGTTTGTAGAAAAATGTTTTTCAACCACAGAGTTGTTAAAACTAAAATTTAAAGTGCGGAAACGTAAAAGCAATAAAGTAAATGACACCAGATTTATAGTGGTTCGGTCTATAACCAGACCTACATCCACTCCTCAGAGGCACCCTCTGAGTATTGCACTAATACCACAAAGTGACTCTCCTTTAGCACCCATAGCAAGGCGGAGAAGCCTGTACAAAACACTCTTTTCACCACTACCCGGTGCGGTAGAGAACCGTCGTCCTTTTACACAATCCACAGTGCTGGCAGAGAACCGTCATCCTTTTACACTCTCCTAGTATGGGCAGAGAACCCTACGGCTGTTCACACTCTCCAAGTATAGGCAGAGAACCTTCGTCCTTTTACACTCTCCTAGTGTGGGCAGAGAACCCTTCGTCCTTTTACACTTTCTTAGTGTGGGCAGAGAACCCTTCGGCTGTTCACACTCTCCAAGTGTCGGCAGAGAACCGGATCTTCTTGACTGATCTTCTCACAATAATCTAGAAGAAAGAAAGAAAAGAGTGAAGAAATCCAATTTCACAAGTAGAGACTCTTACCTTAGATATCCAAGTGAAGCCTTCTCGCTCCAGTGGTAGGAATCCTCCTTTGAATGCTCTCTTCCACTCTCTCCTTGGCTATTCTCTCAAGAGGCACGAAGATCAAATGACAAAAAGATTGGGTGGCAGTCTAATTTGAACTATTTATACAAAAGACATGAAAAACCGCCCAAAAACTGCATATTTTCAATTCTGTACGTAGTGGATCGTCCCGTACGATCCTGGATCATCCTGGACGATTTTACTTAAATGATCTGAAATGACCCAATTTGTATATGTGTACGAAATGACTTCGTACAGCTGATCGTCCTGTACGAACTAGGTTCGTCCAGTACGAACGGTTATTACAAGGTCGGTTCTAGAAACTGCTGAAAACTGTTCTAAGTCGGTTAATCGTTTGGACGAAAATATGTTCGTCTGGACGAAAATTTTCCAGAGAGCCGATCGTCCTGGACGATTATTTATTTCGTCTGGACGAAAATTTTCCAGAGGACCAATCGCCGCGGACGATAATTTGTTTTCGTCTGGACGAAAATTTTCCAGAGAGCTGATCGTCCGGTACGATATTTATTTTCGTCGGGACGAAAATTTTCCAGAGGACTGGTCGCCTCGTACGATGATAAAATTCGTCTGGACGAAAATTTTACAGAGAACCCATCGTCCGGGACGATAATAAAATTCGTCCTGGACGAATAGGACTTAGAAAAATTTTCCCAAGCAAGTTCCTATTCGTTCCAAGTGCTCTACAGGAGATAACTGAAAGATCGTCCAGTACGATAAATATCGTCCTGTACGATCAGTATAGAATTTCAAGATCTCCTTATTTGTGTGTGTGAGATTTTATTCACTCAATTACAATCACTCCCTTTCAAAATTAATTCAAAGAAAAGACAAACTTCAAATAAACAAAATATCTCATGTTGAATTTGATTTGAAGTTTTCGTAGTCTGGAGTCTGATTTTCCTGAAATGTTAGTACACACAAGAGCAAATGCAAATCTTCTAAAATTGTTAGGAGATAACTATACATTTGAACAATAATGTTTGGAATCATCAAAACTACATAAGTTGCACAAATATAAATCATTCAAATAGCAACTATTCAAACAAAATCGAGTGTCTCAATAAGACAAATTCAACGAACCAAAAAATCGCTTAATTTTAACATTATGAAGAAAGTTGAATATTAAAAGAATAGTCTACAATCAAGTGAAATAACTTGAGCATTCCAATGAAATGTTTTTTTATTCAGATACATTTACGATGGGTGCCCATCTAAAAAATTATAAATAAATGAACACACTATGTGGGGGGAGAATGTGTGAGGAGTAATTATTACGTCCGGATACCAAACGTGTCCAGAGACCAATAACCAAGCGCCACGTCACCTGGAGCTCGGTACCGAGCACTCGGTATTGCTCGGTATACGTCCGTATTTCTGATTTTTTATCCAGACGTAATAATTTTCCCTGTGTGAGCCTAAAGATGAAGCTTGAATTATGACATTTACTTTAAATTAGAGAGAGCATAACCTTTGTGTCATTGTCATTCATCCATCGTTATCTAATCACAACCATCAGGCAACCACCACTAAGAAGTGTTGTATATAACAACATTATGTAGTACCAGAACAAAAATCGCTGCTAAATTATGGTTTAAGCTGTCGATATTAGCAGCAGTAAACCGCTGATAACAATGAATGTTCTAACTGCTTCTAGCAATTAATCCATTTTAGGTTCCTGATTCAGCCCATGGTAGTTGCATTTCCCAATTTCTTCCTCTTGTGAATTTAGTCACATCCATTACAGAAAAACATTTAACTTTTGAAAGATTTTTCGACAAAAAATGATAATTTTTTTTACTTTTGATGGAAAATTTCTTTCCTTTAAAAGTCACGTAGGAAAATAAAAATGGTGGAAATTTTTGTTGATGTTATCTACCTTATGACGTATTCTAGAGATTTAGATGATAATAAATATTTGCTCGGATGTTCTAATTTATGTGTTAAGTATTTCAGATGTAATGATTTGATGGATGTGCATGATATTTATTTATATTAAATTTATATTACACAACTCAAGTTCAATTGAACTTTGAGCCGAAAGAACTCAAGATGTACAAAGATGAAAAGTTTGAAGATTTTCATATTAATGTAGGAGTATGTAAGAGGTCCATTAATATTTAGTTGCAAGGTTTGATTTCCTCACAATTTAAATATCTATTTAAATGGTTTACATATTTTTAATTAAGGATAATAAGCATGATTTAGAAATATATAAGATTCCTTTATTAAATAAATTTTATAAGCTTCATTGTTATTTATTATAAAATGATAATTAATTAATGAAATTAAATATAATAAGCTTATGTGGTAAAAATTTATTACATATTCATTTTGAATTAAATTTGTTTCATATAAATTTACTTATGTATAATTAATTTTATCTAAATTATATCATATTATTATATGAATATTTAAATAAATGAAAATATGCATATGTTTTTATTTTGCTGAACATGATATTATTTTAATGGAAATGTTGTTTAATTTTTATTTCATTAGATTCCATGGATTTTGTAGATTGAATTTGATAGATTATTTGAAATATTTGAAGTTATATTAAATTTATAATATATTTCTAAACATTATATGATTTTAATATTATTTGTTGGGTTGTCATTTTTGCCTTGTTTTGAATGTATATGAATACTTTTTGACTTTTCCATGTGATTAACTATTTTATAACCATTTGAAACTTATACTTAATATTATATGTTGATAAATTAATATTAGATTAATAGTTTTATTCAACTATGACTTTGCTTACCCTTTTCCTATAAATACCCATTTTACTCTTCATGTGAGGACTGTGCAAAAGAGAAAACTCTAGCAATTCTTTCAATATTTTTTTCTTTTTTATATGCTATATCTTGAGAAGAGAAACTTCGATCTTCATTTCAAAAGCTCTTTTTATTTGTGAGATCAAATTCTTAGTTAGAAAACATCAATGCACTAAATCGAATTACATCTCTTGGAATTCTTGAGTTTGCTTCTTGTTATTTTAGTTTTTCATCATTGAAAATATTTATTATTTGGTGAAATACTAATTGAGAATATTATATTAAGTTTTATATGTTAAATGGTTTAAATCCATAAAGATAATAATGCAAGTATTTTTATTTTCTTTTTTGTGGCATAAATTTGCATTTTAAATCTAATTCATTTTTAAAAGTATTACATGATTTGAGGAGTTATAAGTTTAAATTAGTAAGAAAATTATTTTTATTTAAAATATTATTCATATTTTTTATTAAAATATAAAACTATCTTAAGGTGAGTAAATTTTATATTCCATTTTCATGTAGTGAGGTGATTAAAATTAAATTGTGAGATCACCTCAAATATTTTGGTCATTTTATTGCAAGATAATTTAAGCTTATATTATTTACATCAAATTGTATATTTTTTTTATCTAAGCCATTTGGTTTATGAAATTTAAATTGCTATTAGATTGGATTATACTCCCCCGTGTAGGAGAGTACTTATATTATGAACAACTTCTTTAGTTTAAAGAAGTTAAGTTTGCAAGGCAAACCTAAGATTAGTGAATTCTAGACTGAGAGTTGGCTAGTGTTGATGTAGGTCGGATTGGAATCTGGGCTAAATCATGTAAAAATATTGTGCCTCTTATTTTCATTTCTTGCATTAATTTTTCTTTATCATTTTCAAAAAATTATGTGATTTATTATTCTTTTTAAAATTGCTTTAAAATTATTTTATTGGCCTTATTTTAATAATAAAAAAAAAATTTAAACTCCAATTAACCCCCCCCCCCCCCCCCCTCTTGGGGTGCCATAGTCATCCAACAATTGATATCAGAGCCTTGACTCTTTTTATTTTGGTCTAACATCCTAGAGTAGATCAACTTATAAATTATAACAAAAGATTTTCCTAAGGGTTCACTTCCCGAAGGACAATCCACTCATTATTCATCATTGTTAGAAAATATTTCTTTTGATTATTTGAAAAATAAAATTATTATATTCTTAAAAGGGCAAGACTTATGTAAGTGGCACACATTCTTACACACCAATATTGTATACCCACTAGAGAAATTAATGGAATTAAAACATAAAAACCTTTTGATGAATAGACTACATTGGAGAGGGAATTAGATGACTTAAATGCTAGGGCATGTAATACTTGTATTGTGCACTTCTTTTAAATGATTACATAAAAATTCTGATGATAAATTTAGCAAAAAAAATTTGGGTTAAATTAATTATAACTTATGAAGGTACTAGTGATGTTACATATGCTTATATAAATAGACACTATAGGAAAAATGCCTATTACCGGCAGTTATAACCGGCAGTTTATAGACCGCCAGTGTTACCGGCAGTGTCGCCGGAGGTTTGACTGCCGATTTTTACCGGCGGCCTAACCGATGGGTTTGGTACGTTAAGTCGTCGGTACTAGCGACGGTCCACTGTAATATACCTTATGTACATGTCAAAAATGGATTCATTTGGTTTCATGCAAAATAATTTATAATCATGCAACAAGATATTGAGTCTAGATTGTTTAACCTCATTAGTCCCCTCATATGTTATACAAAGTCTATCCCATATGTCCTTTCCACTTTTGCAAGTGGAAACCCGCATGTACTCTTCCAATTTTAAAGCACAAAAGAAACTATTCAAGCATTTGGCATTTAGTTGTGCTAAGTCACGTTCTTCTAATGTCCAGTCTGCAAAAGGTGTTTCAACTCTAACTCCATCAACTAATCTAATTGGTTTTGTATATCCTTCCTGGACTAAGATCCACATACGATAATCAAGTGACTGTAAGAAAATAGACATGCGTGTTTTCCAAAAATTAAAAGGTATATTACCAAACAGTGGAGGTCTAGTAATAGAGTAACTCTCAGGTGTGTTTCAGTTTTCAAATGTTGCCATTTACGTTAATCAAAAAGTAGTTTAAACTTATGATTTTGAAATAAGGCTCAAATACCACTTGTTAAAATGCATTCACTATGAATTAGATTGTTAAAACTAAGCTTATGTCCCAAGGCTATCCAAGAGGGGGTTGAATTGGTATTATTTTAAAAAAAATTATTCCTCTTGAGTATGTTGAATCGAAAATAAACTTTAATGAATTTTTAGAAAAAGTTTTTTTTTTAACCACAGTTTTTTGGAATAAAAATAAAACGCGAAAAATAAAAAAACAGTAAAAATAAAAGACACAATATTTATAGTGATTTGGTCTAAACCAGACATACATCCACTCCCCGGAGGCACCCTCCGAGTATTACACTAATACTAATAATGTCTCTCCTTTTGCACCCATAAGAGGCGGAGAAGCCTTCACAAACACTCTTTTCATCACTACCCGGTGCGGCAGAGAATCATCGTCCTTTTACACTTATCCCCAGTATTGGCAGAGAACTGTCCATCCTTTCACACTTATCCCTAGTGTTGGCAGAGAACCGTCCGTCCTTTCACACTCTCCTAGTGTGGGTAGAGAACCCTTCTTCCTTTCACACTCTCCTAGTATGGGAAGAGAACCCTTCATCCTTTCACACTCTCCTAGTGTGGGCAGAGAACCCGCAGCTGTTCACACTCTCCAAGTGTCGGCAGAGAACCGGATATCCTTGACAGATCTTCTCACAAGAATTCTATAAGGAAGAAAGAAAAGAGTGAAGTAATCCTAAACCACAAGTAGAGATTCTTACCTTTGAACACAAAGCGAAGCCTTCACACTCCAGTAGTAGGAATCCTCCTTTGAATGCTCTCTCACACTCTCTCCTTGACTCTTCTTTCAATAGGCACGAAGATCAATTGGCAAAAAGATTGGGTGGCAGCCTAAATTTGACTATATATATGAGAGACAAGAAACCGTCCAAAACTGTAAATTTTTCAAGTCAGCACGAAATGAATCGTCCCGTACGATCATGGATCATCCTGGACGATTTCACTTAAAGTGTCAGAAATGATCCTTATGTATATTGGTACGAATTATGTTCGTACACGATCATCGTCCCGTAAGATCGTGGATCATCTAGTACGATCAGTTATACCATAGGTCGGTTCCCAAATAACTGCATGGACGTAATTAGTTTTAGTAAGTCGGTTCACATCGTCCGGACGAAAGTTTTATAGAGAGCAACTCGTCCTAGCACGATAATAAACTTTGTCTGAACAAATTTTTTACAGAGAAGAATTCATCCTGGGATGATTTGGATTTCGTCTGGACAAAATTTTTACAGAGAGGAATTAGTCCTGGGATGATTTGGATTTCGTCTGGATGAAATTTTTACAAAGAAGAACTCGTCCTTAGACAATTTGGATTTCGTCTGGACAAAATTTTTACAGAGAAGAAATCATCCTGGAACAAAAATAAATTTGTCCTGGACGATCAGGACTTAGAAAAATTTCCTCCAACTTCTGTTCTTTCCATTGATCTTACGGGGAGAAAACTAACCTGATCGTCCCGTACAAACTAGATTCGTCCCGTACAATCAGTACAAATTTTGTAAGATCTCCTTAAGCGTGTGTGTTTTTATTCTTTCAACTCAAAGAATAATTTAGAGCTCCAATTTGCAAAGCATTTTATGCTGAATTTGATTTGAAGTCGTCATAGTTTGGAGTTTGATTTTCCTGAAATGTTAGTACACACAAGAGCAAAAACAATTCTTCCAAAAACAATGTTAGGAGATAACTGTACATAAAACAATAATATTTGAAATTATCCAAACTATACAAGTTGCAAGAATGTAACATATGCAAATAGCAACTCTCTTAATAAATTCTAGTGTTGAAAAAAGTAATATCTTTGATATGTCCAAAGAGGCTTGAAATTTAAGTTATTAAATTTAAGGTTCTTTGTTAGTTGTAGGTCAAGAGAGATTTTAATTTAAATTTAAGTTTTAATATTTTAGAATTCTATTAATTTAATTTTAGAGGATTTTATTTATTTTAGGTTTTAAACAACCATGTCAATTAGTGGATTTAGAGGGTAAAAATTATTAACCTAAGTCCTAAGACTCAACACTGTAATGTTACCATTTCCCCAAAAAAGATAGGATTAGTTGCATAGAGTCCCTGCATTTAATTAAGTATTTTAGCCTATCAAATTCAATGAATTTAATTCCATGCATAGAATGAGTTAAAATGAATTTGTTACTATTTTCTATCAGAATTTCTGTCTACAAGACTTCGAGTTTATTAGCTTATTGGCTTTCAAACCCTATTGCAGTGTTTATTCTATTTTTGGTTTACTAAAAATGATGTTTGCTTAAAAATGGAACAACTTAACAATTCATCTACTTAAAATTTAACAAAATGAAAAGTTACCTAATGTTTATCAAAAGTTTCATTTGGGCAAGATGGACTTCAAAGCACGGAATTTGCACAAAAATATTTGAGGAAATGGTTTTATTTGTTGCAGAAATCGGATATAAATGAGTGGAGAATTAGGATTCATGGAGCTCATCCCAAACAATTAGAAGAAATGAAGCTATTCATGTTGCCTTCAAAACATTTAGTTTGGTGTTTAGGTTCAACAACTTTGAGCCACAAGTTGCAATGTGCAAGCCATTCCCAAAAAAATGAATATTTTGAAAAATAATGAACCAAAATGAAACTTTTGGTGGTGGATAGACCCGGCTAGTGAGGGGTAGATCCGATTGGTGGTGGACAGATTCGGCTGGCGAGGGGGGCATATCCAGTTGGTGGCGTGTGGAGGAAGAGAAGGATATCGATGGTGAAGGAGAGATTTCATCCTGGGAAGCAGGGGGGATGTTGATGAAATGAAGCTATTGATGTTGATGATCATTGCTTTCAAAACATTCAATTTTGTGTTTAGGTTCAACCACTTTGAGCCACAAGTTGCAATGTGGAAGCCATTCCCAAAAAAAAAATGAATATTTTGAAAAATAATGAATCAAAATGAAACTTTTGGTGGTGGACAGACTCGCGGCTAGTAAGGGATTAATCCGATTGGTGGTGGACAGATCTGGCTGGCGAGGGGCAGATCCAGCTGGTGGCGTGTGGAGGAGGAGAAGGATATCGATGGTGAAGGAGAGATTTCATCCCGGCAAGTAGGGGGGATGGCATTCTTATGCATATGAGTGTGAGGTAGTGAATTGTGAGTGTGTTGGATGACCTTTTTATGATTTTAGTTTATTTTAGTTATCAAATTTAGTAGAAAAAGACCCCTACAATTCTTTCTCGTTGACACACGTCAAGTGGTGTCCGATTCTAACATGGATGGAATTTTTTGAAAGGTCTCGATGATCCGGACGAGCTCACGCAATCCGTTGCACAAAATGAGGTACAAATAAAAAGATTTTATGTAGGAGAAAAATGCATGCAATAAAGACTCAAATTAAGATCAAGGTAAAATTTCAAGGGAATAATATAGTGAATGTGTGTAATGAGATATAAATCAAGTCAATAGTTCAAGGTCAGTTTGCAATGGATAAAAATACAATCAATATGTGAATGAGTGCTAAATCAATTCAGTCATTCATTATGAGTAATAGATGCTTAATAGGTTATTATAATTGTTAAATGGGTTAGTAATTAACACTATAGTGGTTTATCTTAATGTCAATAGGTTAATTCTGTAGTAGTTTATGTTAGAGTTATTTTAAAGTGAATCTTGTGTCTCTATAGATATACCTCCTATTAGATATATTAGGGCATGCAATAAAATGAAGTAAAGCCCTTGTAGAGATTCTTCCCTTCTTCCCCTTCTCAATCTTGTGTCTTCTTGAAGTTTCCACCATCCTCAAATCAAAATTTATCACAGATCCTTACAAGGTTGTTACACGCTACTTCTTTTTTAACATCATATGAAGCCTATGAACAATGGAATCTAAGTAAATAAGAAGCTTCCTTTCTTGAGACCCTGCTAAGAACAAGATTTATAGCCCATCTAATAATAACAAATGGTTTTTTTAGCAGAAAGAAAAAAAAAATTATACTTATTTCTTAAAATACATACTAATAAACAGTCAAGAGCAGAGCAGTAGTATAAAATCGCAGAGTACAACTACTATCTTTGCATTATACTTCGCCTATCCACCTTTTCTAGGGGAATAGACAATGAAAGCAGTTCAGACACACTAAGTTCCATTTGTTTGACTCCCGCAACATTACAATCACCAAAATCCAAACCCCTAAAACAAGGAAGTCTCTTATCTATAATAATTCTATCAAAATATGATATTTTACACCGCAGGAAAAACCCGCATCGCAAATCCCAAACTCTCCAAAATATATACCTATTTCGCCTCCAAACCCACCCATTCCTTCCAACCCGTTCCCCGATCACTCTCAAGATAATCGCAGCCTTAAAAAGCAAACCTAAGGCATCCACACTTCTTCTAACAACAGCATCCAGTTGAAGCCCGATAAACCCGTCCAATACGATAAGTATATTCTTGGAAAAATTTTGCCCGCTGTGAAGAAACCCTAATCTCATAGGCATATTAACATAAGGAGGGTGGTGTACGTACCGCAAGAGATTAATAGCGGCGACGCAAGCTTTGAGCCTTCTGGAGGCGATAGGTGAGGGAGAGGGTCCCGCCACAACGCCGGTGGGAATTAGGTGCAGGGAGAACTTGAAGCCTTTAATCACCAATTTGGATGTGAAGAAGAGTGTGGCAAAAGAAGGTGAAGGTGATTTAATGTACTTGAAGGCACTAGTTGCTTGGATGACGCCATTGGCAAGCTTGATGGCGAGGACGAGAGGACTATTAAGGTTCTGGATGAGAAAAAAATAGAAGCTGAAGGCAAAGCATAGAGCGAAGGGCGTTGTAGTGAAAACTATGGTTTGGCGGACGGGGAGGGAGATGGTTACTTTTTCATCTTCAGATGCCATTGATGCTTAAAGAAGACAAGCAGGCCTAGGAATCGGATAAATTATTACGCACCGGAGTCCGATTATGTTAAATCCAATAAAAATGTGATATATTTTAGTACATAATATGTATATATTATATATAAATCATAAAATTATGTATATAATCTATATAAATATATAAATATATTATGAATACAATTATATAGAGTGTATATAAATTTTCATATACTATGTATAAGATCACAGGTCATATTTTTATTAGAATTCAGACGTAACTCTATGTCCGGATTTCGCACATAATAATTTCTCTTAAGACCTGATCATGAGAAATAACAAAGAGACACGATTAGATTTTTTTTTAAGAAACTTTTTCATAGTTTTATTTTAATTATTTTTTATAATAAACCATTTATTTAAAATCAATCTCAAATGGCATTTATAGTAGAGTTTGTTCCAATAGCCTTAACATAGAAGACTACATTGTTAATACAAAAGAGTGATTGTAATGACAAAAGTTATAACACTATAGGTTATAATAACTTTAATTCAATATAGTGCAATTCAATAAATATAATGCAATATACATAGAACAATGAGGGCCATTCCAAAGCTATAACCATGGGATCCAAATTTGTAAGTAGTTGATACCCTAAATCTATTAGATTTAATAGGAAGAATAGAGCAACAAAAAAAAATGATAAGCAAGTAAAAAAAAGGTGCTCCATAATTTTGTTTCTCTTTCAATAATAAAAATGATATAAGTTCTCAAAAATATATGTTAACCCCATATTTAGAGAGTTAGGGGCTACATAAGAGATTATACTCAACAACAACAACAACATCAAAACTTTGTCCCACTATATGGGGTGGGTTATATGAATCCTTTTTTTCCATTGTGTCATGCTAAAAGTCAAATACTTGTTTAAATCTAATAAACAAAGATTATGTCTAATATTTTCTAACCAAGTCTTTTTAGGTCTACATCTATCTTTCTTAACATAAGTCAAATCTAATACTTCTACTTTCCTAACCGGGTCATCGGAAGGTTACTGTTTTATGTGACCAAACCATCTAAGGAGACTCTTTTTAATCTTATCTTCCACTGGAGCTATTCCAACATTTTCATGTATATGCTCATTTTGTATCCTATCTCTAAGGGTAAAGCCACTCATCCACCTGAGCATCCTCATCTTTGCAACACTTAACTTAGTATTATGTTTCTGTTTTAATGGCTGATATTCAGCACCATAAAGCATTGCAGGTCTTACCACCATCTTATAACACAATATGCTCGATGCATTCCTTCAATTCAACCATCCAGCTTGAATTTTTTTGATAATATCCCCATCTATTTCACCATCACTCTGAACAATATATCCAATATATATATAATGTTTACTCTTATTAATGACTTTATTGTCCAAAGTCACAATCCTATCACTAGATTTATTACTACTAAAATTACACTCCATATATTCAGTTTCAGAACTACTCAAGTGAAAACCTTAAGCTCTAAGGTTGACTTCCATAATTCAAGTTTAACTTTAACTTCATCTCTAGTCTTATCAACAAGAAGAATATCATCACCAAAAAGCATACACCAATGTACATCCTCTTGCAAATGTCTAGTGGGAACGTCCATGGCTAAAGCAAAAAAGATACGGGTTTAAGGTTGATCCTTGATGTAATCCAACCGAAATAGAAAAATCCTTGGTCAAACCACCTTGTGTTTGAACACAATTAATAGCTCATGCATACATATATTTAATGATTTGAATATAAGTGTTATTAACTCCTTTCTTTTTAAGAACTCTCCATAACACTTCTCTTGGAACTTTATCATATGCTTTATATAAATCAATAAATATCATATGTAGATTCTCCTTATTCTCTCTATATTTCTCCATCAAACCTCTCAATAAATGTATGGCTTACATAGTAGACCTGCCCGGCATAAATCCAATTTGATTTTGAGAAACATTAGCATCACGCTGCAACCTACGCTCCATAACTTGCTCCCATAGTTTTAAAGTAAGACATAATAACTTAATTAATCTATAGTTTACACAATCCTATGCATCTCCTTTACTCATTGAATGATCAATAATACATGGTCTAACCACTATGGACATGTAAACATGGCACTAGTACACCTCCGTTGGGTTCCTCTAACAAACATACTCACATACATACACAACAAAAACAACACAAACAAACATATACACATATATACATCAAACACACAAAACATCAATCAATAATTAATAACTTCTTTTAACAACAACAAAAACGGAAGTACATCTTAAAATAAAAAGTTTATATAGATAAATCAAAATAGTTTGTGAAGAAGAAGATTGTAAACTAATTGCAAATACAACATTAACTTCGTAATGCAAAAAGGAAAAACTCAAATTTTAAATCAAAGAACAACTAAGATAAGAAAAGTCAATCAGATTCATTATTTATACTAGACAAATTAAATAAAAAAATTTATTATAAAAATAACAAAATAAAGATTAATTAATTTCTAATTCAATAGTGAAGATTATTATCGATTATATGGATTTACATAAAAGATAGAATGATAAATGAAAGAATAGTTTGAATTTTTGAATTTGCTACAATACACATCTTTTCAATTGTTTGTGTCACACTTTGTGCATCTTTTCAGTTTGGGCTAATTTTATGTCTCTTTTTTACTTTAGCGAATATTGCGCTTCATTTTAAACAAGTGGCATATTTTGTGCATCTTTTTAGATTTGGCATGCTTTGTACATCTTTTTATACTTTCGATCTTTCCAATATCAATAAATATTAATATAAATTTTAATAATTAATAAAATTAAACACATTGAAAAATTAAAAAAAAATAAGACATCTATCTTGCAATAATTATAGCTAAGTAATATTTGTCTATAAGAATATGAAATTGTTTTTCTAGTTTACATCTAGTCATAATGTAACTTAAAATTTTGAGAGATTAAATTTTACAAAGAAATTAATTTGTAGAGCCAAGTAAGTCAAAGTCTCATTCTATAGATCAACCACAAATGATTTATCTCCAAAAAAATAAAAAAATTTAAGAAGAGTAATTTCAATGCAAGTCAAAACATCATTCCTTCATTCCATTCATCATTTAAAACACATACAGATATCACATTATACTAGAAAAACTACAACAAGAACACATGAAATCACAAACAAATAAAATATCTCAAGAACTACTACAAATTTCTCATAAGCAAGTACAACTAAAATCTAGAGGGCCTTGGTCTGGAGGTGGTTAAGGGTTGAACATTGTAAAGTAACTATTAATCGTAGCTACATTAGTGTTGATCGAGTCAAATTGCCCTTGGATCTTCCCCATATCCTCATTATATCTAGTATCATGCTAGTTTAGGTGATTCTCAATTTGATCAAAATATTGATCAAAATGAGTTTCCAGTCTCTCGAAATGCTGAACCATTTCTTGATAGAAATTCTGGTCAGGTCTAGGTACATGTGCTGGAGCTAGGACTCCTCTCTTTGAATCTTCTCCCTCAAAACTTTGATCTCGACAAAAAATTACACGAAAAGAGGCATCAGTAAAGAAAATGGGAAGTTTAGTGTGTGGATTAGGATAAATTAGGTTATACTTTTTTCTAAAATATAGGAAACTAAGTGTCTTAAGGCCATATTTTTCTTCCTTCTATTGTGAGAAAGATTAATATCAAAAAGTTAATAGATTTGGTCTATGATTAGTTGGATTTCGTCAAAAGGCATTTCAGTCATTATATGGTATGTGATAGTGGACAAACAAGGATTCAAATTTATACGATCACCATCTTTGGAAATGATAGAGGTTCTCAAGACATGATGGATGATCCTGGCATTCTAGTTAACAATGCACACACGAGATAGATGGCTTACTTATACAACACCTCTAAGAGTCTGGTTTATTTTTGACCAATCAAAATCCTCTCTAGAGTTCATGGTGTGTGCTCTAACTTCTTGGGTTCTAAAGAGAAGGAAGTTGCTTAGATCTTCCTTAGTTATTTCAACATGCAACTTAAAGACATAAGAGGTAATCCTGATATGATCTTGGTTTACCTTCATGTTTGTAAAAAAGTTTGAAAAGTTTCTCAATGGTTAGCGTAAATCAACGTGGGATAAAAGAAATTGGGTTAAGGTTAAAAGTGGCATAATAGAGAAATTAATGTCACTTTGAATGAACAGTCGATAGGTAGTAATTTTGGCTTTAATATACCGATCAAAAGCTTCCTCATTTTCCTTAGAAAGGAAGTTCTCTACTCTACCAAAATAAGAGGATAAGCCCTTAAAAGTGAAAGGATGTTTACTACTACTGGCCATTCCTAAAGATTAAACTCGAGATAGTTTGGATTCAAATGAGAATATGAAGAGAAAACTCATCAACCACCTTTCAATATAAAGAAAAATAACATATCATATAGTACAAAATTTTGATCATACGTACAATTTTAAAATCATACGGGACAAAATATTTCATACATATGAATGAAAATGGCCAAAAATGAAATGACTTTTCATAAAATTCAACTCCCAAGGCATCATTTTATACAAGCTTTTTGACCATACGATCAAATAGATTAACACCTATTTGTCTGGGACAATCATAATATTAAAGATCATTTTATGATGATTAGGTTTTTCTATATGAGAAACTAACAACATGATCGTATAGACGAAATGCAGGTTCATATGTATGATCTGTAAAAAATAACTGAATTTTTGGAAAACCATCCCCAATCGTACATATGAAAAAAGATTGATCGTACCAATGATGATATCATATATTATAATATGCATTTAAAAACTCAATCTTTCATGCTTAACTAAACAAAAATCATGTATATGCTACAAAATCCATACAATATGAAAAATTTCATACAATATAAAAAGAACACTTAAAATAAGATATGATAAATAGAGAAACTTTTCAAACAACAATCACTCAAGATATGATGACATGCTACCAGGAAAAATAAAATTAAAAACACAAACTAACGAAAGAAAAACCAAAAATAAATAAAAACAAAAAACATAAAAAATACACAAACTCTAACAAATAACCTAACAAAATAAACTAGCAGATAAACAATTTTAAGCATTAAGATTAATTACACCTAATCTAGTTCTTAAGGTGCTAAATATTTCAAAAGTAAGTGGTTTTGTAAAAATTTATATAGGTTGATTTTCTATAGCAACATGGTATAATTCAATTTCTCCCTTAGCCACATGATCTCTAATGAAGTGATGCTTAATATCAATATGCTTGGTTCTAGAATATTGAATAAGATTCTTTGAAATGCATATAACACTTATATTATCACACAAAAATTTGGAATATTGCCAATTAAAAATCCTAAGTCAATCAATTATTATTTTAACCAAAGAACATATACCACACAACTGCCTAAGGTAATGTATTATGCTTAAGCAATATAAAGGGCTACTAAATTCTATTTTCTGCTAGACTAATAAACTAAAGAGTTTCCTATGAATTAACAAGTTTCAGAAGTACTTTTCTGATAAACCCTATATCCTACAAAATTTGAATTAGAATATCCAATAATTTCAAAAGAAGAGTTGTGCTTAAGATACTAAATCCCTAAGTTTCGAGTTTCCAAAAGATATCTCAGAATTCTCTTAACATCAATCAAAAATGAATCCTTTGAACCAGCTTGAAATTTAGCACACAAATAAATATTATATATGATATATAGTCTGCTAGCAGTCAAGTGAAGCAATGATCTAATTATTCCTCTAAATTTTTTTATTAACATATTTTCCCTTAGGGTCCTTATCTAACTGCATAGAAGAACTCATTGGTGTATTCACTAGTTTAGCATACCCATTTCATATTTTCTGAGGATGTTCTTAATATACTTTGATTTACTAAGAAATATTCCTTCCTCATTTTATTTTTTTCTAAAATCAAGAAAGTAACTCAAGTCTCCTATCAAACTCATTTTAAATTCACTACTCATTATTTTTGAAAAATCATCATAAAGATTTTTATTGGTAGATAGAAATAAGATATCATCAACATTTATTTGAACAATGAGTATGTCATCTCCTATCCTTTTCAAGAAGAGAGTGGTGTCCACACTTTCTTTAACAAATGATTTCTATAATAAAAAACTTCTCTAATACCAAGCTCTAGGTGCCTCTTTTAGTCCATGCAATACTTTTTCAATTTAAACACATAATTTGGGAATTTTGAATTTTTAAAATCTAGAGACTGTTCAACAAAAACATTATATTATATCACCCATTAAGAATGCACTCTTAACATCCATTT
The DNA here is from genome assembly GCA_016618105.1 of Dendrobium huoshanense. Lineage (NCBI taxonomy): Eukaryota > Viridiplantae > Streptophyta > Magnoliopsida > Asparagales > Orchidaceae > Dendrobium > Dendrobium huoshanense. The sequence goes on from CM028355.1 coordinate 9,495,429, forward strand.
GATACAATTTAAAACTTTTAAAACTGGCAAAGGCTAGCAAAACCCTTATCGCTTCAAGTCTGGCTACATAGGAAAAAGTTTCTTCATATTCAATTCCTTCAATTTGATTATATCTCTTAACCACCAATCTTTCCTTGTTTCTAATCACAACACTTGAATCATTTATTTTATTTTTGAGCACCCACTTAGTTCCAATAATACTTTGATCCTTAGGCCTTTCAATCAATTCAAAAACATCATTTCTAATAAATTGATTCAATTCTTCTTACATAGCCAAAATCTAAAATTCATCCAAAACTGCTTGATTTATATTAGTGGGTTGAATCATCGATATAAGGGCATAATGGTATACTTCTTTGCTAATTCCATACTTAGTTCTAACACCCTTACTATGTTCACCTAAAATCAATTCTTTAGGGTGACTCTTAGAAAAAATTTATTCTCTAGGCAAAGGACTTTTTGTTCCAACATTCTCTTCCAAATTTGTCTTTTCAAATCCTTGGGAGATATTTTCAATATGATCTTCTTTCAACCCTGGCTCTTTCAAAATATCAAATTCATCAAAAACTACATATGTGGTCTCCTCAACTACCAAAGTTCTCTTGTTAGAAACTCTATAGGATTTTCCAACACTAAAATATCCTAAAAAAATTCTTTCGTCATATTTAGGATCAAATTTTCCTAAAGGAGTTTTCACATTATTATGAATGAACACCTTACATCCAAAAATATACAAATATGAAAGATTAAATATTCTACCCTTAAGAAGTTTATAGGATGTCTTATTCAATTTGGATCTAATATTCACCATATTCAAAACATAACTAGCCAAACTAACCTCTTCAGCCCAAAAATATTTCAAAAGTGAGTATTCTGCAACATGGCTCTAGCAACTTTTATCAAAGTTATGTTCTTTCTTTCGATTATCCCATTATGTTGAGCGGTTATAGATGCTAAAAAATTATGATCAATTCCTTTCTCTATAAAAATCTTTAAATTTTTCTTTTTAGAACTCTTCTCCATGACACTACAGGAAAATCACTAAATTACGGCGGAATTTTCCGGCGGCTTTCCGGCGGTCTCTTTTCTGGCGGCTTTTCAGTACTTTTCCGACGGCTTTTTACCACGGAATTTTCTGGTAAAAAGGTTTTTAAATTGCTATGAATTGATAAAACTTCACACCCTATTTTTCTCTAAATCCAAGTATAAAAGTTTTTAAATTCCTCAAATGATTCACTCTTATGAAATAAGAATTTTACCCAAGTGAATCTCAAAAAATCATCAACTATTACAAATTCAAAACTTTACCTCCTAGACTTACAGTGCTAACAGGTCCAAAAAGATCCATGTATAGGACTTCCAACAATTTTTTTTTTCTAAAATCCTTAATTGAATGGAAGGAGGAATTCACCTATTTTTTTAATTGACTTGCATAACAAGGTGATCCTTACTAAAGTCTTGATTGGGTATCCGCCTAACCAAATCTTTTTGGATAATTCTAAGATTTTTCATGCTTGCATGACAAAGTCTTCTATGTCATAATCATGATTCATCAATAATTATTTTGAGATAAAAAGTATTAAAAGATTGAACAAAATTTAAATCAAGCATGTACACATTATTTACTACATTTTTATGCAACATATCAATTCCAGTTTGGCTTATAATGTAGCTTGTGGAAAAAATTTAACACTATAATATCTATCACAAAGCTGACTAATACTCAACAAGTTATATTTTAAGCCATCTACCAATAATACATTTTCAATGAAAAAATTATTCTTGTTATCAATCATACTTGTACCTACCACTTTCCTTGTGGTATTATCTCCAGTGTAACTTTGCCTCCATTCCTATCTTTCAGTGATATAAATTATGTTGTGTCACTAATCATATGCTTTGAACATCCACTATCCAAGTATCAAATACTCTCATGAGGACTTGTATAAGAGCTTTCTACAAAATGATCAAACATTAGATTTGGGAACTCAAACATGTTTGGGTTCTCCTCTTGGCAATAATAATCTAGATGCATATTTGATATGCTTTGTTTTATGCATTTTAGGTCTCCACACTAGATGTGTTCTACTATGAATCATGTAAGTGTGAGAGATATGACTAATCATTCCACACAAAAAAAAAAAAATATTTAACTTCATTAAAAGGATTTATCAATCTACAATAATTATACTATATTTTCCTAAGTTTTTAAATTTTATGCTTCTAATCAGGTCTAGAAAATTGTTCAAGTATTGGGGGAATCCTATTTTTCTCAAGAGCTTTAAGTTTCTCTTTAAGATATGACTTAGCATTTTCTAAAATAGTATTGTCAACTCTTAACTCATGCTCTCTTTTGATTGTTTCATCTATTAACACCTTACATTCATTTTCAAGATCAGTATTAATTTTAATAATTCATATTTCTTGTTCAAAATCATCAAATTCATCTAATAAGTTCATGTGATTACTATCAATAGATGTGTGATTATTCCTAAGCATTTCATGCTCTTTTTGTATATTTGAATACTCTATGTTCAACTTAGCATACAGTTTTATTAGTTTCCTATATGTAATATGAATTTTTTCCAGAAAATTCAAATAACTCATCATAAGATAAATCATATACCTTCTCTTGATCCAAGTGATCAAGATTATCTGTCATTAAGCAGCACAAGTTTTTAACTTCCTCCTCTACTTTTGATTTTGAAGAATCTGATGTTGAATCTACTAGAATGCTCTCTACAGCCTTTTCTTTCCCTTTTTAACATTGGTTTTATCCTTAACTTTTTTCTTGCTAGGATTAGCTTTGAGATTCACACAATTAGATTTGATGTGTCCAGGCTTCCTGTATTCATAACAAATTACATCATTAAAAGCTTTTACATTTTTGTGGAACTTACCCTTATTCCACTGCTGACGTCTCCATTTATTTCTTATCAAGAAACTTTTGAATTGCCTCATCATGAGTGCAATATCATCTTTATCCTCATGCTGTGATTGATCACTTTCCAAGTCATTCACTTTCAACATAATATTTTTTCTCTTTTCGCTTGTCACATGCATCAATCTGCGTTTATGTCACCCATTGCTCGTAAGCAATTAGTGATCTAAGGAGATTGTCAATAGAATAAACAGTTAGGTCTTTTGATTCAGTTATTGCTGTTATCTTTACATCATAAGTAGTAGGTGACACAAATATATCTTGATGTCTTTGACAGTCTAGAGTATGATTTTCCTGAAATGTTAGTACACACAAGCAACACGAGCATAATTTTTCCAATGTGTTAAGAGAAATAATAATAACACCATAATATTTTGGTATCATCAAAAACTCATATGATATAAAAACATAGTTTTGAAAACTTAGTTGCAACACCTATGATTGGAAAGATGAAAAAAATTTATAGAAAATGGGTATGATTAGTAATATGAAAAGGAGGCATCAAGATCAAGGTTGGGATACTTTTTCGTAATGATAATCATAGTAAGAGGACATAGGCCAAGGTAGTAATAAATTTGATAGCTAGGATTTGTAGCCTCATGATTTGATGCTGTTGACCTCATTTTTGTATGAGGTCTCTAATGGGATTCTAAAGCTAGCCAAACTCAAATCAATCCAATTCCAAGTCAATTCCAGACCCAAATCTCAGGTCCTAAGGCACTGTCCTAAAGACCTTTTCTAGTGAATTTTTGAACACTTCAAAAGCCAATCAAATGGACTTTGATTCAAGCTCTGTCAGTTTCATAAGATGGGACATGTCTCTAGAGACAACCCTCAAAATTTGAGCCCATTTTGAGGTCTCTAACCCCATAAACTAAATCAAAATCCAAAGGCTGTAAAACCTTCAAATATTTACAACCTATGCCACTGGACCTGTCATCTAGTGGATCCTGACACTGGAGCCTTCATCAAAGCTTCCAATCACTTCCAGACCATCAATCTTGATATGTTCATCAATAAACTGCATTTTTCTGGACTCATTTATGCCCCCATGTGGACCTGAGGTCAAAATGACTAAAATGCCCCTTAGGGGTATAAATGGTCATTTTGAACCAATTGAGCTCCAAACTCAATGCAACAACCTCCAGCAAGTTTCAAATGACATTTCAAACCTGTTGGACCTATTCTCAACCCCTGGGTCAACTTGGTTGACCAAGTCAACAGGTTTTACCTAAGAGGCCCTTTAAGGGTCCAAATAGGTGTTTTGAACCAAATGACCTCCCTAGACTTTGAGACCACTTCCACTACTCTCCAAATATCATATCAGACTTGATCAACCCATACCCACTTACTGGGTCAACCTGTTTGGCCCAGTCAATCCAGTTGACTCATTTCCCCTTAAGGGTCTTAATGGGTCATCTCAAACCATTTGGGATATCCAACCCATTAAAGCCCTTAAACCACCCTCCAATCCAATCAGCTAATTTATTTGGGTTACCTAGATACTATCCCATCAACCATTGACTTGGTTGACTGGTCATCCAGTCAACTCAAGGATCAAAGAGCCATTCTCTTGGTCAACCCGACCTATTCAACAAACCTAGCTCAAACTAGGTCCACCTAGCTATTGGGAGAGACCTTAGAACCTGTCCTAGTGCCAGCTCAGCTTCGATTGACTTATGTTGACCGTTCAAATGGTCAATGGAAGCTAAATGGGCTTTAATGGTCAAACCTGACCCATCAAACCATACCTAACCCAAATAGACCCTTACAAACTCATGGGAATGATCCCTTAAACATCCCTAGACTCAACCCAAACCAGCCCAACTCCTGGTTTGCCCCCTATCCCAATCAAAAGCTTAAAAGGGCCTTAGCGGTCAACCCAGTCAACCCGATCCGTTAAATTCGATTCAGTCTAGTCCAAGCCCATCCAGCCCATGGGATTAACTCCAGAACCTTCTCTGAAGCTAGCCAGACCTCTCCCAGCTGCTAATGTAGCCCCTAGACCCGATCTAACTATCTTGTGGTCCCCTCCATATGAGAGGGACTTGGAGTCATTTTCACCTGAGGGAATGACTCCCTCTGCTCCTTTAACGGCCATAGATAGCTGGCAACGATCCATGCACTCCCTCTGATGCATCCCAGCTGTTACTTTTGGCTCCAGCAGCTGGAATAGGATAGAGGCACGGGAGGAGCTCAGACTACACTACTTTTAAATTCCATAGATTCCCAGAGCTCCCTTGAGTTTCATTTCAACTCCTCTGAGCTCGACCTCCATTCCCTCATTGTTCCCTGGCGTTTAAAGGTTGTCGGCAGCAAGATCAAGCTTGAACCGAGAGGGTACTCGTCCAAACTCCCTTAACTCTCTTTCCAGTGGTCCTCCAAGCTCGAAGCCTGAAGGACATCAACACGTGGACAATCTACAAGTTTATCCATGTTAAATTCAACCCAATCGATCCATCTCTCGGTGAGAAATCCTAAACCCTAGGCATTTTCATAGGTTCTTAAATAACTCACCAAATATTGCATCAATGCCTAAGAAAATTATCTCCCATTCTTCCTTAGATCCCGTTATGTCTCTGTTTAAAGTTTTGAAGTATTTGGTTGTGTATTTCCCGAAAATGAAATAAAAAAATAGAGCTAGGGTTTTCGGGTGGCTGGAGGAGGAAGACGGGTCCGCAACCGTTGGATCTGTCCCGTTTTAATCAACGGTTGTGATCATGTCTGGATTGAATCCCGTTTCAATCCTGTGAAGCCACGGTTATCCAGAGCTCCGTCCTGCCAGATCTAAATTGTTGATCCAAACCGTGGGATTAAGATCCGCCGTCCGATCATTCCAAATCAACCCCGTTAGAGCGGCTCGGATCTCCATCGTCGGATCTCCTCTGTGATCGATCCGACGGTTAGTGTTAATGCCGCGCTGGATAAGTGGCGGGTCCCACTTGACCGCCGCCATCCGCGTGGCCATCCCCGAGCGCGCCGTGTATCCAGGTCAGCGCCGCCGTTTGACCTGATTAATTAAAACTATATTTTAATTCAAAAAATGTCCAGAACTTCAAAATTGCACCAGAATTTCATTGCTGATCCGATTTTGGAGTTCTTGTTCTTATTTTGTTCGTTTTTTCAAGTAGTTTTTTATAAAAATAATAAAAAATTATTTTGAGTAATATATTTCTAATAATTTCAATAATACTAAAATATTTATTTTATTTTTAAATAAAAATATTTATATTATCTTGAGTTGAAATTTGGTAGAGATGTAGTAGGGCTTAGGGTAGACTTCCTATAATTTTCCTAAGCCTATTTGATGCAATCTCAATTGGTTTATGAATTTACAAAAATCTAAGTCAAAATTTGACTTAGATTATTGAAAATTTATAAATCATTCAAACTAAATTCATTAAGCATGTTAGAGCTCTATGGGATAAGTGTGAAGTCATCTTTCCACTAAAAATAGGGTTAGATCTTGATCATGTATAGTTTGATTAAATTTTGCTTTTAATATCATGTTAATTTAGGATAGTAATTTATAAACCATACATGATCATCCTATGAAATTAGATTGATTTTGATTAAGATATATTTGCATATATCCTTAAACAACTTCAATCCAATTTGATACATCTATTCCTTTGTAGTAAATTGTTTAAGTTCATAGGTTATCATATAACCTATAACTAAATAATTTACTATATAATCCTCACATAGAACATTAGGTGCACTTCTATTATGTTCGTGATTGCTTTGGTATGATTGTAATGTAGTATTAAAGGGTTAGAAATATTGATTATTATCCTATAACCTAGTTATATGTAAGGATAATAACTAAGGACCTAGTCTTAGCTAACTTAGTTAATTTAGGAAGAACTACACTTACATCCCTTTTGGGATTGAACAGAAACTTAAAAAATTAGTGTCATTACCCCTTTAATCAAATACATCCTGATTTGACATTAATTGATCTCAAAATAACTAGTAGATTAAGGACCTTTTATGTTTATTTTAATAAACCCAAATAAATCAAATAAAATTCCTAAAAATCTAAACCAATCTCAAATCATTACAATCAAACTCAACATTACAAATTCAATAACTCAAAAATCAAAATTCCTATTCAAACTTCACTAATTTAATCAAAATCCTTAATTAACTCTTAATCCACTAAAACTTCCAGAAAATGTAATAAACCAAGATTAAATCCAAAAAATAAAAATAAGGCCTCTAACTGACCAGGATTAAATCCTTAACACATGAAAATTAAAATCAAAATTAATTTGATAGAAAATTAAAAATTAATTTAATTTTAAGTAAAATCCAACATTTAATTCATTTAATTAATTAATAATAATTAAAAAATCCAATAAATTCCCAAATACTTGGAAATCTCCCCTTTGGTCATCCTTGACCTTTGGAGCTGATTTCAAGAAGTTTGGAATTCATTTGGAGAAAAACCATAAAAACGGCCTTAATTAAACAATTTTCAAAAATTCATTAAATACCTCAAACTTTGAAAAATCATAACTAAATCAAGAAAAATCAAAATCAACCAAACTAAATTGCATTCAACTCATGATAAGGCCTAATATTTATTAAAAATGTAAAAATTTCAGAAAAATATTAAATCTGAAAAGTCAACAGATTGGTCAACTGTAGGTCAAAACTAGTTCAAAACTTCAAACCTTTATAACTAAATCCAGAAAATCCAATTTCAGCAAACTTACCTTCTAACTGATCATAATAGAGTCTAATATCTTAATAAAATGCTAACTTTCTAGAAAACACCTTTAAGTAAAAAAGTTAATTTTTGACCTTTTAATTAAATGATTAAAATATTCCAAAAATTCTCAAAAATACAAAATTACTCTAAAACTCCACAATTTGTTAAACCAACTTTTAAAATCAACAATCAAACTTCTTTTGAATAAAATTCATTAAATTTTAATTCTTAACCAAATTAAGCTACTTAATTATACCGGGTACCACTGGGTAACCCAAGCCTACGAGGCTATTAGCTTAGCCCCAAGGAAGGTGAAATAAACTTCATGGCCTCGATGTGAAACAAAGGTGGTATTCAATCAACAATTAAAATCATTTCATAAATCAATTTCAAATCATTAACAATTCAACAATAATCAAAATTCTGAATGTTATAATAAAATTCATTAAATTTTAAATTAATTCAAATTTATTTAAAATAAATTAGTTTGATAATTTGATTGATTAAGATTCATCTCAATCAATCAAATTTGATAATTAATTTAGAATAAATAAATTAGGGTCTTTTATGCCTAAAGTTTGATTCCTTTTGGAGGGCTTTAGGCATTTTGATTTCAAAAGATCCTTAATACATCTAAATAACCAAGAGATCTCCTATGAATTATGTACGAATCCTTCTAAGAAGGCACTAATTCATTTTGATTTGGAGATCTCCAAACAAAAATAATAAACTACCGACCTTATACGATGTGCTAGATTTCTTCGGGAGGGCACGTTGTATTACATTTGTAAGGTCCCTTTCTCTCTCTTTAATAAATTTTGGGGATTCTCAAAATGAATACATATCTTCTGTCTAAGACGGGTATTCATTCTGAAAGTCCTAGGACTTACAAATTGATAATTTCCTGCACTTAGGGAATTATCAATCTATAAGTTCTTTATAACTAAATTAAATAATTTCAACATTTAAAATTGGAATACTTATTAATAAATCAAAATATTCTTTACTTAAACTTTAACCAAACTCCATTTGGCCTGTAATAAATCAATCCTAATAATACATGCAACTCAAATAAATAAACCTATTAGGACTTACCCAAGCCACACAGCTTCCTTCACACACTTAGATGTTTGCTAGGACAACCAACTTTAGCCTAAGTTAGGTCGGTGGTTTGTTGTGGTTTGTTTGCGTGTGTCTTGCTTAGATGGCACCTATGTGTGATTGCTTACTTTTCTGTACTGCGTAAGCATGCATATCTACTTTTCTATCTGTACACCAAAGAGCGGAGTGAACAAAGTGAGGGCTGTGTACTTTACTTCTCTGTCTTTACTTTCTTGCATTTATAGCTGTACACAACGCACTCATAACATTCATCATTATATAATTGCTTTATTTCCTATCTTTTATATTATTGCAATGGTAGAATATTCTTAGGTACTGATGTACTGAGATAAAAATGTAATGCTTTTATTTTCTAGATTGTTGTATATAGATTGAGTCTGTACAGCGTTTGGAGTCTGTAAAAGAATTAAAAATAACTGCTTATAAATATACAAATAAGACTCCAAAAAGTAATGTCCCCCTCAAAAGGATGTTCCTTTTCGGAATTTCATAGAAGACCCGGAGCCTAAAGATCAAAAATAGTTATATTTAATTCTACTTTCTTGTAGGCTTAGAATCCAGGTTTGTTGTCGGTGTGGCCTGGCCACCATTACTTTACTACAAAATTCTGGGATGTAACCGATGAAAATTATATTAATGAAATCAACTCTTTTATATATGCATTTGTTTCATACATTATTCGCATACGAGTAGATTTTGTTTTTGTAAGCATATTGTCCTGCATTTAGTTTAGATTCTTTAATAACTCCTTGATTCCTAGGATAGAGTCATAGTAAAATCTTGCATCATCGGCGAATTCTTGTGATTAGGATTGTTAGCTGGCAGCCCACTCTAGGCAGGTGGTAGGTCCAGATTCTATACACTTCTCTCTGCACTTTTGTTTTCTTCCTCAAATCAATTCTAAGTTCTTCTAAATCAAATAATAACTCCATAATCTAAAGCATGATCATGAAAATTTAATTATGCCCAAATATTTAATTAAATATATATATAATTTTGGAAATCATTTAGCCTTCATTTAAATCGAGAGTATTCTTTTAGGAGATGTAATTAACTACAGGGGCTTGCTCCTATAGGGAGTCTAGATCCCAGAATAGTCTAAACCCTACCTTAGTTCTTTTCTGAGAAAGGGGAAAGATATGTGGACGTAGATTAGGTTTTATTCACGTTTAAGAGTTTTTTTATAATTAAGAAATAGATAGATACTTTATTTGTCTTCATAAACAAATCAAATGTCTTCTATAATTGATTATAGAAATAAATTTACAATTCATTAATCTAATCGGGTCGATTAGAGAATGTACTCGTCATCCCTTCAGGATGATTTGAATATTCTATATATTACACCTGATTAGGAGAATGAATTGTACTGCTTCTCCCTTTAAAATCAATAGAAGGGTATTAGTCTGCCCTTTGAGGCAGCATAATATCCAACTATGTAGATTTAATTGAGAGAGGATATTCTGAACATAAATAAAATAAATCGTGTGAAAGAATAAAACTATATTTTAAAGAAAACCCTGTTTCATTTAAATTTTATTTAAACTCATTCCCTTAATCAAGAAATAGGTAGATATTTGGCTTGCTTTCACAAGCAAGTCAAATATCGTCTATATACTTGATTGTGGGAATAAATTAACTATTCATTAGACTAAATAGGTAGATAGGGAATATATTGGTTATCCTCTAGGATAATTCATATAGACTTTATCCCATACCCGATTAGAAGAATGAATCGTCGTTCTCTTTTTTTTTTTTTAGAATATGTAGACGAATATTAGTTTGCCTTTCGGAGCTGTCTAATATTCGACTATACGGATTCAATTTAAAGAGAATATTCAAAATAAAACAGACTATTTTTAAATTATTAAATAAAAATATATATAGCTTATTTTTAATGAAATATATTCTTCTTTCTTTTCTCCCCTCTCTTATATGTGAACAAATATATTTTAAAAAATTAAAAATAATGATATATTAAACTTTTGAAAATAAATAATGATATTTTCAATATTAAAAATAAAAGAGAATTTTTATATTTATTAAATCTAAATAAATTAAATATATTATATTATTCCTAATATATATTTTAAAATAAAGAATGTAGAGATTTTTATTTGTGGGAATATCTTAAATAAATAGAAAAAATATTGGGTTGAGTATGCTAGAATCAGTAGAATTTTTTAGGTTGGAGAGGTGGAGGATGTTTTTATTATTATTAGGGTGAGAGGCATTAAGGATCATATGGCGATGATGACTCTCCACAGCTGTGGGCCTTTTGTCGAACCTAGTTCTAAAATAAAATAAAAGAATGAGAAGGTGGAAGTAAAGAGATTTAAAAAGAATTTTATGTTAGCAAATAATAAGAACCAAAAGAGACTAAGGAAGAGACTATCATACCTTTACCTTTCTTCGTGGGAGTGTCTAGCACGTTCAAATGTTTGTCATAGGAAATTTATGGAAAGAGTTGTAAATAGCTAAGAGAGGTGAAGGGGGATTATTTATAGAAGCTAATTGAGGATTTTTTTTTTTTTTTAATTTAAAATAAGTTAGCGTTGGGTAAAGGATATAAATAGGTAATTATGGCTTTTAATTGCCTTTGAATAGTCTTGAATGCTTTGGGTGTATGAATAGAAGTCAAAGAATAGTTCCCAAGAACACATCCATAGAATAGAAAGGGGTCAATTAAAGGACCCAATGCTTACAATACCATATAGAATGGGAAAGGTTAAAATTCATTACAGCAAAGTTAACGGGTGCCATCAAGAATTTCTTAGTATTTGTTAACTTAATATATGCCTATTAGGTATAACGGGTGGCTATTATTTTCTAAAATTTAAAAATTTTATTATTATTATTTTAAAATTATTGATTAAAATAAAAAATAAAAATCATACATAAACATTAGTACTCATGCAAATGGATCTAGATTTCCTAAAAGATATACATGTAAAAAAATGATCCTCTGCTAATGATTTTGTGAACACATCTCTAAGTTGAAGGTCGTATTAGTAACTATATCACAATATCACCTCTTGCTACATAGTCTCATAGTCTCGAATAATATTATGGAGGATATTTATAAGCTTAGTTCAAGAGTGTTGGATAAGGTTTTTTTTTTCTTATAGATCTATAACACTCATGTTATCACTCCAAATTGGGATATAATCTAGTATAAATTCATAATCCGCTTATTCATGGGCGGATCCACCACATGCTTGCCCACCCTCATTTTTTTTTTTTAATATTTAGAGAGGAAATTTTGAATTATTTTGGGTATTTTGGGCAATCCCCCCCCCCCCCCTCAAATTTTTTTTGCCCTACTTATATCAATACTAAGCATCTTTGCCCATCCCCCACAAAATTTTTTTTTTATGCCCACCCTAAAAAAAGAAGCTGGATCCTCTCCTGCTCTTATTGCTTAAACCATATTGTATTTAAAATGATACAACCTACCCTGACATTCTATCTTTATCATAGATAAAGCAATAAAATTTTTCTTTTTTCTAGATCAAGAAATGTTAGAGAGCCCTAATAATTGATAATTACTTGAGATGCTCTTCCAATAAACTGTGCACCTTATATAATCAGTATTGGAGCACCCTATAAGCTTAAATGCAAGCTTATTCTTAGGATGCCACATGCCTAGATTAGGTGTAGCAATCAAATAAATAAAAGTCCTTTTTACAACATTCAAATTCGGCTCCTTGGGATCAGCCTGAAATCTAGTATATATTCCAATATCAATACTATGTCATACCTACCAGTAGTTAAGTACAGCAATAAACTTATCATTCCTCAAAAAAGCATACAATATATTGATTTCCCACTAGAGATCTTGTCTTACTTAATTGATGGTCTTATTGGTGTACTTATATATTTAAAACACTATTAAATTTTTAAATTACATCATTAATGTACTTGGCGTGCGACTAAAGAATCCCATCTTCTCTTTATTTCACCCATAATCCAAGAAAGTATGTAATATCCCCCATTAAACTCATATTGAACTCCTTGTTCATTGTATTAACAAACTTGTGAAATGGGGATTCTCTTATGGCTCCAACTAGGATGTCATCTATATAAATTTATGTCATAATTTATATTATCTTTAATTTTCCTTATAAATATAATAGTGTCTATCTTTTGTTTATTAAAACTTAGGCTGATTAGAAATATGCTCAATCTCTATAATAACCATTAGGACACACACACACACCTTTTTTTTTATTTGTATACACAAATACACGATCAAGATATAAATTATCTATAAATCTAGGTGGTTGTTTTATATAGATATCATTATCATCTTTTATAATTCCATTTAAGAAGATACTCTTAATATCTGTATGATATAATTTGCATCCTTTATAACATAAAAATGTTAATAGTAATCTCCTGACCTCTAATCTAGATATTAGGCATAAGACTTATTAAAATCTATCATTCTATTTGATTATATACTTAGGCTACTTGTCTAGCTTTATTTTTAACAATAGTTCTTGAATCATTTGACTTAGTTTTATACACCCACTTAGTACTAATTAAATATTAATAAGCGGGTTTAGATGCCAATTTTCACACATTATTCTTTATAAACTAATTTATTTCTTATTGCATAAAAACTACTATATACTTGTGCGCAAATTAAATGTTGATTGTGAACACAGATTTGATATTTAATATTTCCTTAGAAAAATCCATATATAATTAGTGTTAATTATCCTAAGGAAAAAACTAATTATAGATTTGAGAACAGAAAAAAATATATTCATACCCAAACTCGGCATAGGGAATATAATAATTATCTTGAAGGATAAAAGTCACATCCACCTATCATTTTAAATACAAAATTAACCAATAGTGGGTTTTAGTCTACGTCAAGTGATTTTTCTCTCTCTTAGAGAAATAAAATAGTTTATTTTATACTGGGATCTTGGGTTCCTATAGAGGCAAGCCTCTATAATCAATTACATCTCTGAAGAGAAAACCTTTAAATAATGTGTAGATTAGACTCATATCTTATAATACAATCATATATATAAGCAAGTTGCCTTAAATGTTTGAAAATACCAATAATCCCTTTAAAAGAAATATTATTAAATTTTATATAAACTATATTTGAATTTTACATATGTATATATTTATTATTTCTTTAGAATGTGAGGTGTGAAAAAATGACTGGGCCTATGTCTGTGTGGAATAAGTAGCCAGCTAATAATCTAATACACAAGTAATTATCCTAGATGTTTAAGAGTGTGGAAAGAATCTTGCTAGTGGAATTTGTGAAGGGTTCATAAGGTTGCCCAAAGGTGATGATCTCTTTGTAAGTTTTGTCGAATCTCTTCCTTATTTTTTTGAAGTTGCTTGAGAGAAAATCTTTGGAGAAAATTTTGTTCTCTACTGACATAAGGAGGGTGTGAAAGGACAAAGATTCTCTGCCAACACTAAGAGGGTGTGAAAAGATAACGGTTCTCTGCCAACAACAGGAGGGTGTGAAAGGACGACAATTCTCTACCGACACTTGGAGAGTGTGAAAGGATGACGGTACTCTGCCGCACCAAAAATTAGTGGAAGAGAGGTGATTTGTAAAGGCTTCTCCACCCTGTTGTAGGAGAAAAAAGAGAGTCACTTTAGTAATAGTATAATACCTGAAGAGGAGTCTTTAGGGTGATTTGTAAAGCCTCTCTAACTTTGGTTTTACTTATACGACGTTAAAAAACAAAAATCTTTATTTTCATTTAGATTGATAAAGTCACTAAATTTAATCGTATTTTCATATTCTTCATTAAAAAATTTAGCAAAATATCTCATCCATATTTGTTGAATGTCATCTTCTAAGAAAAGTATTTTTTGATCTTCATCCTTAATACACTTCACTAGAACTAAATCCTTACTATTCTTATCTCTTTATTTGGCTAATTTATACATATATCTTTCTCTCTCATTAGTATCTAATATATTATATAAAATACTAAAAGCTAAGCTCTTTGCATCACAAATAACTTTCTTAGATTTCTTATGAGCCTCTTTATAACTTTCTCAATTATCAGAATTTTTACATATAGATCAATTTTTATAACCAATAATTATTTCCATTAATAAATAAAAGGAATTATTTGAAAAATAATAAAATTGAAAGATAAATATAATTAAATTATATAATTTAGAGCAATTTATCTAAAATAATAATATAAAATTAGTTATAAATTTTTTTTATTTTGAAAATTTTTCTCTTTTTAAAAGCAAGTTTGTGAGAACTTTTCCTTAGCTGCTTTTGAAAGTAGCTCATGCGTATCCTAACTCTGAGGAGAAACTTTGGTAAACCCCATCCTGTTTATTTCGCTAGGAAATTGTAAAACAAAGAACAAATTTTCGAACTAAATAATTAAACTTATAAGTCGCCCGTTAAACAAGCGACTTAGACTTAAGTTAATTATTTGCCTTTCCTTTCCCGATCAGTTCCTCTCCCTCTTCGACATTTCGATATCTAGTCGCTACTCCGCCACTTCGTCACCGGATAAGGTAATGTAAGGTTATTTTATGCATTTTTTATGTTAAATAAGTTAAATATATGTTGATTATTGTGTATTTTGCTTAGATAAGTAAAAATTTATGATTTGCAAAGTGGTTTTGTATTTTTTTTGTAAATTTCTTTGTTTGTGGAGTGTATTTGAAGATTTGTTTGTTCTAAGTATAGATTTATGCATTTAGGCTTTGAATGTTTTAAATATTTTGTAGATCTGTGATTTAGGGTTAAATTTTTGCTAAGCTAAGCTCTCTTTAGGGTTAAAAATTTTGTATAAAGTGAGTAGAAGATATGTGCGGCTTTTATCTAGTTTATCTTTGATATATTCTTATTCTTTTGAATCCTACAATTTTAACTTTAAATCACTTGTTGAATTTGCCCTAAACCACCCAAGCCTACTGATGCGGACTAGAATATACGCAGAGGTAGAGTAAAAATATAACGTCTTAACAATATACGTATATCCAGCACACCAACAGATAATTAAGGGAGAGAAACACCAGAAACTTTTTTACGTGGAAAACCCGAAAAGGGAAAAACCACGGGGCCTGGCCCAGATGAGAAATTTCCACTATATCATGATTGGTTACAACGTTTGATTCGCTACTTTACTTGGAGATGCTAGAATCACAGTAAGTTAATAACAGACAAAAAATTTGATGATGATTAATGGATCGACCAAAATAAGGCAGTGGTTGGGATAAGCTTCAGCGTCGGATAGAAGAGAACTCAGGCGGTGATTGGCAGAAAAACAGGCGATGGTCGGCAGGAACTTTGACAGTGGTCAGCAGGAAACCCGACAATGGTCGACAGGGAAACCGGCGGTGGTCGGCAGGAAACCCGACAATGGTCGACAGGAACCCCCGGTGGTGGTCGGCAAGAACTCCGGCGGTGGTCGGTGGCAAGAGAGCTCCCAAATTCCTCCCTTCTCTTCTTCACCTTTCTCTTCACTTGAGCCCTCTTGTGAAGAATGAGGGCTCTATTTATAGTTTTTCTGGAGTGGCATGGCTTGTAAATAGGTGTGAGATCAAGGGCGAATCGGGAGTGGTTTGAATGGACGGTTGATATTGAATCTCTTGATCGTAGACCGTTCGTTGGACATTTGAAGGCTTTGATGATGTCGGAATTTGGTGATCTTGGGCTCGTTGGATTCGTCTCGTCGAGACGTTCGATTCAAGTATAAGCTCGTGAAAATCGGAGACCGTTTGGTAACTTAAATTATGGTTTGAATCTCCCAACAGCGCTTTGGGTCTTTGATTCAGACTCATTTGGGCTCGGATTGGGTTGAGTTTGGTGTCATTGGGTTCGTGTTTCCGAGACGCTCAGTTTGACTATAAGCTTGCTGAAATTGGAGTCCATATGCTCCTGAATTTAATCTTTGAAGTTTCCAACTCAATTTTGCTTCAAGATTTGTGCATGATCAAGATAATTTTCTTATGATGTATCAGTTGCCCCCCTATTTTCGGATGCCGAAGGTTATAAAGTCCGAAAATATATATTTATATATTCTCATGAAT
Source organism: Dendrobium huoshanense (assembly GCA_016618105.1). NCBI lineage: Eukaryota > Viridiplantae > Streptophyta > Magnoliopsida > Asparagales > Orchidaceae > Dendrobium > Dendrobium huoshanense. The sequence goes on from CM028355.1 coordinate 9,512,255, forward strand.
GTTTGTCCGCATAAGTAGCAAAGAATGACAAATATTTGATTAGTTTATGTGAATTTACATATTATTTATAAATTGTCCATCAACTTTGCTATATAAGATTTAAAAAACAAAGTTATTATTTAAACTTTGTGAAATTCTATTTTTATTTGTTTGCATGATATTAATAATTGGATGATTAAATTACGTATAAAATATACTATATCAAATATCTGTTGACATTTAAATCAATATGTATATGATTTAAAATGTAATAATAAAATAAACGTATATTAGGCTTGCTAGTTAAAATAATTTCCAGCCAATGAAACATAATTTATACCGATATATCTTTATTACTTAAAAGATATATTTTTGACAATAAATTGAGAAGTTTAATTGCTTCATTAAACATTTAATATTTAATTAATATCAATTATATTTTAATTGAAATCTTTCATAATGCGATATAGTAGTTAATGGTGGAGATCCGGCTTAAAATTACTTATAATTTTATAAACTATTGCAGCCTTAGTATAACCTATCCATTATCACATATTATACGATTTGGTTTGGCAACGTACCAATGAATTATTTGAGGTCAGTTTTACTTATCATAATTTGCTATTAAATGATAACAGTTATAAATTTAATTTGGCCTTCCGCCTCCACCTTTGGATAAATTGAAAATTTTATTATTAAATGTGTAACATAATTATAGTATATTTTTGACTTTTTAAATCCCCAAATAATAATAAGAATTATGATATGACTATTTGAATTCTTATATCTATTTATGAGGATAATGAATTCTTATCTCTTAAAATTCTTATTATTATTTAATGAAAACTTTTCATCTCCCTTTCATGCAACTATAAATACCCCCTTAAGGGTATGGAGAAAATCACAACTCTTGTGTCATTCCAAGCCCTCCTTTTGGATTGATAGCTCGGAGATTGTCAGCGGCGATTAAAGCCTTACTCTCTTGTGCCGGTCCAAGCATTCCTCTGGATTGGTAGCTCGGGGAGTGTAGGTAGCGATCAAAGCGAACATTGGTGGCGAACATAGCCAAGCTCTCTTGTGCCGGTCCAAAATTTTCTTTGGATTGGTAGCTCGGGGAGTTTTGGCATTTGTTAGTCTTTTTCAAATTTGGAGATAAATATGGCCGACAATCCCATATTTAACAATCAACGAAGATCCTTGGATATCGCATCAAAAAGGCCTCCTTCCAAAAATCTGGAGAATACTTCTGGTAATAATATTTTGATTTTCTTTGCACAAGAGTTTTGATATCTTATCAAAAACTAAATTTCTTTAGGTGGAGGATTGACGGATGCCTCGAGAATTATTCATTCTGCTAATGATGGTGATAGGAGGAGATCTGATGATGTCGCATCCATCATCACGTTCGATAGCTTAGCAGCAATTCACAAGAAATTTCACGTGCCGAATGATGTGTTAATTATTGCTCCAAAGAAGACCGATAGGGCACATGCTCCTCCACAAGGATTTGTAGCAGTATATGAGATGACGCTACGTGCTGGTTTGAGGTTTCCTCCAGCACCCGAGTTACTCGAAATTTTCAAAGCATGTGGTGTTGCATTACCCCAATTTTTATGTAGAGCAATGAAAATTATAATGGGCTTGATAGTATTTTTTAGGGAACGTAAAGCAACACTAACCGTAGAATATTTATCCAAAATGTGTAAATTTACAAGTGATTCTTATGGTCGGATTTCATGTCGAGCCAATAAGAAATGGTTGGATTTTGTAACGAGGGACCCTTCAAAGAATTGGTGTAACTCATTCTTTTTTGTGAAGAATGAGTGGGGCCTTCCTAAAAAATGGGATAAATTGAAAGAGTTGCCAAGCTCTTTACATGTAGGAGAGGAAGATATTTTGAGAATTTTGAATTTTCCTGATACGGAAAGTCTTCAACAGGAACTACGTTATATTAGTCGATGTGTGACAGAGGAATCTCTTTTTAAAGTTGGCCTTTCCATTCAGGCAGGAAGATCCCATGCAATTCGGTTGAAAAAATCTGAGAAGGTTCGTGAAATAACTTCTACCGCTCTTAAGCGTCCAGCAAGCCAACCTTCAGAAAGTCAAAGAGTAACTGACTCTTCCCACCTAAAGAAGAAGAAAATAAATAATAAAGCGATCCCACCGAGAGATGATGTGGGAAGTAAGGAAGCTGCACGTCTTCCGACCATTGATGCAATTTCTCTTGATTCAGATATTGAAACTCGATCCTCAAGAATACATATACCAGAAGATGTATTGAAGCATACTTGTAGCGGGCGACGTCATGTCAACGAAATCGTGAGTAATTTCAATCTCTTTCCTTTTTTATATTTGCCCAATCATCACTTTTTTTTTTTTAGCATAATTAAATTTCTTATTGCAGATAATTCAAAAGATGGATATGGAATCTCGATTTGAATCAATTTTGGATAATTGGAATGATGAATTTGTAAAAGTTAAATATTTACAAGGAGAATATAAACGAAGATTGGATGCAAAGATTAAAGAAATATCATCCTTGGAGAGCCAATTGATAGAATGTAGAACTGAATTAGCAACAATATCCACATCTCTCTCTTTTCAAAATCGAGAAGCTGACCTTTCTCGCCACGAGTTGATTGAGGCTCATGCAGAAATTAACCAACAAAAAGAAGCTTTGAAAATACTTGCATTAGAGAAGAAAGCTCTTCAGAAAGAGAATAAGAAGTTACAAGATCATCTTCAACAAAAAGAAACGATCACTTTGGATATTGAAGCCACATCATTGAAGGCCATTGAGGAATTCAAGAAGTCTACAATTTATCATCAAGAGATTCAAAGTCGTGCTCAAGAGGCTTATGAAAAATTATTCGATATTGAAGTAAAGGATCTGGAGCGTCAGAATCTCGAAGAAGGCTTTACTCGTGGTTTCCTGAAAGGTGTTCGGTTGGTTAACCGTAAGACTGGGGTTGATATTGAAGGGCTTAACCCAAGTCAAGCATCTGAGGATTCTTCTCCAGACTCGAGCGATGAAGATATTGAAAGTGAACTAGAAAAGGTTCTTTTCAGCGATGATGATGATATTGAATAAGATGTTTATTACTGGTTGTATTTCATCTATTTTCTTAGAGATTTTTATATATCCATTTTGTGTTTGGAGATATATCCTTATATTTATTGGATTAAAGAAATGTTGAACTTTCTTAGTAATTTATGTTTTTTATCGATAGAAAGATTTTTTTATGGAGTTAACTTATTTATGAGAATTGAAAGACATCAATCCCTTTTGGATTGTTCTCATCTATCCAAGGTTGTGTTGTCAAAAGACTGCTTGATGACATTAATCTTGGTGGGAGAAGTTGGATCGAATCCCTTAGGAATGATCATAAAAATTTAGAAGTGATGATATACATCCTCTCAGGATGCCAAACCTATTCAAAGTTGTGTTGTCAAAGCATTGCTTGATGACATTAACTTGCGTGGATGAGGTTGGATCGAATCCCCCTGGGATTTATCGTCAGAATTTGAAAATGATGATATATATCCTCTTAGGATATTAAACCTATCCAAAGTTGTGTTGTCAAAGCATCGCTTAATGACATTAACTTGCGTGGATGAGGTTGGATCGAATCCCCCTGGGATTGATCGTCAGAATTTGAAAATGATGATATATATCCTCTTAGGATATTAAACATATCCAAAGTTGTGTTGTCAAAGCATCGCTTAATGACATTAACTTGTGTGGATAAGGTTGGATCGAATCCCCCTGGGATTGATCGTCTGTGGATTGAGATACAACGAATATTGTGTTTTTCTCAAATCAATGCTATGCTTAATGTTTTATTTTAGGACCACTTATATTCTTCTGTTTAAAAAAGATGTCATAAATGATAATGATCAAGCAAAGTTTTACCATATAAAACACAATACAAAATTTCATGATGGAAATAGAAAGGCTACATAATAGTTCAATTTGAAAATAGTTTTACTGATAATATTTGCGGAGATTTCCAATATTCCAAGTACGGGGCAGCATTTTTCCGTCGCCATCTTTTAACTTGAATGTTCCAGGTTTGACCATGGATGCCACCATATAAGGGCCTTCCCATAATGGTGATATCTTGTTACGTTGGGGGCCCTTTCCAGCTGCTTCAAGACTTCGCAGAACTAGGTCTCCAACTGAGATGCATCGGGGTTTCACCTTTCGATTGTAGTGGCGAGCTATTCGTTGATGATATGCCGCAATTTTAAGGGATGCCATGTCTCTTGTCTCGGGAAGAAAATCCAAATTGTCTCGGAGTTTTTCTTCGTTATTGTTAAAGTTGAAAGTCTGAACCCTGAGGCTTGGGACTCCAATATCAACCAGGATTATTGCTTCCGTGCCAAAGCAGAGGTTATATGGAGTTTCTCCTGTTGGAGTTCTAGCAGTAGTGCGATAAGCCCAAAGAACATTTGGGAGCTCATCAGCCCATTGCCCCCCAGCCTTCTCAAGACGTGTTTTTAGTCCTTTAAGTATAGTCCGATTTGTAACCTCCGTCTGTCCATTTGCTTGAGGATGAGCCACAGCTGTATGCACCAGCTGTATATGGAGGTCTTTGCAAAATGCTGTAAAGATTTTTCCAGTGAATTGGGTTCCATTGTAAGTGATGATTTTTGCCGGAATACCAAAACGACAAATAATATTCTTCCATACAAATTGTTTTACATTTGCTTCTGTAATTTTTGCAAGAGCTTCGGCCTCCACCCACTTGGTGAAGTAGTCCACTGCCAAGATGATAAATTTTCGCTGTCCGGTGGCTATTGGAAATTATCCCATTATATCAATTCCCCATTGGGCGAAAGGCCAAGGGCTCTAAAATGACGAAAGTTCAGTGGCTGGTAAATGTGTGAGATTGGAGTGTAATTGACAATTATTACACTTCTGAGTGAACTCCAGTGCATCCTGCTTTATTGTCGGCCAGTAGTTGTCTTAGGATTTTGTTGGCCAATGCTCTTCCTCCAAGATGTTCCCCGCATATACCTGAATGAACTTCTCGTAATGCATAATCGGCCTCTGAAAGCGGAAGGCATTTAAGATATGGTCCGCTGAAGGCTCGTTTATATAATTCTCCACCAATGACAGTAAAGTTAGCTGCTTGCCTTCGGAGTCGTATTGCAGTTGTTGGATCTTCAGGTAGCACTCCTTCTTGTAGGAAAGATAATATAAGATCAATCCAAGAAAGCTCCTTTGGCTTGTCGATTGATTGTATAACCCATGGTCCTTCGATGCTAGGAAAGTGTACTTCTTCGATATATTTTCTCTTGAAAAGATCACCGTTTAGTGATGTGGCGAGTTTCGAAAGAGTATCTGGACGAGTGTTTTGTTCCCGAGGTATATGAATAATTTCAAATTTCTCTATGTGGTTGAGAAGCGACTTCACCATATCACAATATCGTGCTAATTGTTGATTTTGAGCCTCAAATTCTCCTCTTACTTGAGAGACTACAAGTTGCGAGTCAGAATGTACTATTAAATTTTGCACTTCACATTCTATAGCTAGCCTCAGTCCGGCAATAAGAGCTTCATACTCAGCGACATTATTAGTTGCAGGAAATTTTAGACGCAGCCCATATTCAATAGTGGTATGATGAGGAGAGATTAACAAAATTCCAGCCCCAGCCCCAGAGCTTCCAGAAGCTCCATCAACATATAATGTCCAACAAGGAGAAGAGAAAAGCTGGATTGGTGCTTCATCGGAGATCGGAACAGTACATTCGACCACAAAATCTGCCAAGACTTGTGATTTGATATCGGGTCTAGGTAAGAAGTGGATATCAAACTCTCCCAGTTCTATTGACCATTTAATTAACCTTCCTGAAGCTTCGGGTTTTTGAAGGATACTCCGTAACGAAAGATTTGTGTAAACCCCAATTGTATGAGCTTGAAAATATGGCCTTAATTTTCTAGCAGAAAATACTAACGCCAAAGCTGTTTTGTCGGCTAATGGGTAGCATCCCTCAGTCTCAGAAAGAATTTTACTAACATAGTATACTGGTCGTTGAATAGTATTTTCTTCTCAGACTAACACTGAGCTTATGGCATTTAAAGAGACAGCCAGATATAAATATAACCTTTCTCCTTGAATTGGTTTTGACAGAAGAGGGGGCGAAGCCAAATAAGTTCTAAGTTGTTCAAAAGCTGCTTGACATTCATCTGTCCATTGAAATCCTTTATTTCGGGCATTTCTTAGTATTTTGAAGAAAGACAAATATTTATCTCCTGAACGGGCCAAGAAACGAGATAAGGCAGCTATTCTTCCATTCAGACGTTGAACTTCTTTTATATTCCTTGGGGGCACCATATCTCTCAAAGCTTTGATTTTTTCAGGGTTAGCTTCTATACCTCTATGAGTAACCATGAATCCCAAGAATTTTCCAGATGTGACTCCAAAAGCACATTTTGTAGGGTTGAGTCGTATATTGTAATGTCGAAGGAGGCTAAAGGATTGCTCCATATCAAAAATATTTTTTGTCCTTTCAAGAGTTTTAACCAACATATCATCTATATATACCTCCATTGAACGACCTATGAGGTCTTTAAAAACTTTATTCATGAGGCGTTGATAAGTCGCCCCAGCATTCTTGAGCCCAAAAGGCATGACCTTATAGCAATATAGCCCCTTATCAGTTTGAAAAGCAGTCGCTTCCTCATCTGCAGGATCCATTCTTATCTGATTATATCCAGAGTATGCATCCATGAAACTTAACATTTGATGTCCAGACGTTGCATCAACTAATTGATCAATACGAGGAAGCGGGAAACTATCCTTTGGGCAAGCCTTATTGAGATCTGTGTAATCTACGCACATCCTCCATGCCCCACTTGCTTTTTTAACCATTACGACATTTGCAAGCCAAGTTGGATAATATACTTCTCTTATGAATTCAGCTTTCAAAAGTTTATCTACTTCTTGTTCTATAGCTTTTTGGCGATCTGATGCAAAATTTCTCTTCTTTTGGATGATTGGTTTATACGTAGGATTTATCCTGAGAGAATGCATAATAATATGTTGGTCAATTCCAGGCATATCTGCCGAACTCCATGCAAAAATATCTTGATTTGTTCGCAAAAAATCTGTATATTGTATCTTTTCTTCATCAGAAAGTAAAGACCCGATCTGCACCGTTCTGAGTGGATCTTCTTCTGATATAGGGACACAAATTAAATCCTCTACTGGGGAAGCTCTATAAAGGACATCTTCATTTTGCAGATCAAAATTTTCAATGCTTAAAGTAATAGATGGGCGAGGTTGAGCTTGTCTGAGATAGCAAGATTGTGCCTCATGTTGATTTCCTCGCACTTCTCCAATCCCTGCTGGAGTTAGGAATTTCATCTTCAGATGAGGCACTGAAGCGATAGCTTTAAAAATTGATTGCAAAGGTCGCCCAAAGAAAGCATTATATGCTGATTCTGACTTAACCACAATAAATTGAACTGAATGAGTAACTTGTCGAGGAAATTCCCCCATTGTGATAGGGAGCGTAATTGTTCCTTCTACTCCTACTGGACGATTATCAAATCCATACAATGGTCCAGCAGCAGGTTGAAGCTTCTCTCTAGCCAACCCCATACTAAGAAAAGTTAAGTAAAATAGGACATCAACAGAACTCCCATTATCGATTAAGATTCTTTTAACATTATAACATGGATCTCCAATACCAGCATTAATGACAAGTGGGTCTTGGTGCGGAGTATGAATCCCTTCTAAGTCAGAATCTCCAAATGTGATGGAGTGATCAAATCGTGCCTTCTTTAGAGTCGGTTCCTCTGGGCTGGTGAGTAAGACTTAAGAGGATATTAAGGGCCCCCTGCAATAGTTTCAATTTCTCCAACTATCTGACGATTTGTATGTTGTTGCCTTTGCTGTTGATGATGTTGCTGTTGGTTCTGCCCCCCAGTAGGATTAGCCTCATTTTGAACAGGTGGATTTTGAGTGAATTGACGAAGATATCCCTATTGAATTAGCCTTTCAATTTCTTCCTTCAATTGTCTACAGGCTTCAGTTGTATGTCCGCGGCTTCGATGAAAGTGACAATAATAATCTTGATTTCCAGAATTTGGTTTTAGCGGTTGGGGCCATTTAACAGTTTGCTCATGTTGTATAGCCATAAGAATATTAACACGAGTTATATTCAACGGAGTGTACTCCTTCTTTGGCCTGTAATCCCGATTTTGCTGAGGGGGCCGTGGTGGAAGATCTTGATTCCTCTTCTGAGACTTTTGGGCTCCAACTCCAGCTTCATGCCCATTCTTTCTCTTATTAGAAGGCTGTTCAAATTGTTTTCGATGAGCATTGATAGCCTCATCAGCAGTAATTTGAGCTTCAACTCTGTGAATTAAGTCAGCATAAGAATGAACTGTTTCTCTCATTAATGCAGAGTAAAAAGGTCCGGGGCGCAACCCTCCAAGAAAAACACCTCGTAGTTATTCAGGATCAACGCCTGGGATTTGTCGAGCTTCAGAAGAAAATCTTTGAAATTATTCTTTCAAAGATTCTCCTTCATTTTGACGGATTGCAGAGAGATGTGATGAGTCTTTAATAATTCTTCTATTAGCAACAAACTGTTCGACAAAGAGTTTTGCGAGATGAACAAAACTATGGATTGTATTTCTAGGGAGAGCATAGAACCAAGTGCGAGCTTGACCCTTTAGGGTCGCAGGAAAAACTTGACAAAGAAGCGCATCAGAAGCTCGCTGTATGTGCATAATTGTTCGATAATGATCAATGTGTTCATAGGGATCAGATGACCCATCATATGCATCAATGTTTGGTAGCTTGAACCCTGTTGGAATAGGGTGTATAAGAATTTCATATGTTAGAAGAAAAGATTCTTGAAAGCTTCGTTGTATATTGAAATGATTCCTTTCCCGTATTGGGAATTCTTCTTGGACCAGTCGTCGTAATTCATCTCTTATGACATCGCGAGGAGTATCTAGAGCAGGTTGAAGATTTTGCATCTGATGGGCTCTAGGTGCAGGATGTGTTGAACTAGCAGCATCATCTATTTCAGGATTATATTGCGGAGGAGGAGCATTAGTTTGATGAACATTTTCAAATTGCTGGTCCATATTATTTTGTTGGCGACGATGGAGAGGAGGTTCATCATTTTGAGATGGCATCCTTTGCTAGCCTACCTCCTCCAATATTTCGAGGATCCTTGCCTGTTGTTCCTCCATCCTACGAATTCGATTTTCTAAGAAAGAAGGCCCTTCCCTCTGATAATTACGACGTCCATGATTGCCAGATGGGAATCTAGTTCGATGCGTATTTGAGCGAGAGAATCTATTGTTGGTATTGCTTCGATCAGCCATTAAAGAAATATTGGGAAAGCTTTCCCACAGACGGCGCCAAACTGATGCGGACTAGAATATACGCAGCGGTAGAGTAAAAATATAACGTCTTAACAATATACGTATATCCAGCACACCAACAGATAATTAAGGGAGAGAAACACCAGAAACTTTTTTACGTGGAAAAAATGAAAAGGGAAAAACCACGGGGCCTGGCCCAGATGAGAAATTTCCACTATATAAGGATTGGTTACAACTGATACGTCATCACAAAATTAGCTTGATTGGGCACGAATCTCGAGGCAAAAGCTAGTTGGAAACTTCAAAAATTAATTTTGGGAGTTCCTGAACTCCGATTTAAGTGAGCTTATAGTCAAACTGAGCGTCTCGGAAATACAAACCCAACGACACCAAGATCAACCCAATCCGAGCACAAATGAGTCCGAATCAAGGGTTCAAAGCGTTGTTGGAAGGTTCAAACCGCAATTTGAGTTACCAAACGGTCTCTGATTTTGACAAGCTTGTACTCGAATCGAGCGGCTCGACGAGACGAATCCAACAAGCCCAAGATCATCAAATTCAGAAATCAATAAGGCCTTCAAATGTCCAACGAATGGTGCATGATCAAAGGATTCGATATCGGCCGTCCATTCAGACCACTCCCAATTCGCCCTTGATATCACGCCTATTTACGGGCTATGCCACTCCAGAAAAACTATAAATAGAGCCCTCATTCTACACCAAAGGGGGAGGGGGGAAGAGAGAGAAGAAGAAGAGGAGAAAGGGGAAAAGGAGATTCCTCATCTCCTCGACCACCGCCGGAGCTCTTTCTGCTGCCTAAAGACGCCGGAACTCTGCCGGATTTTCAGGAAACGCAGGAATTCTGCACAACTTCCATGGGAGGCTGAAATTCTTCCTAATTTACAAGAGAGTTCCCTCCTGACGCCGAAACTCCGCCCAAGTGAAGCCGGAGTTCTCCTCTGCCACCAAAGATGTCGGACTTCTACCCGATGTCGGACCTTCACTATTCGCCAAGTTTCTACCCAACGCCAGACTTCTACCGGTTATCGGACTTTGCTGGACGTCTATGCGAAGATGCATTTCTTTCCATTGCTGGACTTCTACCTGACGCTGTCCTACTGATCTTCGTCGTCAGACTACAGTCCTTCCGACCTCCGTCGCCAGCTGACTACGGTCCTCCTGACCTACGTCGTCCGCTGACTGCAGTCCTTCTAACAAAGCGAATACGTCGATAGTAGATCTTTGTATTTACACCATGTAATGTACTCCATAAGATGTACATCAAGCTAAGACCTTCCACCAAGGAAGGGCCTCATTTGTAATCGACTGCAATACTAGTGGATTCATTCAAACTGGGCTAGGCCCCGTGGTTTTTCCCCCTTTTACAGGGGTTTTTCACGTAAAAATCTTGGTGTCTCATAAATGCTAGACCCTTTCTCCTTATCTGATTGGGTGCCGGATTTTCGTACAACGCTAAGACGATAAACTTTATGTTTCTCTACCGCCGCGAATACTCCTGGACGCAACAGTTAGGCGCCGTTTGTGGGAACGTAGTTCCCGACTGGGGGGCAACTTTTGCTCCAATCTCAAAAGTTCACACATAGCATCAATATCATAAGAAGCAGTTGCGGACTGGGGGGCAACTTTGACTCAAACCAATGTCAAATAGATTCTCCAATACCTTCAACACCAAGTTGATATTTCAGGAATATCCGAGCAAATGCAAGGATACTTCAAATCAATTACAAGCTTTATACATTCCAATGTTGGACTTCTACTCCTCAGGCAAGGTCTTAACCTCGACCTCAAAAAGACAATAACGGTCTAAAGATAGACTTTCTTCACATTTGATTCGGGATATACGTGGCGTTTTCCCCCTCCCAATCAAAGCAAAATCAATCCCAGGGGGATTCGATTCGACCTCTTCCATACAGGTTAACATCGTCGAGCAAAGGCTCCGATATACAACCTCGGAAAGGTCTCACATCCTTGGTGGATTCTCCCGACCTCTTCCACACAGGTTAACGTCGTCGAGCAAAGGCTCCGACATACAACCTCGGAAAGGTCCTACATCCTTGGTGGATTCTCTCGGCCTCTTCCACACAGGTTAACGTCGTCGAGCAGGGCTCCGGCATACAACCTCGAAAAGGTCCTACATCCTTGGTGGATTCTCTCGGCCTCTTCCACACAGGTTAACGTCGTCGAGCAGGGCTCCGGCATACAACCTCGGAAAGATTTCACATCCTTGGTGGATTCTCCCGACCTCTTCCACATAGGTTAACGTCATCGAGCAGGGCTCCGGCATACAACCTTGGAAAGGTCTCACATCCTTGATGGATTCTCTCGACCTTTTCCGCACAGGTTAATGTCATCGAACAAATGTTTTAACATACAACCTCGGATATGTCATACATCCTTGGTTAACATCGCCAGAATGCCGTCAAGGGACTTTCATTTAACTTCTCCACAAAGTTAAATTTCTACATGATGTTGAATTTCCTCTTGTCGCTGAATTTTTGCCTTGCAGGACTTTCGTCGGAATTCTGCTCGTCAGCGGACTCCTACCCGATGTCAGACTTCTGCTCGTCAGCGGACTTCTACTCGTCGTCAGACTTCTGCTCGTCGACGAATCTTCGTCGGTCTTCTACCCGACGTTGAACTTCTACCCGACATCGGACTTCTGCTCGTCAGCGGACTCCTACTCGTCGTCAGACTCCTCCTCGTCGATGAATTCTCGTCGGTCTTCTAACCCGACGTTGAACTTCTACCAGACGTCGGACTTCTGTTCGTCAGCGGACTTCTGCTCGTCTTCAGACTCCTGCTCGTCGACGAATTCTCGACGTTGAACTTCTACCCGACGTCAGACTTCTGCTCGTCAGCAGACTCCTACTCGTCGTCGGTCTTCTACCCAACGAAGGACTTCTCCTTGTCGTCGGGCTTCTGCTCGTCAACGGACTGATACTAGTCATCGGCTTCTCGCTCGACTGTTACTTGCAACGCACACTCGAACTCTCTCCTTTGGCTCCACACACGATCGTTGACTGCTTACGGGCTTCAACTCGATCGTCCATCGCCAGCAAACCTCCGCTTAGATGGAAAAGAAATCCCGTAGGTTTCTACACGCAAGGAGGGGCGCTATTCGAGTAGGAAAAGATTCCAACTCGCAAATAACGGAAGCCTCAAACGTCAGTAAACCGGAAGGGGAGGAAGAAATCCCGTAGGTTTCTATCGCCAGTAAACCGGAGGGGGGGGAAGAAATCCCGTAGGTCTCTATCGCCAGTAAACCGGAGGGGGAGGAAGAAATCCCGTAGGTTTCTATCGCCAGTAAACCGGAGGGGGAGGAAGAAATCTCGTAGGTTTCTATCGCCAGTAAACCGGAAATAAACCGGAGGGAGAAAGAAGGAGGAGTTGCAAGTTTCCTAAGGGCCTAGGAGGCCTATTTATAGGTTTTGGAGAGAAAGGATGGAAGTTATTCCAATTTTCAAAACCCCCAATTTTTCTAAATTTTTTCCGAATTTTTTGGAAATTTTTAGGATTTTTTCGGAATTTTTTGGCCCAAAAACAGCAAAAAAACATTATTTTCGCGTATATGGGGCCCACATTGGCGGTGGACCGAACCGCCTTTTCTCTCTCCTCAAAACGGCGAGCAAAGCATGCGGATCCGCGGCCACAGCACACAGATCGCGAAGGCCAGCCGCACATCGCGCAAAACATGCGGCAGCGACCTCCCGCAGCAACCGCACGCGGCAGCCACGCGCGGCAACAAGCGCGCGAACGCGCGCGATGCCCAGGCGGGCGCAAGCGCGACCCGCGCGAACTAGCGCGCTGCCCAGGCGAGCGCGGTCGCAACCCGCAGGCGCAGCCCTGGCGTGCTCGGGCGCAGCCCCGGCGGGCGCATGCGAGCCAAGGCGCGGGCTCGCGGGCGCGCGACCGCGGTTCCTCGGCGGCGGCGGCTGCGGCGGCGGCCGGCTGGCTGGTCCGGCCGGTTCGGCCGCCCTGTCCATTCTGGACCCGTTTTTCATCCCGAAAAGTCTGATTCAGACATTTTTGGGGTCCCCGGACATGTTTTTCGACGTTCCGGACTCGATTTCGACACTTTCGGAGCTCAACGGGGCCTCTACAATCAAGTTTGTGTAAGTGTTCTATTTTTGGAACGCATTTTTTTGCGATTCAGCCAGTGTAAAATTTCGGAACATATATTTTCGGACTCCTGGAGCTTCGGCGTCCGAAAATAGGGGGACAACTGATACGTCATCACAAAATTAGCTCTATCGGGCACGAATCTCGAGGCAAAAGCTAGTTGGAAACTTCAAAAATTAATTTTGGGAGTTCCTGAACTCCGATTTAAGTGAGCTTACAGTCAAACTGAGCGTCTCGGAAATACAAACCCAACGACACCAAGATCAACCCATTCCGAGCACAAATGAGTCCGAATCAAGGGTTCAAAGCGCTGTTGGAAGATTCAAACCATAATTTGAGTCACCAAACGGTCTCCGATTTTGAAAAGCTTGTACTCGAATCGAGCGGCTCGACGAGACGAATCCAACAAGCCCAAGATCATCAAATTCCGAAATCTTTAAGGCCTTCAAATGTCCAACGAACGGTGCATGATCAAAGGATTCGATATCGGCCGTCCATTCAGACCACTCCCAATTCGCCCTTGATCTCACGCCTATTTACGGGCTATGCCACTCCAGAAAAACTATAAATAGAGCCCTCATTCTACACCAAAGGGGGAGGGGGGAAGAGAGAGAAGAAGAAGAGGAGAAAGGGGAAAAGGAGATTCCTCACCTCCTCGACCACCGCCGGAGCTCTTCCTGCCGCCTAAAGACGCCAGAACTCTGCCGGATTTTCAGGAAACGCAGAAATTCTGCACAACTTCCATGGGAGGCTGAAATTCTTCCCAATTTACAAGAGAGTTCCCTCCTGACGCTGAAACTCCGCCCAAGTGAAGCCGGAGTTCTCCTCTGCAACCAAAGATGTCGGACTTCTACCCGACGTCGGACCTTCACTATTCGCCAAGTTTCTACCCAACGCCGGACTTCTACCGGTTATCGGACTTCGCTGGACGTCTATGCGAAGATGCATTTCTTTCCATTGCTGGACTTCTACCTGACGCTGTCCTACTGATCTTCGTCGTCAGACTACAGTCCTTCCGACCTCCGTCGCCAGCTGACTACGGTCCTCCTGACCTACGTCGCCCGACGACTGCAGTCCTTCTAACAAAGCGAATACGTCGATAGTAGATCTTTGTATTTACACCATGTAATGTACTCCATAAGATGTACATCAAGCTAAGACCTTCCACCAAGGAAGTGCCTCATTTGTAATCGACTGCAATACTAGTGGATTCATTCAAACTGGGCTAGGCCCCGTGGTTTTTCCCCCTTTTACAGGGGTTTTCCACGTAAAAATCTTGGTGTCTCATAAATGCTAGACCCTTTCTCCTTATCTGATTGCGTGCCGGATTTTCGTACAACGCTAAGACGATAAACTTTATGTTTCTCTACCGCCGCGAATACTCCTGGACGCAACAACAACGTTTGATTCGCTCCTTTACTTGGAGATGCTATAATCACAGTTAGTTAATAACAGACAAAAAATTTGATGATGATTAATGGATCGACCAAAATAAGGCAGTGGTTGGGATAAGCTTCAGCGTCGGTTAGAAGAGAACTCAGGCGGTGATTGGCAGAAAAACAGGCGATGGTCGGCAGGAACTTTGACAGTGGTCAGCAGGAAACCCGACAATGGTCGACAGGGAAACCGGCGGTGGTCGGCAGGAAACCCGACAATGGTCGACAGGAACCCCCGGTGGTGGTCGGCAAGAACTCCGGCGGTGGTCGGTGGCAAGAGAGCTCCCAAATTCCTCCCTTCTCTTCTTCTACTTTCTCTTCACTTGAGCCCTCTTGTGAAGAATGAGGGCTCTATTTATAGTTTTTCTGGAGTGGCATGGCTTGTAAATAGGTGTGAGATCAAGGGCGAATCGGGAGTGGTTTGAATGGACGGTTGATATTGAATCTCTTGATCGTGGACTGTTTGTTGGACATTTGAAGGCTTTGATGATGTTGGAATTTGGTGATCTTGGGCTCATTGGATTCGTCTCGTCGAGACGTTCGATTCAAGTATAAGCTCGTGAAAATCGGAGACCGTTTGGTAACTCAAATTATGGTTTGAATCTCCCAACAGTGCTTTGGGTCTTTGATTCAGACTCATTTGGGCTCGGATTGGGTTGAGTTTGGTGTCATTGGGTTCGTGTTTCCGAGACGCTCAGTTTGACTATAAGCTTGCTGAAATTGGAGTCCATATGCTCCTGAATTTAATCTTTGAAGTTTCCAACTCAATTTTGCTTCAAGATTTGTGCATGATCAAGATAATTTTCTTATGATGTATCACCTACTTTTAACTACCTTATCTTCTATATATATTACATTTATTTGATATAATTATTTCTCAACATATTATTTCTAATTTTTTTTCACAAATTCATATTAAAACTATCATTTATGCTATCATAAATTTATCTATCAATGACAATTTTGTGGCTAACACTCAAATACAATAAAACTGTCCTAACTACAAATTTTATGAAAAAAGTAAAAAAAAAAAACTTATATATCTATAAGACTATAATATTCTTTTATTGCATAATACGCTAGATGCATTTTCTATTTTAATCACTTAGAATTAACTCTAAAAATTATATCCGCATGCATATACCCATTCTTCTCTATAATATATTGAAGCTATTTAAACCCCTCACACATAAGAATTCATTTATCATCCAATGCTACTAGCTAATAATGGTAAGCTCTCTTTAGTAATTATTGTTAAGCTCTCTTTATGCATTTAGGCTTTGAGTGTATTTGAAGAATTAGGGTTAAAATTTTTTGAACTAGTGAGTAGAAGATCGTTCAATATTTAAGTATCATTAATTTACTAAAATATGTTAAAGTTTATACGATAAAAATTTAAGTATCATAAAATATGTTTTTACAACGCTTTTATAAAAAACAATTTGCTATTAGAAAAATTTATTAAAAAAAAATAAAATAAATTTTAAAAAATCTATATTTCGGTAGTTTACAAAAAATTTTCTTGTGTTAATATTATGAATTTATTATGTTAATATTATGATTTAGAGATAATATAAATTAAAATAAATCTATATTAAGAATTTGTTATTTGTTATTTTTTTTAGTGGCACGTACGAGCAGAATAATGAGTGGACGTGGTGCAACTTTCGTGCTCTTGTATGGAGGTGAGTTACAAGTTGATGACAAATTTGCACCAAGTTATTCTAGGGGTAAGAATCGTCCCTTACATGTGCCAAGAAATATAAACTTAAAGTAGCTTAAGTTAATGATACTTAGAGCACTTAAGTATGATCCTACAAAGTTTTTTTTGAACTTAGTCTGTCGAGTTCCTGTCGGAAATGAGTTTGTCGCTTCACATGTTGAAGATGACGATGTTTGTGAAGTTTTATTATGTGAGGCTGCAACAGAATTTCTCATCATGTATATTGATGTTGAATAAAAAAATGTATGTGAAGATAACATTGAGCCTCCAAATTCAGAAAGATATGGAACTTCAACCTAAGTTGAAAGGGTTGATGTGATTAGTACTTCAAGGTTCGAAGCAATAGAAGAAGCCTTTCATTAGTAAGTTTCCTATATCATGTTTCACAAATAGACCTGTAGTAATTTATCTTATTGATTAATTAATGATAAATAATATTTTTAATGTTGTGATATTGAGATGATCATTACCTTGCAGGATGTTGCTATGATTTTGGGAGTCCATATAGATGGTCCAGCTTTGGTAGGTCATGCTGTTGTTGGAGCTGGTAGACGTTGGCTTAATTGGCCAGACTGCTGTGATGACCTTCTTGGAAGCCATCCACTACCAGAAGTTATATATCGGGACCCATTCGATCATTGCATCACATCAAAGTTTCGTATGGGCCAGGCACATGCAAAAACTTGTATTCCCCTCAGATGGTTGCGTTGGACATTTTGGCGTGACTCCTACTTGGACCTGAATGATATGGATTTTTGGAGGCATGTCCGGGCTTACATATTATTCATATTGGGCTATTACCTTCTCCTGGATACTTCAGGTTCAGAGATACATTTACAATACCTTACTATTATGGAGGATTTGACAGTATTCAGTACATACTCTCTTGGAGGAGCAATTTTAGCCCATTTGTATAGAGAGTTGGGAGAAGCAACACGGCCTAGTAGGACCAACATAGCTGGATGCATTCATTTGTTACAAATCTGGGATTGGGAGCATCTGCATGTAGGACGACCACTGCTTCGTGTTCCCTTTCTAGTGGAACTTGATGGTCTCAGTGGTTGGTTCAGGTATGAGATAATTTTATTTAATCAATTTTTATAATACTACATGCAATAAAATCTTATTTATTTACAATATAAATGTAATAGGTGGAATGAGGATCGGTTAAGAGAATTTCTGGTTGGAAATATCATTACCTATAGAGATGAGCTCGATGGTTTACTTGATAGTTAGGTATCTCTTAAACTTTTGAAATGAAAAATTAATTCGTCATCGCAAATTTATAAAACTTATTATTGAAAATGCAGGTAATTTGATAGCCATACACGCCTGATATTCAAGCACAGGTCGCACATATCTGTCTGTCAGGGGAGGACATTTGGACTGCACGAGTACCTCTTATCAATTGGAAGAGGGTTGAGTGGCACTTGCCGGATAGAGTACTACGACAATTTGGATTATGCCCAAGAACTGACATCCAACCAATGGATCCAAGCTTCAAAAGGGTAGATGGTCGTGGGAAACCAGATATGGACTGGATGTTGTACCACCAAGCACACATTGCTATATAGAAGAGTAGGCGTGGATACATAGTTACAGGGGACCTCCTGAACTAGCATAACACCTACTCGATTCATCACTACATACACTGGTACAAGTCATGGGCCACACTTTACATGTTCAATTCACCTGTTGAGCCTCCAACAACGACCTATCCTAGAGCTCCCTCATAGCGCCTTCTGATAAGTTTAAATTGAATATGCTATAAATTTCTGAAATAATTTCCTTTTTCCTAAATATTAACATATTTCTTTTGTTAATTCAGAGGGATTTTTTCCTTGGTACTGAACAAGCTTTGCAGCAACACTTCAATGGTACTGATGATACATAACAACAGAGGGACATAAACACAATTGCAGAGCTTTGTCGTGGTTTGCGTAGGCAGTTGTATATTCAAGATCAAGGATATTTTGAGGATAGAGGTGAGCATGATACACCATTCTCCATGACCCAGGAACCTCCTCAGCATTACAGTGGATATGCTGGATCCTCCTCTTATCCTGATCAAGGGCCCTCTGCGGACCTCTTCAGCAGCCAGGTGCCAGCGGATTTGGATGCATACCTCACCCTAGATTTTGCACTGAGCTCCATTCATAGAGATGACATAGCTGAGGAAGAAGTTACTGAGGAGGAACATCACATGCTACGTCAAAGGCCACGATGACCTACACAACATTACACTCCAGGCATTGATGCATTGCCATAGAGGCCGCGTAGGCGACCCTAGTTCATCTTTTATGTATTTCAGTATGCTTATGTTACGGATCATTTCAATTAATTTAATCTAGTGTGTTCAAAATCACATAGCCTTCCATCCATAAAGAGTTCATTAATTTTATCTAGTGGTCTTGCATGCTAATCCTTTGCTTTAATGTTCAAATAAGATGAAATGAAGATTGCTTTAATGATTTAATTTTACTTATGTACTAATCTCAATAAATTAAAATTTCAATATAATGATTCAACTATCAAATAAGTTTAATAGCAAAGGCTGTAACAACCATTAGAAGCATTTGCTGTAATGAATTAGATTTTTTTTTTTAATTATAGCGTAAGTCGCCCGTTAATTATAAGTCATTTGTAATCCGGGCGACTTATTATCTTTGCCAACTCAGCATAACGGCTTTAATCCTAGTCAGCATAAGTCGTCGTTTAAACAGGCGATTTTGCCTATATTTAATTTTTTTTAAAACGTGCTTAATTTGTTAATACAATTTTTAATTATGCTTATTCTTAAAATTTTTCCTAAAACAAATATTACTGACCGTTGTGTAGCCAAGCCATCATCACCGTTCAATTCAAAACGAACAGTTGACCATGCACCTCGAACTTCGATGTTTATCAGACCATTTTAAGTAAATCCTTCCTCAAATACATCTTCAGGAGCCTGTTCGTATTCTTCGACGGCGGCGGCAACGGTAACGGCAAAGAGAGCGGACGCTCTTGAAGGAAACCGAGGAAGAAAGAGAGACTGAACCTCTAGTTAAATCCCTGCAAGGGTTTTCCTTCTCTAGGTCCGTAAACTCTTCCTTCTCTAGGTTTAATGGATACCTTCGCGTCGGCAGATATTGGCGAAGATTTAAAGCCCTATAAAAGCTACATGCAATCAACATGGAACCGAATCCAAGCTCTCCTCTATCTTGTTTTTGCTAATGTTGATGCAGGGATTTTCGGCGGAATGCTGATTTAGTTAAAAGCCATTTATTTTGTTGTCAGAAATGGTTTTTTTTCCGATTTTGGTGTGGTAAGTTTGCGTGTCTTGGGTGTTTATGATGTCATTTGTGGAAGAACACAAATAAAACAGAAACACTAATTTTCTTCTTTAAAATGAGAGAAGATTTCAACTATCAACTTTAAAATATTTTTAAGTTTTAATATAGCCCACCATTTCTAGAGTCACATCCTTTCAAAATAAGATTTTAACCACAAAAAATAAAATAAAAAAAAGTTAATAAACTGAAACATTAAATTCTTTTTAATAGTTATCCACATACCCGCTGATGATATTCTTCTTGTTGATAAGACTAGAGAGGGAGTTAAAGGTAAACTTGAATTATGGAGGTCAACCTTAGAGTCTAAAGTTTTTCGCTTGAGTACATCTAAAACGGAATATTCGTAGTGTAATTTTAGTAGTAATAGACCTAGTGAGGGATTTGGGCGATCAAGTCATTAATAAGAGTACACGTTTTATATATCTTGGATCTATTGTTCAGAGTGAAGGTGAAATAGATGAGGATATTATCAGTAGAATTCAAGTTGGATGGTTGAAGTGGAGGAATGCACCGGGCTTGTTGTGCGATAAAAAAACACCCCTCAAACTTAAGGGAAAATTCTATGAGATGGTAGTGAGGCCTGCAATGCTTTATGGTGCCGAATGTTGGCCATTAAAAGAGAAGCATAATACTAAGTTAAGTGTGACAGAGATGAGGATGCTTAGGTGGATGAGTGGCTTTACCTTTAGAGACAGGATACGAAATGAGCATATACGTGAAAAGGTTGGAGTAGCTCCAGTAGAATATAAGATTAGAGAGTCACCTTAGATGTTTTGGTCACATAAAACGGCGGCCTTCCGATGACCCGGTTAGGAAAGTAGAGGTATTAGATTTGACTTATGTTAAGAAAGGTAGAGGCAATTGGATGATTAGAAAATATTAGAAATGATCTTTCTATATTAGATTTAAACAAGAATTTGACTTTTAATAGGAAACAATGAAGAAAAAGAGATTCATGTAGCCGACCTCACGTAGTGGGATAAAGGCTTTATGTTATTGTTGTTGTTGTTGTTATCCACATATCCACCATTAACTTCCACTTGATAATTATCCTTATTATCTGAATAATTTGAGTTTATCAATAATCAAGTTGAGTTGGCATTCACTCCGAAGTGGCGTCCACTTGAATGCAATGAGTTGCTCAAGTTTCAATGGGAGACTACAAAGCCTGCTCTTAATCTCTAGGCTTTTACAAATCACAATGACCTTCCAAATTTAGTGTTGCAAGCTTCTCCAATAGAGATCTTTTCTAGGTATGTAAAGCCAAGGAACGTGAGAATAATCAGCTTAGTCTCATATCTTATAGATGAAAGATAAATTAGACTGTTGGTTGGTAAACATAAAGTAACTGCTTCTCACCCATAAATTTAAGTCATTGAGTTAAAAATGGATTTGAACTCTGGTTGTTTAATTTAAACTATCTAATGGATAATATTAAAGCTCAAAATTTGACTAAAATTGATTAGAAATAACTATAGGTTCATCCTCCTCTATAAATGTAAACTTTGATTTTTTATTTATTTATTTATTATTTTTTATCATTTTCTCTCTTTATTTAAGGTTTTTTTCCTCATTCTTTTGGTGTTTCTTGGATCTAGTATGATTTCACATTAGAACATAATGGGGAATATTTAAAATCCTAAGGTGTTGTTTGGATGCAGGATTTGAGCAAGATTTAAACAGGATTTAACATAATCCTGCAAAATAGCAAAAATGACAATTTTAAATCCTACATAATCTTAAATCCCATTCCTTCTTCATTTTGCCTTAAATACCAGATTTAATAAACCCAATAGTTCTACGAATTTAGGCCATCTCCAACTAAAAGCTAAGAGAGCATTTGCTGTCCGCTACCAGCTCCACCTGAACGTGAATTTCAACGGCATTTTCATGATGTGAACAATGTGAAGCTAATTTTGGCGTTGACCATCACAAATGCAATTTTTTTTATTTTGAAAAATTAGAAAAATACAAAATATGATTAAAAATAATCATTAAAAAAAGAGATGAGAAAGAATATACACAAAATATTTTTTTTTGGAGTTAAGAAATGGAGTTCATACGAGTTACTATTTAATGTGACTATTTCTGTATTTTGAAGTGGAAAATGAGTTTTCGTTTGGAAATGGCCTTACGAGATTTAGGAGAAGAAGTGTGCCAAAGGGTGAAAGATCGTTACTTTCATTGTGATCTCCTATTGAGACTTTCAATCCACCGCCATTGAAGGAGACGAAGAAGCTTTGGAATTTTTTCAAAATATCAATTCACACAAAGCATGAGAAGCTAAAGCAGTAATGAAGAAATGATGATGAGGAAAAGCAGACCCTAGACATGCCTAAGGCACTTAGAAGAACATATATGATGCAAGCAAACCTAGATATTTTTTATTTTCTTTTGTTTGTTGGCAATGTGAGTATTTATTTTTGGGTTATTTTGTCCTTAGTGGGCTTGGCCCATGTCTACTTATATTGGCTGGTGGTTTTGTATTCCCCATGCAATTTAGGATTCATTGCTGGCTTTTTTATTTTTCATAAGCAGATTTTGGTTTTTGTTACCCATGATGATTTTTGTTTCCCATAGGGTGGGCTGATGGTTTTCCAAGCAAAATTACTGCTGGTGGCTGTTTGTTTTCCCCTCATGAATATTTCCTAGATTAGTGTTTTGTGTTATCAAGATAAGGCTCCTATTGGTTACTTGAGGGGGCACATTTATGTGGGTTGTTGGATGTTTTTTCTACTATAAAAGGGGCTGTTTTGGCTTCTAGAGACAGATGATTTTGTGAAAAATATTTGGTATAAAAACCTGCAGGTTTATATAGCTTGAACTATTGTGATTTTTTTTTGTTCAAAGGGTGGGCTGTTGGTTTTCCAAGCGAGCTATTGTCTTCTACCTCCTTTTTTCCTAAAAAATTCATCTCAAACTTCTATCTACTTCTTCTCTCCACGGTTTCATTCCACTTGTATATTTTTTCTAAAAAAATTTATAAGTTATAGTGCGTCTTTGTTTTAATAATATTGTTATCTTGTTTATGTTTGTCTATGTTTTAAGGAAGAAAGTTGTGTTCTAGTTGCAATCTTAGTGTATTTTTTTATTTTATCAATTTGGTATCAAAGCACCTAGGTTGTCCTGTGAGTTTCTTTCTTTTTTAAAAAAAATCAAAAACAAAAAGATGAAAAATCAAAACAATCTACAAGTTGAAGTTCCAATTCAAGATGAATTTGATCCTGCAGCTTTTGAAAGTCAGCCAGCTATTCCTTAGATTCAAGAGGATAAATTTTCAATAACAAAATATGTTCCATCTCAAGCATGTTCTTCTAATCCACTTCAAAACGAGCTTCTCAAAATTCAAAGACATCTATATTTATGTGCAGAAAGATATGAAGCTAAGAAGCGTCAACTTCATTCTGAGTTTGAACAAGAAAAGGATATGATCCGAATGAAGTATGAATCTTTAATTCAGGAAACCAAAGAGGCGCTTTCGAAGCATCTTGAAAGTTATTAGTCAATCTCATCAGGGGATTAGATTTCTCCACCAATGGAGAATTGATGCAAGCAAAGCTAGATATTTTTATATTTTCTTTTTCTTCTTTGTTGGTAATGTCGGTATTTATCTTTGTGCTGATTTGTCCTTAGTGGGCTTGCCACATGTATGCCTATATTGGCTGGTGGTTGTATTCCCCATGCAATTTCAAATTCATTGTTGGTTTTTTATTTTCGTAAGAAGATTTTGATTTTTGTTCCCCATGCTGATTTTGGTTTCCCATAGGGTGGGCTGTTGGTTTTCCAAGAAAAATTACTGCTGGTGGCTGTTCGTTTTCCCCTCATTGATATTGCCTATATTAGTATTTTGTCGTCTCAAGATAAGGCTCCTGTTGGTTACTTGAGGGGGCACATTTATGTGGGTTGTTGGGTTTTTTTATTACTATAAAAGGGGTTGTTTTGGCAGCTAGAGAGATGCTTTCTTGAAGAATGTTTGGAACAAAAACCTGTAGGTTTATATAGGTTGCAAGCTATTGTCTTCTACCTCCCTATCTCCTTAAAAATTTGTCTTGGACTTCTACCTACTTCTCTCCACAGTTTCCATTCCACTTGTATATTTCTTCTCAAAATTTGTATAAGTTGAAGCATGTCTTTGTTTTAATAATATTGTTATCTTATTTATGTTTGTCTATATTTTAAGGAAGAAAGTTGTCTTCTAGTTTGTAATCTTAGAGTGTTTTTTTTTTTTTTTGGCATCAATATACAAAGACCAATGAGAAGAGAAATTATAAAAATAGATGGGCAATGGTAGAGAAGAATACCATTCCTATCCAAAACTCCATTTTCACTCCCCAAACTTCATTTTCACTCCCCAAACTTCATTTTCACTCCAATTAGCTTTTCTAATTTTTATGTATTTTTTTCTAGTTATAATAATACTAAATCATGGGAGAAAGATAATTAGCTGATTGGGTGATAACCAAATTATTATATAACTGACGATTACGATCGAGATATTCTTTTAGAAATCAAATGTTAAATAAGAATTTACTATATTTCATTAGTTTAATATTTAATTAATTAATAATTAATTATAGTATTAATATATAATAAATATAATTTTATTAATTTTATTAAAATTTATAAAAAACTTAAACTAAAATTAATAATATTAAATCATATAAATTAAATGCAAATGAAGTAATCTTAATAATTAATATTAATTAGTAATTTTATATTATTAAACTCTGAAATAAACAGTCAAATAATTCATTAAAGTTAATTAATTTTAACATTTATTATGCTAGATAATTTTTATGTTTTAAAACATAATAAATTCAAAATTTATAGAATTTACCAAATCTTGAGTAAAATCCTACTTGAATACAAACAACTCCTAGAAATTATATCTATAATGCTTTTTTACTTGTGTTATATAACGAATATATATATGAAAAGGTTAGAGTAGCTCCAATGGCGGAGACGATTAGAGAGAGTCGTCTTAGATGATTTGATCACATAAAACGTTGACCTTCTAAGAACATGTTTGGAGAGTAGATGTATTAGAGTAGCCTATGTTAAGAAAAGTAGAGATAGAACTAAAAAGTCTTAGTTAAAAAATATAAAAAAAAATGACTTTGTTTAAAAATACAAAAAATCATTTTTTTTTAGATTTAAATGAGAATTTGACTCTAAATATGACATAATGAGGAAAAAGGATTTATGTAGTCAACCCCATGTGATGGAATAAAGGCTTGTTGATGATGTTGTTGTTGTTATTTTAATGTTGGTAGGAGATTTTTGTTGGAGTGATGATTTAAAATTGTCACTTTTTTTTTCCCAGGAAGGGTTCCTTCTAGAGTTTGACGCAGTAAGGTTGTATTTCTGTGGTTGTTTATGTTGTTATCGGGTTGAAATGGAGCTCCCTCCAAGAGTGGCTTCTGCCATGAATGCAATGAAGGCCCTTGGATTAAGCTGGGAAATAACTAAACCTGTTCTTAAGGATCTTCTCAAGGTGTATAGATACAATTGGGAACATATTGAATGTGAGAATTACAGAGTTCTTGCAGATGCTGTTCTTGATTCTTTGGAGTTGATGGTATTCGTTTGTTAATTCTTTTGTCTTTGTTGCTGACTTGGTGGTTTTGTGCATTTTTTTTTAAGTTATTCTTATGTTTCAGGATAATGATTTAAAGAAGATGACTCGTCGTGATGATGATCTTGATGAAAAGGTTGATGTGAGTATATAATTTTCTTATTTAGTCAACAACTTAATTTCCCTTCTCTTTTTCACCTTTTTTCCCCTTGTAATTTTTTTCTTGAATCATAGAGCATGCTCGTATTTTTACTAGGTTGAGAATAACTCATTTAGTGGAAAGAGAGCCAAGGTAAATGACCATTGTATGAGTAAAGTACCTTCAATGGAAATGAATAGTGCAGCACATTTCATTAATTTCTATTCACATTATTATTGTACCAGGTTGAGAATGACTCACTTAGTGGAAAGAGAGCCAAGGTAAATGTCGCACTGTATGAGTTAAGTACCTTCAATGGAAGTGAATAATGTAACACATTTCATTAATTTATGTTCACATTATTATTTTATCAGGTTGAGAATGACTCATTCTGTGGAAAGAGAGCCAAGGTAAATGCCCACCGTATGAGTAAAGTACATTCGATTAAAGTGAATAATGTAGCGCATTTCAATAGTTTCTATTCACAATATTACTTTTAATTGCCGCTAAATGCATCAGCCTAGCAATGATGCTTGTTTTGACAAACGACCATGCCATGAACCACTGAAGAATGAGCACAAAAACAAGGCTTCAACAACTATTATTAATAGATCGCTTGGAGATAAACCTCAACAACTGGAGAATCCTATTTTAAGTGCTGCCCCTCCGCGACCACTTCCTGCTAGAATAATTGGTATGCTAACCTTTCTTTCCTCTTTCCTTAGTGTAGCCTAATGCTAAGTTTTTAATTACCATTTTATTTCAAGGGAAATTTAGAATAATATGAACCAATGTTTTTGAGGCTCAGGAAGTGAGAAATGGGCATTATGCTTGTTAATTAGAAAAGCAATAGTGTTACTAGGTTACAACTATGAGACAAGTGGATTTATTTTTGTAGGTGTAAAATGGTATCAAGTTATGATAATATGAACTCTCATCCATTGTGATATTTTTCTTTTTGGCCTACAAGACCTCACAATTTTGTCCTATCGGTACACACTTTCAAGAAGATTATCCATCCTAGGAATGTTCCAACATGAGTCTTTTTAAATTTGATGTTTTCAATTAATGAAACTCTAATTATCTAAAGTACTATTAAAAAGCTAGTTGTGAAATCACTCAAATGAAAGCTCAACCTTTAAATTTAAGATAAAGATCTAAACCCTTTATTTACATTATTAGCCATGATATAAACTCTAATATGCATGCTTATTTATTTCTATTTTTTTTATTAATGTTCATTTGTTTATGATTTAATTATAATAATAAAAGATATATTCTCAAACTGCCAGAGTATGCACTATTAGTAAAAAAAGATTCTTAAATTGCTTATCATCACTTTTATTTATAGGATTATGAAGGCTACACGACACGCTATATAGAGAAAAAATAAAAAAAATACAAGGTTACATAGAATATCCGTACAGCACTACATCCTTTTATAGACAACTCATCTTATTTTGCTAAAGGCTTTGGTGAGCTGCTTCTAGGTGAGTTTGTAGATTATTTGACATGTGTTTTGAATACTTTTCTAAGATAATCTACTTAGAAAAATTTTGCAATTTAGAATGTAAAAAAAATGAAAATTTGCACTTCTTAGCATATTTTAGTAAGATGATTATCCCTTAAAACTCTTTAAAACTAGTTCGCATAATTAAATAGGGGTATTAGGACAAATTAAAATAAATATTTCCTTAGCAAAAATTAATTTATCTTAGCACCTCTAGCATTGGTAAAGCATATGGCTTTTGGCGGTTGTCCAACAATCTTGATAATATTACTAAAGAATACGATAATAGTTTTAACTAAGAAAATTGTTCTTTAAAAATGACCACAACATAAACCACAAAGAAACTAGTCATGTGGCTCGTAAGAATTCCTTAAAAAAACATTTGACAATAAAAAAGTCAACTTACAGCTGCTATTGAAGGCAAACCTTTAGGATAATCTTGAGAAAATCTAATAAACACACTATGCTTCCTTTCATTTTCATGTCTATCAACAAAGCAAGAAACAATTAGATTGTCAATATTATTAATCAAATGAACCTAAAAGGGAATATGTCAAACAGAACAAGATATATAGGCATGATCTGCAATTTATTTCAAAAAATTTGAGTTTAGCAATTACTTCTCCTGCAACAGCCATCTCGCTTTCCTTAATACTGTCATTAAAGTCTCTTTATAACACAATGACTATAGTCCATATATAAATGACACGGCATGAATATTTCAAGCATAAACTTATAAAATATATTTATGATTTAAGTTACCAATATTGAACATGATATTGGTCAATTCTTTTGTCCAAATAATTTCCTTATTAATAGTTCAATATTGTTGTTTGCCCGAGTGGAGTAGGACGAATGTGCTGGGCAAATCTATGGGCGAGTACTGAGATGAAAAAGGATCGGTGATTGGCGTGCTTATTGACTTCGCTGGCAACTTGTAGAAGGATCTTGGGTTTCTTGAGAAAGGGGGAGGAAAGTGAGATGTCATGGGAATGGAGGGCTCCGAGTTTGATGGTTGTGGCGAGGTAGGTTGAGGGTCTCGTGAGTAACACTTTGTTGTAGGTAGTTTCGATGAGTGTGGTCACTCTGGGAGATAGTGAGTGCCTTAGGTCGTTCTAAGGATTGAGTGACTAAGGTGGTGGTCCAAATATATAACGAGTTGCTAGCCTAGTGAGGAATCTCCAGTTCGCCTTGCAAAGGACGAGTTACTTGGTCAGCCTGAGCAAATAGCATCTGTTGATCATCCGGGGCGAGTTTCTTGAGAGCTTGAGGTGAGTGATTCCTCTTGGATTCTAATAGTAGTTCTTCGGGGGGGGGGGGGGGGCATTTTTGAGGGTCAGTTTCTCTATGACCTACCAACTTCCTGTTAAACTATGGACGCATGTACATTTATCTCCAAGATTAATTTTGCCCTTTGACAGAAGAGTGGCGAAAAGGATGAGTGAATGAAGTCTTGAATGCCACTACCAAACATAAAGTAGGATGGTAAATGCAAAATTTATGATAGTGTTTCACTATAGCCTCGATGACCACATTGACCCATCTTGATGATGATGATGACATGCCACCCTCCTCCATGTGATTCTTTATAAATAGGGGGTTTGTAAAGAGATTTACTTCTTTTGTGTGACCTGAGAATTTGTGAGTCTTGTGAGTTCTAAGAGAATGAACCTTGTTGACATTGCTCGTTCCTACTTGATGGCCTCCAAGATCGCCTTTTGAAGTTTACGATGACTGGGATTTCACCAGATAGAATAGTACACCGCGATGCCCTCCTAGCAAAGGTGACTCATAAACTTGTTGCCACTCCTGCAAAAAAAAGTAGGCTCGACCTTTGGGAGACAACCGAGATAGTTAATGCACTGGTTGTGGCAACTCCCATCACTGAGCCCACCACTGTTGGTGATGCTACTGACCTACTTGATGATGATGATGCTCCTTTGGACTTGCAGCTGAAGAGGTGAGCCATATCTTGGCACCCAACAATGGAGAATGTGTGGGAGATCACCTTTATTAAGATAGGGGTGAGCTATCATGAATCTCAACTTAAGCTAAGTAAGAAAAAAGTGGATGTACAGGAGTTTTTAAGAATTGCATTATCAGGAAAGAATGTATGCGTTGTGATGGACTTTGTAATCTATGCTTTCTCGAGCAAGGTATTGATGCACCCGCCATAGGAGCAGAAGATGAAGGCTTTGGAATAGTGGAGACCTTTCAATACTTGAGGGAAACTGTTCAATGTGATCAACCTTTGACTATACCTCTAAGTATATTGAGTATGTCCTTTGACATGCTTTTGTTATTAATTATAGGGGCACCATTATTGGAGGGATTTCAAGAGATTGGGCATTCAAAAGCGTCTGAACTCATTGGCGTTGGTGAGAAAATAGTGAATGATGTAGTAGGGAAGGTCAAGGCTATGGCAAAGCATGTCTATATGGCTTACATGGAGAAGCCCTTAGCCTCACTATCATTTGGTCACTCCCAGAATATTCTAATTTAATAGCTGCTGGTCTAGGTTCAGGTGATTTTATGGTATCAACGTTAGTTATAGCAGTAGTAATAGGCCTTGTAACTGCTTTCTTCGTTAGCGTAGGAGTAGGCCTTGCAACGGCCTTCTTCGTTATCACCTTCCTCTTATTTTGACCAGTTGTGAATGTGGTCTTAACATCTTTGGGCTTCTGGCTTAGCATTCATCACACCCTTCTTGCTATGCCGATGCTGCATGATAAAGCTAGACCATCATCCTCCACATCATGCCCCTCTACCTTCGCTGCATAAAGTTTTGTGTCCTCCGATAGATTAGGTAGGTTGGCGTCGTTCGGTTCATCTTGTTTAACTGGGCTTTCAAGGATAATAACATTCGTAGCAGGAGTAGGAGAAGAAGATTTTACTTATTGCCCTGTGGTCAAAGGATTAAAAGCTGGAAAGTTCACAGAAAAAAAAACTTCTCCATGGCCTCACATATCCCATTCTTCTTCTGCTGCTCAAGTATATGATATTATACTGCAGCCATTCGTCGCTCAATCAGAGCAGTTGTTGACTCAAGATGCACTAACTGTTTCTGAAGATTTTTTTTTTATTCATTATCTTGTGGATGGCTTCCTAAATGCTCTCATGGTGTTGTTTATTATGGGAAGTAGGTTGTTGTTCAAGTGACCTGGGGGCGTGGGTGCTTGGTGGGCTAGGAGGTCTGAATGGGCTTGGGGGTTTGGAGGGTGTAGGTGAGCTAGAAGGAGAAAAAACAACATAATGAGGTTTGCGCACAGTGAGTTGTAAAGCGGGGAAATGTTTGATGTGAAGTGGATGTTTGATGTTCAGATGCATGTGGGTGTTGAGGGGGATAAGTATTTAATAATGTCCTATCCTCACTTGTTATTCTATCAAAAGAAAGTAATATATGTACATTTTTGGGACCTTCAAATAAACTAGAAGCTTCTGCTTCGCTATACATTATATCACAACCCCAGCGAAGAAAATGTAGTCTTGATTTAGAATCCACTGGTGTGTGTACTATTGTATGCTCTAAAAATCATAACTACAAGCAAAACAGAAGACTGTCAGTTAAAAAAGTAAAATCGAGGAATCTCGCGCACATAAATAAAGCGTTGTATGTACTCACAATTAAAATATGTATAAAATAATTCATGTATCCAAGTGGTTGTCTTTTCATAAACTTTTTCGCAATTGCATCAAATTCACCCAAAAAGAAATCTCTAATTGATTCTGGCCAGTTGTAAAAGAAAAAATTATCTATTTTACGAGCTACACTAAGGATAGTAGCTGGTGTTCAGTAGTTACGCAAAGGAAAGGAAATGTTCGACAACAAGTAAATGATGAATTTTTTCACTATATCGGGAAGTGGAGTTAAGTCATCTAGGCTAAGAATCTCCTTTTAATGTCATTTGCTAATTTCTCTGTGATTCAGATGCTTCCCAAGTTGAAATGATTTCCTCTGTTCGACACAGTTGAAATGATTTCCTCTGTTCGACAGACCTAAGATCAAATAAACTTCATCGACGATACATTCTAATTTCCGGTCCTTGATGATAAAGCATTGCTTCTTGATATCCTAGAATGATAGCAACTTGTAAACCAACAGAACATTTGATAAATTTGCGTCAGTCTATCCATAAAGTCTTGCCCAAATGTTTCAACCAAATGATCGCATACTTCTCTAAATATCGATGTTATGCAACGAAAACTAATCTTTGGAATATATCCCTAAAAAATTAGATGTAGTTGATCAGCAAAAAATACGCAGCAGTACCCACCAAAATTAATCATATGGATGACCCAGTAGTACTTAGACGGGGTACGTAGTGGTACCCAGACGGGGCGCCCAGCAGTACCGACGGCACCCATACGGGGTTTCTAGTGGTACCCATCGGTTCCCAGACGATACCCAGCGATACACACATATACAAACCAGTATCCTCTAAAGAAAATATGTGTACTGCTAGTACTATCTGGGAATCGGTTTGTATATGTGTGTACCGATGGATACCGTCTGAGAATTGATGGGTACCTTTAAGTACCCCGTTTGTATACTGTTGGATACCCCGTCTGGGTATTACTGGGTACCCCATCTGGGTACTACTAGGTCATCCATATGGTTATTTTGGTAGGTACCGCTACATATGTTTTGCTGATTAACTATATCTAACTTTGTAGGGATATGTTTCAAAGATTAGTTTCCATTGAAGAACATCAATATTTAGAGAAGTATGTGATCATTTGGTCAAAATATTTGGGCAAGACTTTGTGGATAGACTAACACAAATTGATCTACATCAGTTTCTTTTGATGCCTCGCTACGTTCAAAATATTTCGTTAGTTAACAAGTTGCTGTCATTCTAGTGTATCAAGAATCAATGCTTTGTCATCAAGGACCAGGAGTTAGCATTTACTATTAATGACGTTTCTTTGATCTTAGGTCTATCGAACAGATGAAATCAATTCGACTTGAGAAGCGCTGGAATAAGAGAGAAATCCACAAATGATATTAAGAAGGAGGTTCTTAGTCTAGATAACTCAACTCAACTTCCCAATGTAGTGGAGAAATTCATCATTTACTTGTTGTCGAACATTTTCTTTCCTCTGCATAACTATCGAACACCTGCTATTATCCTTAGTGTAGTTCGCAATGCAGATAATTTTTATCTTACAACTGCATAGAATCAATTAGAGATTTTATTGTGGGCGAGTTTGATGCAATTGCGAATAAGTTTACAAAAGGACAACCACTTGGATACATGAATTATTTGTACATATTTTAATTGTGAGTACATATAATATTTTATTTATGTGCACGAGATTCCTCGATTTTGCTTTTTTGGTTGTAGTTATGGTTTCAAGAGCATACAATAGTACATGCACAAATGAATTCTAAATCAACACCACATTTTCTTTGCTGGGGTTGTGATATAATGTATAGCGAAGCGGAGCATTCTAGTTTATTTGAAGGTCTCGAAGATGTACATATATTACTTTTTTTACGGAATAACAAGTGAGGATAGGACATTATTAGATATTTATCCCCCT
Source organism: Dendrobium huoshanense (assembly GCA_016618105.1). NCBI lineage: Eukaryota > Viridiplantae > Streptophyta > Magnoliopsida > Asparagales > Orchidaceae > Dendrobium > Dendrobium huoshanense. The sequence goes on from CM028355.1 coordinate 9,544,988, forward strand.
CAGTACCCACATGCATCCGAAGATCAAACATCCACTTCACCTCAAACATTTCCCCGCTTATAACTCACCTTGTGAAAACCTCGCTATGTTGTTTCTTCACCTTCTTGCTCACCTGCACCCTCCAAACACCTAAGCTCATTCAGACATCCCAACCCACCAAGCACCCACGCCCCCTCCCCCCCAATGGTCAGCTGGACAACAACAACCTATTTCCCCTACTAAACAACACCATGAGAGCATTAAGGAAGCCATCCGCAAGATAATGGATCAAAACAAAATTCTTCAGAAATGATTAGTGCATCTTGAGTCAACAACTGCTCTGATTGAGCGACGAATGGCTGCAGTAGAACATCATTTATTTAAGCAAAGGGAGAATAATGAGAGATTTGAGGCCATGAGAAATTTTTGTCTGAAAACTTTCCAGCTTTTAAACCTTTGACCCCATGACAACAAGTAGAATCTTCTTTTAGGACTGTAATAGATGAGAAGAAGACTCCTACTCCTGCTACAAATATTATTGTCCTTGAAAGCTCAGTTAAACAAGATGAACGGAAGGACGCCAACCTACCTAATCTATCGGAGGACACAAAACTTTATGCAACGAAGGTAGAGAGGCATGATGTGGAGGATGATGGCTTAGCTTCATCATGCAGCACCAGCATTGCAAGAATGGTGCAACGAACGCTAGGCCAGAAGCCCAAAGAGGTTAAAACCCCATTCACAACCGGTCAAAATAAGAGGAAGACTATAATAAAGAAAGCAGTTGCAAGGCCTACTCCTACGCTAATGAAGAAAGCAGTTGCAAGGCCTACTTCTACTACTGTTATAGTTGACGTTGATAACATAAAATCACCCGAACCTAGACTAGCAGCTGTTGAATTAAAATATCCTGGGAGGGCAATGATAATTGAAGATATGAGTTTGTTCATCAATAGCTATCTTCAAAAGTATACTGATAAGTATGTTTGAATTATGTTGTACGTCGTTTAATTTAATCACTTGGTACTATTGGGTACCACTTGATATACAAGTCTTCTGAAATTTTCAACCGCTTCGTACCATTGGATATCGCTAGTTACCGCTTGGTATTATTTGATAATATTTGATACTAATGGGTAACAGTGGATACAAGTCTTTTTTGAATATTTGTAGCACTCGGTACCGCTGGGTACCGTTCAGTACCGACAGCTGGATAATGAAATATCTGTTGCTGACCTTTTACATTTTGCAGGGGTGACCTTATTTATTCTGCAGGGAACGTCCACATTTTTAGAAGTCAAATAGACTAACTTTTAACGAACCAATACCTCGACAACAACCACGTTGATGCCTTCACCATTTTGCTAGTTGAGAATAACAAACTGCATCTAAGCTTTATCAATCATTTATTTTTGTTTCTAAACTGCATTGGGTAAGCTACGAAGTATTAAACTTGTTATTTAATAAATATGTATAAGTTATGCTAATATTCTTGAACATGTTCCATAATAGGGTTCTACATTATATAAGTACAATAACAAATAATATGTTTCACATGTTACAAAGGAGTTAGGGCTTCCAATTTCCTGTTGATGCCAATAGCGGAGAAGTCCCATTGGACACTTATGGTAGCAGATTTGAACTCATTGGATTTTCTTGAATTCCTTACCTAACCGGACGCAAATGGCCGTGCTTCTAGATGTCGTAAGTGAAAATTTGCACATGCTAACAAATTAATTGTAGGGTGGATATAATAAAATATAACAAATTAACATCTTGTGCAGATAAATCATTTGTACGAGGATACAGAAGATTGTTTTGAAGGTGACATTAGGAATTGACCAGCCAATATTGCTAATGGTATACCAACCCAAAAGAATGGCTTTGCTTGCGGGATATTTATTTGTAAATATATGAAAGCCACAATCCTTCCTCGTGCTATTAAGTGGGAAGAACTTTTACATTGGTAAGATGAAATGCCGAAGTATAGAGCAGAACTCATATACACAATTCTATGTTCGACGATAAAATAATGATTTAAAATTGAATATGGACTTATCCATCAAAAAATATATATATTTTTTCACAGTTTTTCTTTTTGTTGTGGTTACATACTTTATTTGACACTGTCACAATAACTATAATATTCATTATTTGTACATAATAACATCACACATAATTACCTCTTAAGTAATTTGTGAACACATTGCTGGAGTTGAGTTTGTGTAGGACAATATCCAAATATTATCATCAGCTCAAACTGTATATCCTGCCAATCACCCAAATTTAGGAACTTCTTTCGCTTACCTCCATGCAAATGCTTCTTTAGTAATTTCTTATACAGGTCTAATAAAAATGCATCTTCAACTGGATCGCAAGAGTGGTAAAGAATTACATTTTCTATATCACAAGGTTGCCTAACTACATAATTTGAGCAGGCCGCTTTGCCTTTAGATGTTAGCTCATGATGATGCTGTTGAAGGAAGTGATGACTAGCCAGGTGATAATATTTCTCAAAAAAATTATTTTGCACACATCGTCATCCTTCCGCATTTAGAAAAACCTGATCTATTTGCCTTATCAGCCATCACTTCTCTCCATGACACTTCAAGCACACTATCATAACATTCATACCATGTATATACACAACATCTGTATATTTTATTTTCCCTGCCTTGTTGCTCAAGATGATAGTTAGAACACTTAGCTAGACATTCATACATTCTAATGGTGGCAATGTCGACAAAATCTTTCATAGACGTACCTAGATACAGTTTAGCATCCGGCCAACGCAAGTATATAGACCATAATCGAAATATATTAAATAGCAAAACTGTTTCAACTTATATAGCTGATAAGTTCAGCTAACAAATAGTAAATATCATAACAACCCATTTTTCTTTTTTTTTTTAATATCACAAAAACCCATCTTAAATAGGTAAACCGCCATAATTACCTACTATAAATGTCATTAAAAACCAAAGTTAATATACCAAATGCTTTACATACATAGCAGTACTTATCAGTACCGCTACGTACCGACTTTTAGAAGCTTATGGACCTGAGCGGTACTACGATAATATACAGAGTAGTACCAAGCTGTTAGGAGAAGTACTTATCAGAGCGATATCTAGGTAAGGACCTGTAAAAGCTGACGGTATATAGTGATACCAAGGGAAAGACAAATGGTAAAATAAAGAATAAAGTTGTACAATCATTTAATATATTATTTAACAAATGGAATAGAGTAACAATTTGTACAACAAATAAATACAAATTCAAAAAATCATAAATCAATCATGTCTCTTTGCTTCAATTATTTCAATCATCTTCCTTACATATTCAGGGGTCGGCTGGGTGGTTGATCAACGGAGGGAGAACTCGTCTGTGAAGTATTCTGGTATATTTAGAAAGCTAACTTGACTAATTGGTTCCAGTGGTGTACATTGTTAAGTTAATGGAGTAGCTTGTTCCTCAATTTTATTTTTTTACATTTTCTCTTCTCCCAATGACTCTTCAACTTTGCATTAGATATGCCATTAGGCCTGCACTTTAGTGGGTCTTTTAATTTTTTTGTCGCACTTGTATTCGCAACGAACCTATGCTTATTCTTCTTTCCATCTAATATCAAGTCAATGTTTTCAGCCATGTCATTCATTACAGCTAACATGTACGGTTCTACCTCTTCATTCCCTTGTGCTCGTATACTAATTTGATATGTGAATCTACTAAAATAATTTTTGAATATCATACCTCCTAATCCATGGATGGGATAACTTTGTTTCCCATATATGTGAACGTCCGATCAGCATAAATGCTTTTTTAGCTCTACCTGATCATCTCAGAAGTAGGTATTTCGAATGAATATTAACTATATCTAACTGCTTTATTACTCTTATGCAGTGAGAGCATAGTAACCCCATCATGTTGAACTTTCCACGACTGCATTCAATAATTCCCTCATTTGCATCAAAATGAACAGTCCAATGGTGAGACTGATAATCTTGTCAACGGTTTTGAGAAAAAAATGTTGATGAGTCGTTTGAGGCATAAGTTATGCACATGCTATCTACACCCTATAAGAATTCCTCAAAAAATGAATACAATTTCTGTGAATAAAACCGAGTGGCTTGCTTGAGTATTTGACTACTTTTTATTAAAGGTACAATATGAAATTGGCTGCATTTGAAATCTTTATCCTATTCATTCCAACGTCATGTCTTCATCACCTTCTCTAACCCCAAAAAACAATCAGTTATACTACTTGTTGGCTTAGAAATGTCATGGCACACCATGTTGAAATAATACCAAGGTTAAAACAGCTCTTGTTGAATGTTGTGGACCATTTCTTCCTTATTTTATAAAGTTCGTTTAATCAGTCATGGTTGTGGAGGTCCCATTTGTTGATTATTTCATCCTAGGTTCTCTCAAACTCCTCCTCAGAATCACACTTGTTTAAACATATATAAAAGAGGCCTCCAACTTTGTAGTTGCTATTGAAGCACCACACCTTGGACGGTACCTTCTTGCTGATGTGCCATTAGCACAACCTATGGCGTGTTTGAGGTAATGTAATTTCTATTGCCCGAGCCATTTCTTGGTTCTGATCAGTAAATATTATAATACGTGTTTATCACCCATTATTCACAAAAATGTTCCAAATAATCATGTAAATGATTCAATTGTTTCCTCTGATAGAAATGACACCCCTAAAAGAATATTCTGTCAATGCTTATTAACTCCAACAAAAGGTGCACATGCTAGATTATATTTGTTAAGCTTATAGTTAGTATCAAAAATTATTATGTCTCCAAAGCAGTCATAATCTATTCTCCCCACCCCATCAACTCAAAAAAAAATTCAACAATCTATCATCTTCATTAATTTGAACATCACATGCAAACATGTTATCATCAATTAGTCGATTTTGAAAAATTCAATTAGGGAATTGGTGTCCCCATTCTCAATTTTCGCTTTTTTCTTTTTATGAATATATTTATATGCATCCCTTTTAGAGAATCCTTCATTTTCTCTTCCTCTAACTTCATTAGCTAGGTATGTAAATGCATCAAAGGTTCTTATCCCAGCTTATGACATTGATTTAAGAACAGATGCTTTCTCATTACTAATATTCCTAGATGATCTAAGCAACTGTTAATCTTCACACCTAGTTAATTCGTGATTGTGGCTCTCTATGCATTTTTGCACCGTTCATACTCCATCTAGGTCAACTGAAATTTTAATCATTGCGGGACACCTGGTCCTAGTATTGGATTTTCTATATTTTGATATGGAGTTTAAGTCAATACTCTTCTTAAATCCAGCTTTCATACATAAAAAGTCATTGAATCTTATTCTTCTTGAATTAGGCGAGTAACTGTGATGTTCTTTGCGAACACTAAAACCAACAATATGAGCATAATGGTAGTATATCATATGCTTTTTTCTCACTGTTATAAACAACCTACGAACAAGAAAAACTAATTAAACACTTTGATTTTAACATGGGAAAATAAACACACCAATTGTACCCACCGGTACACAACATCGGTACCTAGCGATACAAAGCAGTGGTAGACGAGCGAGATTACACAACAAAAAAATATTTCAACCTTCAAAGTAATCTTTCACCATTTAAGGAGATTTTAAAAATAATTAAAGATTAAAACTTGTGAGTATTATATTTACCGATAATATCTCTGACTTATCTTCGGTAGTTTGATGCAGTACTTCTTTCTTAGTTTGTTGGGTCTCTTGTGTAATGCCTTCCATGTTTGCGCAATATTCGACATCCTCCAAACCCGGTTTCCATCTTCATAGCTTCCTCTCTTCTCTTTCTCAGCTTTCTCTCAAATGAGGAAAATAGTCCATGCCTTCTACAAAAATCCTAGATATTGCCGTGTTTTTTTTTTCGTGAATATGGCAGGTCGGGTTATCGGATCGTGCTGTAATTTGGAAAAACGTGGTAAATAGAATGGTGGTGTAATCGGGTTCCACGTGGCGTGATATTACAGGACTCCAAACGTAGAGCTACGTCCATAATCCGCACCCAATAAAAATTCCTGTCATGGACACTTGCAACTGAGTGTAGGTTGGCTAGGTCGGTGGACGGTGCATGACCCTTATTGGTATCAGTGAGTAGCATGAATCTGCTCCACCCTTGATGTTGGTACCCTTACAATCCGTAGCGGCCTAGCTTGTAGGGTTGCCATTGGATGTTCAAGGCGATGCCATTCTCCAGACAGATTTGGTCTCCTGTCCCTTCTATCCTTGGGATGAATCCCTTATTTTTTTCGTCCTTACTATTGCTTTCTCCTAGCGACAAATTCATAAGAGCAAGTGGCTAAGGACTCGGCCACTCTAATGTACCCTTTAGCGTTTACATGGTTGTTGGTCAGCTCCAACAGCTCTGCGAGAATTTCTAAATGTAAAGCCTTGCTATTTATTCTGCCTGAATTTATTTTGTATATCTTTGGATGATTGTACTTATTAATGGAGGTTAATACAATGGAATATTGTATAACGAAAGCTGATGGCAATCAATATTCTATTTGTGTCCTTTTTCTGTCTGTTAATTAGTCAGCGCAACTTACCTTAATCATTTAAAAATGAATAAGCTGCATTAATTAGGTCAACTACAACTGCCATGCCATTTCAAATAATGTCAAGCTCAAAATGTAGGTTCAAGTAGAAGTAAAGAAAGCTCAATACACGACAATGGCAAAAATGCTTCCACTGATGTGGATAGAAGTGCTCAGAATTCCTCCTCAATCAGGCTTGAGTTAGCTTCTTCAACGTCAGGGGAGGTGAGACTTGTGATTCTATGTGATCCAGCACTACCTTGTCCAAATTTCCAAATGCCAAGCATGGAAATTCTTTGCAAAATGGTGGAGGATAGATGTTTGAAGTCGTATAAGATCCTTGAGCCGCATTTTTCACTTTTGAGTTTGCTGAAAGAAATGTGTCATTGTGTTATGGAATTAAGCTCCAATTCTTCAGAAGAACTAGGAAATATTGTACGTATAGCTTTTTATTAGATGAATATTGCATGTATGGTTCATGCACTTTCAAATCACTATAAACGTAGCTGGTTTGCAGGATACGTTTCAAGGAATGAATCCATTCTCAAATGGTCAACCAGAGTATGTGAATCTCAAAACCTACTCAAATAATAAGAATGAGAGAGGTAAGAATGCTGCCGATACCAGAAATTCAGAAGCTCTAGCTAATGATTCACTTGGTTTAGTTGTGTTCCAGCCCCAGCATTCTTCTAGTAGTACGAAGACTGTTGCATTTTGTGACACAGACATAAGTAGGGGTGAAGAAAATTTGAAAATTTCACTTGCAAATGGACCCGCAGAGCGATATCCACCATTTCACTATATTCCAAGAAATATTATTTACCAGAACGCTTATGTAAATATATCGCTAGCTCGAATTGGAGATGAGGATTGTTGCTCTACTGTTCTGGAGATTGTTTAGCAGCATCTATTCCATGTCCATGTGCAAGAGAGACAGGAGGAGATTATGCTTATACTTCAGACGGTCTTATGAAGAAGGAATTTCTGGATGCCATTATCTCAATGAAGCGTGATCGGCTACAGAAGCACCTATATTTTTGTAAAGATTGCCCCATTGAGAGAATAAGAAATGAGAGGATGCCAGAACCATGCAAGGGACATTTGATTAGAAAGTTTGTGAAGGAGTGCTGGAATAAATGTGGGTGTAATAGAATTTGTGGAAATAGACTGGTGCAACGTGGAATAACAAGGAATTTGCAGGTCATACTGCTCTTCTTTTTTGCAGAAGTTGGATATATATTTTGTAGCTATTTTTTCTGTCCCCTAACTTTAAATTTAAGATTTTTCTTCAAGAAATAGTCAATTTAATGTGTAGGTTTTGATAGAATGATTTAACGTGAATCTTGAACCTTCTCATTTTCTGCCACCAGGTGTTTTGGACTGTAGAAGGCAAGGTATGGGGGCTCCGAACCCTTGAAGAACTTCCTATGGGAGCTTTCATATGTGAATATGTTGGTGAAATTCTTACTAATACGGAGCTTTTTGATCGCCAGTTACTTGTGACTGGCAAGATGAGGCATATGTATCCTGTTCTACTTGATGCAGACTGGGGATCTGAACAAGTTCTGAAAGATGAAGAGGCACTTTGTTTAGATGCAACGTTTTACGGGAATGTTGCTAGATTTATCAATCATAGGTAAATTTTCTTTTACATTGTATGTTACCTGCATTTTTTATTTTGTTAAAATTTTCTATTATTGTTTCAGAGGTAGTATTCCTTAAATTTAATTTCTAATTCATGTCCAACATTATTAGTTAGTAGTATTTATAAATTCTTCTAGTAAAAGCTCAAAATAGTCCCCCGATTTTTGATAAATGCCCAATTTAGTCTCAGAGTTTTGCATTGCTCCAATATAGTCCCTCAACTATTTAAAATTGATTCAATTTAGTCCTAAAGCCTAAAACAAGAGTTAAAATTAACTTCAAATTTAAATATAAGGATATTTTAGGTACTACAAACTCCACAACTAAATATGAGGATATTTTAGGTATTACAAGGTATTTTAGGTATTTAACAAAAAGGAGGGTATTTGTTAAAAAAACTTTAAATTAATTTCTGGAATATCAAAACTATAGATCAATTTTTGTTGAAAAAGTATGTGATAAAGACTTTAAAAGCTCTCAATGACAACTTCACATCATAACAAACAAGAGTCCTCTTTATATGCAATCAAAAGAACTTTCACCAACTTATTTTCAGGATACATCAAAAAAGACATCAACAGTATTCCATCATGGATTTCAGTTTAAACAAGAATCATTAAACTTGATTTTAACAGATAAATAGCGTGTCTCAAATTACAAACAAAAAAATCATTATTGAACGCAATTTTTAAGAACAAAAATATCAAAATCATATGAACGGAGGATAGTAGGAAGATAAACAAACCAAGCTATGTATCTATCTCCTTGTGGATGTCACACATTGCTATCCATCTTCGTGTCTGGATGTCGAAGCTCATCGTGATCAATCACGGTCACTTGCAGCAAAAGATGTCTCTAGATATCGAATTAAAGCACATCATCTTGTTCGCGACATTTTTTGGGAAGGCAGATTGGGTTTGTAGATAAGACACTACCTAGAGATTTCGCCCTCATTTTGCGACGACTTTATGGTCTGAGTTCTGGTTTCCTATAAGCGCAAGTCCCTATGATTAATTACCCCTCCCGCTCACAAGAAAGAACTTTCGATTAAGTCTAGTCGTCAATCAGATACGTAGAGATATGTACATATGGCAGCATGGGCTTGCATTCGCCTTGGAGGAGGTTGGAGGAAGGTATAGAGGGGTTGGGGCTTCGGTTCGTGGCTTAAGAGGGGAGGCAAGGGTCGGTCACAAGGCAGAAAGAGCGACGGTCAAGTCTCGGTCGGACAGAGTTGGGGTCTTTGCATGAGAAGAGGAATGCTCTCTCTCTCTCTCTCTCTCTCTCTCTCTCTCTCTCTCTTTGTGTGGATCGATAGAATCGGGAGATATAGGCATCGGGTCAATAAGAGAAAATAAGGCGAAAGTCTGATGCTTGAGTTGGACCTGGAGCAGGGAATCGATGGGATCTTTACGGGTATGGAGGAAGAGACATTGGGTTGGTGTTAGAGATTGAGGTGATATAAGAGCTATGGAGGTAGGTTCGGCAAGAGCAGTGGAGTCGACGACTTGAAGGAGGTTGGATGGCTTTGGTTTGTTGGGATCTTAAAAGAGGCGAAGGGAAGAAGCAGGGGGTCTCACGAGCAGGGAAGAACCTATGCTTTCGAGAGGTTGAGTTCGTTTTAATGACATCAAGGAAGAAGAATCGAGGTGGGATTCAAGCAGAAATTGCAGGATGCGATTTAAATGGTGCCGATATGTACGAGGTAAGTGGGTTTTGAGCCAGATTTTTAGGATTTTTTTTCTCTTTATACAGAGGTCAACAAACAAGTTAAATCAAAGGAATCTCAGTTCGATTAAAGTAGGAAAGGGTTATATGAGGAAGAGGCGAAGAAGACGAGCAATATTCGTGTGCATGAGGTCGAAGTATCGAAACCCTTGTTTCGTCGTCGTTTTTATTAACACGAATGGAGAAGAATCGAGGCAAAGCATGCTGGTCGACTGCAAAAGGCACTGTTCGCAGAGGTATGGGGCACTATAGCAATATTTTCACAAGAGGTTTGGGATTTTAGCAGGATCTGCGTATGAACATGATAGAGGTATGAAAAGAAATTTTTACTTCTTTCTAGTTCTCTGGTATAGAGGTCAACATTATTATAGTGGGAAGACGAGGTAAGAAGTATTTTCACTAAAATACACACAATGAAGTGAAGCCTTGCAGCTTCTTCCGTCAATTTAAACAACAAATTTAACAGAGGGACGATTCTCTGGTATGGAGGTCAACATATTTATAGTGGGAAGAGTAGGTAAGAAGTATTTTCACTAAAATACACACAAAGAAGTGAAGCCTTGCAGCTTCTTCCGTCATTTTAAGCAACAAATTTAACAGAGGGACCAACTTAGACACTTTTTAATAGTTGAGGGACTAAATTAGGACAGTGCAAAACTCTGATACTAAATTGAGCATTTATCAATTGTCGGGGAACTATTTTTGAGTTATTACTCTAAATTTATATTATTTATCCATTAGAGTGTTTTAACTATTCCTCGAGGTTTTGAAGGACCAAACCTTCAAACATGTCACCTTATTCTAAAAAATATAATTTTTGCATTCCCATGTTTACTTTAGACCTAGGATGGATGTTTATTAAAAGGGATATTCTTAAGTCGAACTTAGCTAACAGAGGGCATTATGTCCTATCAAGTATATTATATGATTCACTACACAACAAGTTTTTTAAGATATTGGGAATTTATGGACTCACTATGACTATAATTTAATAATGCAATTTTGTTACAAAATCACCAAAGGGCCCCAATCATAACTCGATCATAGGACCTCGATCATAAGCTTTTATTTGTGTTGCCATTTTGTTGTAAAACTATCGATTGGAGAGCATGTACATCTCACATATTTTTTAGCAAGATATTGGTTGAGATAGATCATTACAATATCCTCAATAATACATTATCTTTTTTCTAGTTTAGGTTATTCTTAAAATTTTCACATCAATTGTCGGGGAGCTATTTTTGAGTTTTTACTCTAAATTTTCATTATTTAGCCATTAGAGTGTTTTAAGTATTCCTCGAAGTTTTGAAGGACCAAATCTTCAAACATGTCACCTTATTCTAAAAAATAAAATTTTTGCATTCCCATGTTTACTTTAGACCTAGGATGGATGTTTATTAAAAGGGATAATCTTAAGTGGAACTTAGCTAACAGAGGGCATTGTGTCCTATCAATTATATTATATGATTCACTACACAACAAATTTTTTAAGATATTGGGAATTTATGGACTCACTATGACTATTTAATAATGCAATTTTGTTACAAAATCACCTAGTCAAAGGGCCCCAATCATAACCGATCATAGAACCTCGATCATAAGCTTTTATTTGTGTTGCCATTGTGGGCTCCGAAAATTCGGCCCCGGCCCCCGCTCGCTTTTTTCTTATTCGGCGAGGGAGTATTAACGAACTAAGTTCCGAGGTAAATTTTGGAAGGCAGATGGGTTTGTAGATAAGACACTACCCAGAGATTTCGCCCTCATTTTGCGAGGACTTTATGATCTGAGTTCTGGTTTCCTATAGGCGCAAGCCCCTATAGTTAATTACCCCTCCCGATCACGAGAGAGAACTTTCGATTAAGGCTAGTCGTCGATCAGATACGTATAGAGATACGTGTTATCTGGCATATAGTAGCAGCATAGGTTTGGATTTGAGAATTGATTGGATTTGGATATTTGGAAAGGGTTTGATATTTAGAATTGAAAATTTCACCATCTTGTACTTAAAGCGGATGGTGGGGGAATGGATGATAGACCCGATCAAGATCCCATGGTTCCGTCGTCCCGGGCCATCGTGATCCCTGGTCTACTTAGTCAGAGGAGGTAGTCGACCCAACCTGACAGAAGGATCCTTGTCGGCAGCCATGGGTTGCTTCGTCCAAGGGGACCTTGTAGACCGGGGTTGGATGTTTGTCTAAGGGGACAAATTTGAATCCACCTTAGCTGACAGAGGGCTTTGTGCCCTATCAATCATACCCTATTGATTCATATCTCAAGAATTTAACGCCATTAAGGAGCGTATTGGCTCTGGCCATAACCGCTATCTGTGGTGCCATTTGGCGGCAAAACCACTCGGTTCAGAGGGCCCCGGGTCATAACCGTTTACCTGCAGTGCCATTTGGCGGCGAAACTGCCGGTTAGAGGACACGTACCACGCCCTTACTGGCAATAGATTGTTTGAGAATGGATCCTAGTGATATTTTCGACTAGGCATTTCGCTCTTTGTGAGCTGAAGTAATATTTCATATTTGTCCGCCTCGACAAACTTTTGCGGAGGGCGGATGATTTTTGCTTTAAGTGCGTTGATGGATTTATTTCATTTTTTAAATACATTTTTGGGATTTTGGGATTTTGAGATTTTTGGAATTTTTGTGGAGTTTCGGGTTTTTGGATTTCTACGGGTATTTTGGGTGGAGCTTTGAAATATTTGAATATTTGGGAGTCATTTGAAAATGTTTGTGAACCCCTCCGGTTGAGATTTGCATTCAACACGGCCATCATCGGGGTGTTTGGGGTCATTTCCCTTTTGTTGATTGAACCTTGTCGACCCTATCAACTTATCGATAGAGGATCGGGTTTCTCGTAGGCTTTGTGCATTTTGTTTAGTGAATTCTCTTGATTTTAGGCTTTGAAGGCCTAAAAAAAATGTATTTAGACAAATACACCGGTCGCTACAACCGTGTATTTTGTTAGGTAGTTCGAATCTTGTCGACTTCTATTGATCCGTATAGAAGGATCGGATTCGAACTTGAATTCACTTGTCAACCCGTGCAGCATCCCTAGACGTCACGTGTGTACCAATAACACGCTCGCCGGGGCTCATGCGGGTTGAGATTGTATTTTCCCCTTTTAGTGTGCCTATGTGTATACAAACTATTGTGCACGTGCGGGGGTATTCTTGGAATAGACGCCTTCTGTCTGCTTGTACGGAGGTTGCAGATCCGGTGGCGTAGCAGCTTTTGAATAGAATTGTTCGCTGCTTCTTACAGGTAGACTGTCGTGCACTACTTGTTGATTTTTGTAGGCGGGTCATAGTGCACTAACTAATCTCCTGCCTTGGTTTGTAGATGCTTGTATTCGTTGTAGTTGTTTGGCTCATGTAGTACATCCGTCATTGTTATGAGTGGACAGGTATATGTATTCATTCACAGACTGAAATTGACTTCAGGATACTGCATTTACTGAAGTCTTTCTGCATCTACCCAAAGTGGCATTTGACACATATATTTGTCTTCGTAGATAGTTGATATGTGTTGCAGATCTTTTGTCATTGTCTCTCTCGTTGTAGTTGATTGAATGATACAAATGTCATTCTCAAAGAGACTTAGCTGGATATTCTAAGCCCATTTTGTTTTTTCATCATTCGTCATTTGAATGCATTGAGAGTTTGATGTGTTTGCTTGTTTGTGAATTCACTGTCATATGTATCAACTTCTTTTATTTGCAAGAGAGCAATCGTATTTATGATTGAAATACACAACGACCCTCATCATCTTTATATTGCTCATAAGATGTTCTTTTGGATGCATTTAAATGATCACAACTTTGACACCTTCATTTAGATCTTGTATGATGATATGGATATCACTCGTTCTTTTTTTGCAGGTCGATCTTCCTTGAATATTCCAAATCATTCTATCATTCATCACTTGTATACCTTGAAAGTTCATTCAATATTCTTTATGAGTTCTAGCTTGTATAGCTGCAAATGTCTTGTTGGAATTAGGCTTGGCTTAATGCCTCTTGGATTAACTTTGATTTCACATGACTTGTTATAATCCAAGTCCTAAATAATCTTGTGGAATTCAAGCTCAAGTTCAAAGTAACTTTGATTTGAGTCTTTTGCTCATTTGAATTTTGAATTCAAATGGTCCGAGTCATATCCACTGAAGTCTCAATTAGTTTGAATTCCAAAATGAGTCTTTAACACCTTTGCTTGTGTTCAAATCATTCATTTTATGATTTATTTTAAGTGAGGTTCAAAGTCTTGTTCATTTGCTCATTAATTCAAATTGGTGTTCAAAACAAGTTCATTTGCAAGAATCCCCGGATGGTATTTGTAGAGTTCAAGTTCAAGTCCACAGTCCACAAGTCCTCTGTTGTTCTTCTGTGTTCAACCAAATCCAAGTCTCAAATTGTTTTTCTCATTTGACTTTCAAATCAAATGTAAGTTCAAATCTTATATTTTCAAATTTGTTTGGGTTTGAGTTCACTTAGGTCGATTGAATCAAGTTTATAAGTTCGAGTCCACCGTTCAATCAAGTCCAAATGTTCACAAGCTGAGTCCAAGTTCAAACACCCTTTTGAGTTCAACCAAGTTCTAGCTCTTTGTTCTTGCATGTCATTCGAGTGTAATCAAGTCCATTGCGTTCACCCGAAATTTCGGCAGCCTTCCGGCGTCTCCCCCGTTTAGGGGAAAACTACGGAAAACTGGGCCTTTCCCACCACGCTAAGAAAAGCATGTATGGTAGGTGCCCTCTTTCGAGGACACCGCGGCCGTGTATTTTTTGATTCCCCACCACGCTAAGAAAAGCGTGTATGGGTATTTTTTGTGTGTAAAAAAAAGTATTTTTTTATTTTTGAAAATATTTTGTAAGCAAAGCAGTTATTTCCCCGCAAGCGGGTACTTATGGGTATCCCCGCTTTGTCATACGCATCGCACCGGGCTCCTATCCCACCACGCTAAGAAAAGCGTGTATAGGCGAGGTTTCCAAGGCGATACGAACATCAATGAGGGATTTCAAGTGATCACCCGATTCGTTGAGAGCACCGCGACTAACTTCCTCCCACCACGCTAAGAAAAGCGTGTATAGGTGGTCGTTTCGTCTCGTCGCAAACATCGAAACGAGTTCTCGGAGTTTTAAGGTTTAGGAGTTATACCTGCGCGGGGTCGACGGCGTTGGCACGATGCAAAACACCTAAAACCCTTTTCTCTCTTCTTTTTTTTTTCTCCCTCTACCTTTCTTTTCTCTCTCTTCTTCTTTTTTCTTTTTTTAGAATTGCTAATGCTATCGGCAATAACTATCATTAAAAGTATTAATGATAATTATTATAAACGACATTAACAGCAACTACACTTTGCTATGCAATAATAACTATACTAGTCATTACAATGAAGTTAACATCAGAGAATAAATGGGAAGAGATTTATACTTGCAATGGGCTATTTTGAAAGGCTAAAGTGGGCTTTGGAATGGGCTATGTGATTAGGGAAGGAATTGGGTAGTGGGCCTTTTTTTTTCTTTGTTGGCTTGCTGGAATGGAGAAGACAAGGCTGACCACTCTCTTTTTTTTTTATTATTGCTTGCTACAGGTATAGGGAATTACAATGAAATATGAAAAAGTTAAATATAGGAAATTATCTCAAATTGTTTTAGTGGGATACAGGTAAGTACCTAGTGCAATAGCTATGTCAGTATAGCAATAAAGCCACTACCTCATATTCTTTTCACTAACAGACAAATGGAAGAGGACGGGCTGTACTAGTAAGTAAGATCTCATAGAACATTACATTGGACTGTATGCATGAAAAGAGGATTTCATCACCTGCTTTAAATCTTAAAACTATAGATCCCGTTGGCTGGAGAGTTTATTTGCGATACAAACAAGAGTAGGTAACGTGAAGCCCAATGGAATTTTGACTGAGATGAAGGTGCGAACTGCTGGGATCGGATGTAAGGTTGGAGGTGTGGAGGTGAGAGGAGGCCGGCTCAGGTGAGGGAAGAAGCTTCTCTCTCTCTCTCTCTCTCTCTCTCTCTCTCTCTCTCTCTCTCTCTCTCAGGATTGGAAGCAGAAGGTCGGGATAGGGAGATGGGGTGAAGTCGCGTGTGTGAGAGGCTTCGGCAGGAGGAGATCGTGAGTAGCAGGGAGCGACGAATAAAAAAAAAATGGATCGTCGAAGCAGAGAGCTCATCTCCCTCTTATAGGCGCAAATGGGAGTGGAATCGATGCCGTCGTCGCAGGTTTCGCGGAGAAGCGACGCAAACGGCGCCGCGTCTACAGTGTTTCGGCGGGATTTCTGGCTGGATTTCGGGAGATTTTCAGCGGAGTTCGTGGATCCGACAGCTTATAGGTATTTACACGGGATTTTCATTTTTGTTGTGCTGGTTAATGCTTAGAGGTCAACAAATGCCCCCCAACAAATGTGGTACGCGTCTAGAGCGAATCACGTTTGTTGTAAGCTGTTCGGCCTTGTGGATCTCCAAAATTTATTTGGATGTCACACTACAATTCTCATTTAGTGGATCTCCAAAATCTTGCTTGGATGTCACACTAAGATTTTCATTTAGTGGATCTCCAAAATTTTGCTTGGATGTCACACTAAGATTTCTTTCTTCATAGATCTCTTGGATGTATCAATAAATGATTGAGATATTGATTGCTTTTGTTCTGTTCTTTGTGCTGTAGACATTGATGGAGAATTGTCTGATTTGTCTTTACTGAATTGTCAGGTTATTTTGTTCCTTCGGCCCTATGCTCTTTGCTTTGGCAGGCTTGTTGAAGGAGTAGATGTCAATGACCTAAGCCCTTGGACTTGTATTAGGTCGATGGCGAAAAGTCATCGGTCCAGAGCTTTGTGCATAATGGACTTGCTGATGACAGAATCCTTTTAGTTCAGCCTTGGGCTTTTTGTGAACTTTGGGATAGTTTTCTTCGGTCCTTTGCTTTGTGCTTTGGCGGACTTGTTGAAGAAAAATTCCTTCGATCCTCGTTTTGTGCTTTACGGATTTGTTGAAGGATTTACGGGTTCTGAATTCAGTTGATAGTACCGAACGTAGGTAGTATCTTGATCCTTAACCACTTGAGAAGACTTTAACCTGAATCACTTGAGTTCATCAGATCGGGAGAGCTGGGTTTTGACAGCTCTTCGTCCTCTGGTTGCTGAGATGGGGGTTCCTCTACTGCGGCCTTTCTTATGGCTTGTTGAGTAGATGGAGCTGCAAGCGATCCGGCCATATTTGGGCTTGTTGGATCCGACCTTTTACACCCATTCAGGCTTCAGACTTGAGCTATGGGAATTGCGCTTCCCAATGCTGATTTTACTGAAGTTGACAGATTCGGAGTCATCTTTCGTAGTTGTAGATTTTAGATCCTATGAACATTCAGTGGTTGTTTGAGACTCATCCTCCTACTGGAACTTTGATTCTCCAGTCATTTAGGAGAATTTTGTAGACTACGATCACTTGAACTGGTCGAGTCAAATTTGCCTTCGTACTTCCTACAGTCCCTACTGACGGGTTGACGAAGTGGGGGTTCCGCTACTACGGCCTTTCTTATGGCTTGTTGAGTAGACGGAGCTGCCAGCGATCCGGCCATATTTGGGCGTGTTGGATCTGACCTTTTACTCCCATTCGAACCTTAAGCTTCAGGCTGTCGAAAGACTTTAAGCTTCTTCGGCTCAATTTTGTAGGAGTGCGTAGCCACAAAAGTCACTTTCTTGACCTTTGAGTCTTTGTTTGTTGGAGAAGGTGTTGTCTCGATCTTTTGAGAGATCACCTGCATGTACTTTAGAAAAGAAATCTTTGTATTCTTTAGCATAAAAGAATATTTGTATTGATAATTTTAAATATTTATTCGGGGATCTCGGCATGCAGCGTGATGTCGACCCGAATAAATATTTAAAATGCCCTCATGTCTCGCAGGGACATTTTTAAAATAAAATAAATTTGGAATATAAATTTTTAAATATTCATTTGGGGATCTCGGCGTATAGTACGATGTCGACCCAAATGAATATTTAAAATGCCCCCTGTCTCGTAGGGACATTTTGGATAGGCTTTGTATCTTTGAGATTTTAAATATTTATTTGGGGATCTCGGCACGCAGCGTGATGTCGACCCAAATAAATATTTAAAATGCCCCCAGTCTGATGGGGGATTTTGAAATGCATTCTTGCTATACAAGAGAATTTCAAAATATAAATATATGCATGTCCTGATAACTATGTATATAAAACTTTGTTCATCACAAAATACACCAGTTATGAAACTTTTATGCATGATACTTCTTTAAATGTTGGCCGTTGATTGGCGGCATAGGCCTCTGACCGTTCAGATCGATCAACTGATATGCTCCTCCCTGGTACACCTTCTCGATGACGAAGGGGCCTTCCCAATTGGATATGAATTTGCCACCAATTTTTCGGTGTGGAATGATTGGTCTTCTCAGCACCAGGACCAATTCCCCTTCTTGGAATGATCGAGGACGCACCATTCGATCAAAGGACTTTGCCATTCTTCCTCGGTAGATTTCCAAGTTTTGTTGAGCTTGTAACCTGAGTTCATCAAGTGCGTCGAGCTCTTCCATTCTGAGGCGGGCATTTTGCTCTTGAGTGAGATCATTCTAAATTGCTACTCGGAGTGACGGTAATTCGATCTCCAATGGTAATACGGCTTCAACACCGAACACCAATGAATAAGGAGTGGCTTTGGTTGGCGTCTTGTAGGTCGTACGATAGGCCCATAGAGCTTCTGCCATCTTCGTATGCCACTCTCTTTTGTTTTTGGTGAGGATCTTCTTCAACAACTTCACCAGCGTCTTGTTGAAGGCTTCCGCCAATCCATTTGCCCTTGGATTGTATATAGATGAATATCGCCAATCGATTTTGTGCCGATCAACGAACTTGTAGATCTTTGTACTTTTGAATGCAGTACCATTGTCTGAGATTATGCGGCGTGGCACACCAAATCTGTAAACAACATTGTGGGTGAAAAAGTTGATCACATGCTCCGATGTGACCTCTCTGAATGGAGCTGCTTCTTCCCACTTTGAGAAGTAGTCCGTCGCTGCTTGAATAAAACGGTGTCCCGCTGAAGATGGTGGATCTATTGGTCCGATAATATCAGTACCCCAGCATTCAAATGGCCATGATGCTATTGTTGGGTGTAGAGGATTTGGCGGTTGATGTATAACATCACCGTGGATTTGACACTCGTGGCACCTCTTAGCGTGGTCAATACAATCTCTGACCATAGTTGGCCAATAATAACCCATTCTCTTGATTTTAGCGGCCATTTTAGGACCTGACTGATGTGCTCCACAAAGCCCTTCGTGGACTTCTGATACCACTTTATCAGCTTCCTTGGTCCCTAGGCACCTTAGCCACATTTGATCAAAAGCTCGCCTGTATAGCGTATCATTGACAAATGCGTATCGTAATGCCCTTTTTCTAATTTGTGCGGCCATAGACTTTTCTGTCGGGAGTTTGTTTTCCTTGAAGTAGTCAATGAATGGCTGTCTCCAATCATTTTCGACTTCAATATCTAAACAATGTCACCACGATTCTGAAGCTTGACTAGCTTTATGTCTCTTGGCCACGTGGTATTCTTCTGGATAATTCTCCATAACGATCTGATGGAGAGGTTGAGGGTCAACTGAAGTTTGATCCTGCTGACCTAAGTCTGGAATTCCTTTTGCCCTCGGGAATTGTAATAGAGCGGGCGCTAAAACCCTACGAGTGTAAACTCCAATGAATATAGGCTTCTCCTCGTTGATGTTCGTCATTTCTTTAGCTAATTTGGCTAGACAATCTGCTTTAGCATTCTGTCCTCGAGGAATTCGAGCCATTTTGACATTTGGTACTTGCTTCAGAAGCTCGAGGGCTCGTCGATGGTAATGGGCCAATTCAACTTTGCCAACTTTGTAAATACCGAGAACCTGATTTATCACAAGTTGAGAATCACCAAAGATTTGGAGATGTTGGATTCTGACATCGATCGCAATCTCTAGCCCTGCTAATAGAGCTTCGTACTCGGCTTCGTTGTTGGTCCGAGGTTCAGTCAAACTGAATGAGAACCTCATTATACCTCCCTCGGGTGCTACGAAAATGAGACCAATGCCGGCTCGGGCTCTTGCAATATTTGGAGGTCGGACTGGTCTAATAGATGATGCACCGTCAAAGTACATCTCCCAAAATGGTAGCTTTTCATTTTCCTCGACCTGCATCATTTGCTCATCGGGCAAATCATCGTTGAGTGGAGAGTCAGCCGGGATTGGGTGTGCAGCAAGAAAATCTGCCAAGGCTTGTCCTTTCACCGCCTTCTGTGGCATGTATGTGATTTCAAACTGCAATAACAATACTGCCCACCTGGCTAGACGACCTGTCAACGCTGGTCTTGTCATCAAGAACTTCAGCGGATCGATCTTTGATATCAGTGTGATTTTATGGGATAACATATAGTGGCGGAGTTTCTGAACTGCAAAAATGAACGACAAACAATGTTTTTCAATTGGGGAATAACGACTTTCTGCTCCAATCAACCTTCGACTGATGTAGTAGAGCGCATTTTCTTTGCCTTCTTCATTATTCTGGGCCAATAGTGCTCCGAGGGACTCTTCTAGTGCTGCTGTATACAGTATAAGAGGCTTCCCCGGAATTGGCGCTGCTAGAATGGGCGGATTCAACAGATATTTCTTGATACTATCAAATGCCTCCTGACATTCTGCGTCCCATTTGAAACGAACATCTTTCTTCATTAGCTTAGAAAATGGCTGGCACCTACCCGATAGATTTGATATGAATCTTCGAATGAAAGCCAGTTGTCCTTGCAGCGAGCGAAGCTGTCGAAGGTTCCTTGGTGGTGGTATCTCCGTGATTGCCTTAATTTTGTTGGGGTCGATCTCTATGCCTCGATGACGAACAACATACCCCAAGAATTTGCCGGAGGAGACTCCAAAAGCACATTTGAGAGGATTCATCTTCAGATCAAACTTTCTGATTCTCTCAAATACAATTCTGAGATCTTTTAAATGATCATTTCGGCCAAGACTTTTGACAACAAGGTCTTCTACATAGCACTCGACCTTCTGATGTATCAAATCATCAAATATGTGAGTAATCGCCCGCTGGTAGGTGGCACCAGCGTTCTTCAGGCCGAATGGCATGACTGTGTAGCAGAAAATCCCGATAGGCGTCCTGAACGATGTATGCTTTTCATCTTCGGGCGCCATTTTGATTTGATTGTATCCTGACGATCCATCCATGAAGGAGAACATGTCGTAGTTGGACGTATTGTCCACCAGGAGTTCGGATACAGGAAGTGGAAAATCATCTTTTGGGCACGCCTTGTTGAGGTCCCTAAAGTCAATACAGACACGAATTTGCCCGTTCTTCTTCTTCACTGGGACGATATTTGCGATCCAATCAGCATACTTTTCTTCTCGAATGAAGCCTGCATCAATGAGCTTCTTTGTCTCGGCAATCACCTGTTCTTCAATCTCCAGTCTCATTCTCCTTGGAGCTTGTTTGACGGGTGCTACATCTGGTTTGATTGCAAATCTGTGAACTGCTACGTCAGGGGATAAGCCGGGCATCTCAGCATATGTCCAGGCAAAGCAGTCCCTGAATTCACAGAGGAGCTCTTTTATTTCTTCTGCTTGCTCTTTGAGAAGAACATCACTGATGCAAGTCGGGCGATGCTCTTCTTCAATTTGAGAGGATATATTTGAAAAGTGATGGGACTTCTTGAAGTATTTTTTTTTTTCAAGATGTCGACCATCAAGAACATTGTTTGTAGGGGCCATCTTTGGGACCCAATTTTGATGATTTTTTTTTTAATGGTGGATCTCTAGGGGTACACACTAGATGTCACACCATTATTTGAATATATTTTTTAGAGATGTTGGTCTCCATAATTATTTTTCCCTTATGCCATGACCTTTTGGCAGTAGATTCTTGGATATGCATCCAAGTGTCACACCCTGATGCTCACTGTATACATATTTATTCTTTCTTTACACTACAATCATAAAAGATGATAGATTTTAGCTCTATCGGGACCTTTCAGTGACGGATCTTTGGACATAAGGACCAAATGTCACATCCTGATGTTCACCGTACAGAGCTCAATATCATTATTAATTTTTTTTTTACTGCTACTATAACATATAAGTGACTAGCCAAAGATGGAAAGAGAAATCAGACCCCAGCGGAGTCGCCAAAAATCTGTGGGCGACTCCGATTGTTGGCTTTTAGCTCTATCGGGACCTTTCAGATATGGATCTTTGGATATAGGGACCAAATGTCACATCCTGATGTTCACCGTACAGAGCTCAATATTATCATTATACTACTTTTTTTTTTTTGCTACTACTATAACACTGAGACAACTAGCCAAAGATGGAAAGAGAAACCAATCCCCAGCGGAGTCGCCAGAAATCTGGGGGTGACTCCGATTGTTGGCTTTTGGCTCTACCGGGACCTTTCAGTGATGGATCTTTGGATACAGGGACCAAATGTCACATCCTGATGTTCACCGTACAGAGCTCAATATTATCATTATATTTTTTTTTGCTACTACTATAACACTGAGACAACTAGCCAAAGATGAAAAGAGAAACCAATCGCCAGCGGAGTCGCCAGAAATCTGTGGGCTCCGAAAATTCGGCCCCGGCCCCCGCTCGCTTTTTTCTTATTCGGCGAGGGAGTTTTAACGAACTAAGTTCCGAGGTAAATTTTGGAAGGCAGATGGGTTTGTAGATAAGACACTACCCAGAGATTTCGCCCTCATTTTGCGAGGACTTTATGATCTGAGTTCTGGTTTCCTATAGGCGCAAGCCCCTATAGTTAATTACCCCTCCCGATCACGAGAGAGAACTTTCGATTAAGGCTAGTCGTCGATCAGATACGTATAGAGATACGTGTTATCTGGCATATAGTAGCAGCATAGGTTTGGATTTGAGAATTGATTGGATTTGGATATTTGGAAAGGGTTTGATATTTAGAATTGAAAATTTCACCATCTTGTACTTAAAGCGGATGGTGGGGGAATGGATGATAGACCCGATCAAGATCCCATGGTTCCGTCGTCCCGGGCCATCGTGATCCCTGGTCTACTTAGTCAGAGGAGGTAGTCGACCCAACCTGACAGAAGGATCCTTGTCGGCAGCCATGGGTTGCTTCGTCCAAGGGGACCTTGTAGACCGGGGTTGGATGTTTGTCTAAGGGGACAAATTTGAATCCACCTTAGCTGACAGAGGGCTTTGTGCCCTATCAATCATACCCTATTGATTCATATCTCAAGGATTTAACGCCATTAAGGAGCGTATTGGCTCTGGCCATAACCGCTATCTGTGGTGCCATTTGGCGGCAAAACCACTCGGTTCAGAGGGCCCCGGGTCATAACCGTTTACCTGCAGTGCCATTTGGCGGCGAAACTGCCGGTTAGAGGACACGTACCACGCCCTTACTGGCAAGAGATTGTTTGAGAATGGATCCTAGTGATATTTTCGACTAGGCATTTCGCTCTTTGTGAGCTGAAGTAATATTTCATATTTGTCCGCCTCGACAAACTTTTGCGGAGGGCGGATGATTTTTGCTTTAAGTGCGTTGATGGATTTATTTCATTTTTTAAATATATTTTTGGGATTTTGGGATTTTGAGATTTTTGGAATTTTTGTGGAGTTTCGGGTTTTTGGATTTCTACGGGTATTTTGGGTGGAGCTTTGAAATATTTGAATATTTGGGAGTCATTTGAAAATGTTTGTGAACCCCTCCGGTTGAGATTTGCATTCAACACGGCCATCATCGGGGTGTTTGGGGTCATTTCCCTTTTGTTGATTGAACCTTGTCGACCCTATCAACTTATCGATAGAGGATCGGGTTTCTCGTAGGCTTTGTGCATTTTGTTTAGTGAATTCTCTTGATTTTAGGCTTTGAAGGCCTAAAAAAAAATGTATTTAGACAAATACACCGGTCGCTACAACCGTGTATTTTGTTAGGTAGTTCGAATCTTGTCGACTTCTATTGATCCGTATAGAAGGATCGGATTCGAACTTGAATTCACTTGTCAACCCGCGCAGCATCCCTAGACGTCACGTGTGTACCAATAACACGCTCGCCGGGGCTCATGCGGGTTGAGATTGTATTTTCCCCTTTTAGTGTGCCTATGTGTATACAAACTATTGTGCACGTGCGGGGGTATTCTTGGAATAGACGCCTTCTGTCTGCTTGTACGGAGGTTGCAGATCCGGTGGCGTAGCAGCTTTTGAATAGAATTGTTCGCTGCTTCTTACAGGTAGACTGTCGTGCACTACTTGTTGATTTTTGTAGGCGGGTCATAGTGCACTAACTAATCTCCTGCCTTGGTTTGTAGATGCTTGTATTCGTTGTAGTTGTTTGGCTCATGTAGTACATCCGTCATTGTTATGAGTGGACAGGTATATGTATTCATTCACAGACTGAAATTGACTTCAGGATACTGCATTTACTGAAGTCTTTCTGCATCTACCCAAAGTGGCATTTGACACATATATTTGTCTTCGTAGATAGTTAATATGTGTTGCAGATCTTTTGTCATTGTCTCTCTCGTTGTAGTTGATTGAATGATACAAATGTCATTCTCAAAGAGACTTAGCTGGATATTCTAAGCCCATTTTGTTTTTTCATCATTCGTCATTTGAATGCATTGAGAGTTTGATGTGTTTGCTTGTTTGTGAATTCACTGTCATATGTATCAACTTCTTTTATTTGCAAGAGAGCAATCGTATTTATGATTGAAATACACAACGACCCTCATCATCTTTATATTGCTCATAAGATGTTCTTTTGGATGCATTTAAATGATCACAACTTTGACACCTTCATTTAGATCTTGTATGATGATATGTATATCACTCGTTCTTTTTTTGCAGGTCGATCTTCCTTGAATATTCCAAATCATTCTATCATTCATCACTTGTATACCTTGAAAGTTCATTCAATATTCTTTATGAGTTCTAGCTTGTATAGCTGCAAATGTCTTGTTGGAATTAGGCTTGGCTTAATGCCTCTTGGATTAACTTTGATTTCACATGACTTGTTATAATCCAAGTCCTAAATAATCTTGTGGAATTCAAGCTCAAGTTCAAAGTAACTTTGATTTGAGTCTTTTGCTCATTTGAATTTTGAATTCAAATGGTCCGAGTCATATCCATTGAAGTCTCAATTAGTTTGAATTCCAAAATGAGTCTTTAACACCTTTGCTTGTGTTCAAATCATTCATTTTATGATTTATTTTAAGTGAGGTTCAAAGTCTTGTTCATTTGCTCATTAATTCAAATTGGTGTTCAAAACAAGTTCATTTGCAAGAATCCCCGGATGGTATTTGTAGAGTTCAAGTTCAAGTCCACAGTCCACAAGTCCTCTGTTGTTCTTCTGTGTTCAACCAAATCCAGGTCTCAAATTGTTTTTCTCATTTGACTTTCAAATCAAATGTAAGTTCAAATCTTATATTTTCAAATTTGTTTGGGTTTGAGTTCACTTAGGTCGATTGAATCAAGTTTATAAGTTCGAGTCCACCGTTCAATCAAGTCCAAATGTTCACAAGCTGAGTCCAAGTTCAAACACCCTTTTGAGTTCAACCAAGTTCTAGCTCTTTGTTCTTGCATGTCATTCGAGTGTAATCAAGTCCATTGCGTTCACCCGAAATTTCGGCAGCCTTCCGGCGTCTCCCCCGTTTAGGGGAAAACTACGGAAAACTGGGCCTTTCCCACCACGCTAAGAAAAACGTGTATGATAGGTGCCCTCTTTCGAGGACACCGCGGCCGTGTATTTTTTGATTCCCCACCACGCTAAGAAAAGCGTGTATGGGTATTTTTTGTGTGTAAAAAAAAGTATTTTTTTATTTTTGAAAATATTTTGTAAGCAAAGCAGTTATTTCCCCGCAAGCGGGTACTTATGGGTATCCCCGCTTTGTCATACGCATCGCACCGGGCTCCTATCCCATCACGCTAAGAAAAGCGTGTATAGGCGAGGTTTCCAAGGCGATACGAACATCAATGAGGGATTTCAAGTGATCACCCGATTCGTTGAGAGCACCGCGACTAACTTCCTCCCACCACGCTAAGAAAAGCGTGTATAGGTGGTCGTTTCGTCTCGTCGCAAACATCGAAACGAGTTCTTGGAGTTTTAAGGTTTAGGAGTTATACCTGCGCGGGGTCGACGGCGTTGGCACGATGCAAAACACCTAAAACCCTTTTCTCTCTTCTTTTTTTTTTCTCCCTCTACCTTTCTTTTCTCTCTCTTCTTCTTTTTTCTTTTTTTAGAATTGCTAATGCTATCGGCAATAACTATCATTAAAAGTATTAATGATAATTATTATAAACGACATTAACAGCAACTACACTTTGCTATGCAATAATAACTATACTAGTCATTACAATGAAGTTAACATCAGAGAATAAATGGGAAGAGATTTATACTTGCAATGGGCTATTTTGAAAGGCTAAAGTGGGCTTTGGAATGGGCTATGTGATTAGGGAAGGAATTGGGTAGTGGGCCTTTTTTTTTCTTTGTTGGCTTGCTGGAATGGAGAAGACAAGGCTGACCACTCTCTTTTTTTTTTATTATTGCTTGCTACAGGTATAGGGAATTACAATGAAATATGAAAAAGTTAAATATAGGAAATTATCTCAAATTGTTTTAGTGGGATACAGGTAAGTACCTAGTGCAATAGCTATGTCAGTATAGCAATAAAGCCACTACCTCATATTCTTTTCACTAACAGACAAATGGAAGAGGACGGGCTGTACTAGTAAGTAAGATCTCATAGAACATTACATTGGACTGTATGCATGAAAAGAGGATTTCATCACCTGCTTTAAATCTTAAAACTATAGATCCCGTTGGCTGGAGAGTTTATTTGCGATACAAACAAGAGTAGGTAACGTGAAGCCAAATGGAATTTTGACTGAGATGAAGGTGCGAACTGCTGGGATCGGATGTAAGGTTGGAGGTGTGGAGGTGAGAGGAGGCCGGCTCAGGTGAGGGAAGAAGCTTCTCTCTCTCTCTCTCTCTCTCTCTCTCTCTCTCTCTCTCTCTCAGGATTGGAAGCAGAAGGTCGGGATAGGGAGATGGGGTGAAGTCGCGTGTGTGAGAGGCTTCGGCAGGAGGAGATCGTGAGTAGCAGGGAGCGACGAATAAAAAAAAATGGATCGTCGAAGCAGAGAGCTCATCTCCCTCTTATAGGCGCAAATGGGAGTGGAATCGATGCCGTCGTCGCAGGTTTCGCGGAGAAGCGACGCAAACGGCGCCGCGTCTACAGTGTTTCGGCGGGATTTCTGGCTGGATTTCGGGAGATTTTCAGCGGAGTTCGTGGATCCGACAGCTTATAGGTATTTACACGGGATTTTCATTTTTGTTGTGCTGGTTAATGCTTAGAGGTCAACAGCCATTTTGTTGTAAAACTATCGATTGGAGGACACATCTCACATATTTTTTAGCAAGATATTGGTTGACATAGATCATTACAATATTCTCAATAATACATTATCTTTTTTCTAGTTGAGGTTATTCTTAAAATTTTCACATCGTCAAACTACTGCAGATGATGGGTTGATTGTTGCTATAAACTGAGTGTGGTAAATTTTTCTCTTGTTTTTTTAGATGATATGTCCCACACTTATTGGTGAAAGATTATTTGAGAGTGAACATGATAATATGTTTAATAATATATTGTCATTTTTTTAGTTGAGATTATTTTTAAATTTGGCACTTCGTCATACTACTACAGATGGATAGAATATTGGTTTAAGTTTAGTCTGACAAGTCTTTACCATTGACCTAAAATAAATTCTAAGGGTTAGATTATCCACAAGTATCCTTCTTTAAGTCTACTAAAGAAAAAACATATAACAAAAGGCATGTTTGATTTTCTTGTATCGTTTGCAAAAGATAAATCAAGTCAACTATTTTGCAAAGTCCGCCAAAACACAAAGCTTGTGATAGAAAAAACTCTACATTCAAATTTCAAAACTACCAAGATGTAATCATCATCATTTAGTTTATTAACCACAAAGTGTTGAAGTGATGATAATCTCCATTAGCTCAACAAGCTATTGTGAGAGCTAAGAATTGATGCCTAATCATTGGATCAAATCTATCTCAAAAACAAAAGTAATTGTCAAACTTTGATTAGCTCAACAAAGCCAAAGATGTAACGTTAATCAAAAGATAAGTCTGCAATATTGAATCTCTACTTTTTAATGTTCAATTCATATTTTTATTTACATTTGTGAATATTTTTAGAGATCTACAATGAAAACAATTGATGTAACTGATGGACCGGCCGATTTGATTAGGGGGAATTAAGAAGTTTTCTAATCCAGAAGCTATTTAGGAAGGTTCTTAATCAAAGAAGAATTATTTAGGAAAATTTTAATTACAATTAGGAGGGAAAGAGATCTAATTTGAATTATTATTTCGTGGGGATTAATTAAGAGATATTTCCTAATTAAAAGGGCTGATTTGGAGGTTGATTTTGACGGAATTAATTAGGGGATGTTCCCTAATTGGAGATGGCAGATTTATGGGCTGATTTGGCGGGATGATTTGAGAGGGAATTGGGGAGGGTTGTTTTGAAATATGTTGTTTATAGTTTGCTATAAGTTTAGATCATGTTTTGTATGCAGAATTTTGTGAGTGATTGTTGTTCATGGATTTTGTAAAGGATTCTAGTGGCATCTAGGATTTGTGAGAGAAGGTCCTCCTCTCGAAAGAGGACCATTGTATCTTGTTTTTGCATATTTTTAGGTTTATCAATAAAAAAATCTATTGTTTGCTTATTTTTTTCTTGTTCGTTGGCTATTTTTTATATTGAGGCATATCAAATTACTATCATAGCACTTTTTTGAGACTTGTAGCAGCAAAGAAGGTGGGGGCATTGGAAAGGAAGATAGAGTGAATCAAATCCGATGTGGAGTATAAGTTCTTAACCATGGAAGGAAGGTTTACATCTATGGAAAACTGATTGAGAAGGGTGGAGGAGATGTTAAGGAAGCTCATGGAGATGCAGTCTGAAACTCCACTAGCAGTTCCGATTGCTAAACAGGGTAAAGGAGTGGGATTTTTGGTGGAGTTGCAGATTTTAGGAGCAGAAGAAGATGAGGGAAAGATAAAAGCACTAGACATGGTTCAGCCACTCCTACAATAGTATTAAGAGGTGTTCCAGCCAGCTCAGGGTTTTCCTTCTCCATAGGAACACCAACGTGCTATTATTTTGAAGGAAGGAGTCTCGTATATTAGTGTTCATCTGTACTATTCTCCCTAACCTCGGAAGGATGAGATCGAGAGATTGATCAGGGAGATGCTTGCTTGAGACAGGGATCATTCGACCCAGTGACAGTCCATTTTTTAGTCAAGTGCTATTAGTGCAGTGCTTCAACAATAGTTTCCTTCGTCCCACCTTGAAAACAAGGTGGCACTTTGGGAGGGGAGTATTGATGGACTGTCCGATTTGATTGGGAGGGAATTAGAAAGTTTTTTAATAAAAAAGAAGCTATTTTGGAATGTTCTTAATCAAAGGATAATTATTTAGGAAAATTTTAATTATAATTAGGAGGGAATTATTTAGAGCAAGAGATCTAATTTGAATTATGATTTGGCATAGATTAATTAGAAGATGTTTCCAAATTAAAAAGGGTTTATTTCGAGGGGATTAATTAGGAGATGTTTCCTAATTTGTGATGACAGATTTGGGGGCTAATTTGAGAGGGAATTAGGGGGGTTTGAAATTTTTTGTTTATTGTTTGCTTTAAGTAGTAGGGTTTATATTATATTTTGTATGCAAAATTTTGCGAGTGATTTCTGTCCACGGCTTTTGTAAGGGATTCTAGCAGCATCTAGGATTTGGGAGAGAAGGTCCTCTTCTCGAAAGAGGACTATTGTATCTTGTTTTTTTTTCATATTTCTGGGTTTATCTATAAAAAATCTATTGTTTGCCAAATTTATCCTTGTTCTTTGGCTATTTTTGATACCGAGGTGTATCACTGACATCATAATAAATTTTTAGACATCTATAAGATCAATAGTTTACAATGAATATGGCCCGCTTTAGGCATGCATTATTATATTTGTTTGGGGGCATTTATTAGTCTCAATTTGTAATCTTAGAATCAATCCACTCTTTTGACATTGGTGACAGATGATAAACATAGCCTCATACAAAGATCAATTAAAAATATTACAATTGAAATGAAAACTACTCAATCATTTTCCATTTTGCAAAAAAGATCGACCTAGAATGGTCCCCCTTCGTCACTAAATTTGTTGCCCAAAATGAGAATAAAAAAATCTACATATGCTAGCAATGGGGAGTCAACACATGTACTATTAATAAACTTTTAATTTAATTTAAATTAAAAATATTAAATATATATATATATATATATATATATATATATATATATATATATATATATATATATATATATATATATATATATATATATATATATATATAGACACACACACCTCTCCAAAGTCAGCCAACACTTGTCCTTGTTTCCATGCTCTCATTCTTGTGTCCACACTCTTGCCCATTTTGCCTCCATAGCATCCCAATTTCACGTGAAAGGCTATATGGCCTTTGCTTAAAAATAGTCCTCCCCTTTGTTTAAAATTGCGCAATAAGAGGTGCGCCTCAAGGCGCGCCTCTGCGCAATTTTCCCCAAAAACACCTCGAGGCTTGCGCAATTGTCATCTTGACAGAGGCGTACGCCTCACCAGGCTTGAGGCGCGCCTCAAGTGCGCAATTATGGGTGAGGCGTACACCTCATCAAACCGGTCTCACCTACTTAAAATGAACCATTTTCTTCCCTTCAACCCATTCGGCTCCAGTTTTCCCGAAAAATTCCATCTTGCAGGCTCTGTTCGCGAACCAGACGGGCTCCCTCACGCTCGGCCTCATTTCCCGCCGGCACCGCCTCTCCCGCCGGCGCCGCCTCTCTCCTACGAACTTGAAGTGTCCGGCTGCCCTCTAGGAGAAGTCCACAATCGATTTTAAGTTTTTTTTTTTGTTAGATTTTTCAAGTGAAATAAAATATAGGGTTTTTGATTTTTTGAATTTTTTTGTATGTTTTTGGATTTTTGCATTAGGGAATATGGTTAGAGGCAAGGAAAAGGCGAATACGTCATTGCGGCGTGACCCTTCTTGGAAATATAGTGTGCAAGTTGACGTAGGAGGCGGCGAAAAGATGTATGTGTATTTAAAATGCAATTTTTGTGAGAAAGTGGTGAAGGGCGGAGTAACCCGCATGAAGGAACACTTATCATGC
Source organism: Dendrobium huoshanense (assembly GCA_016618105.1). Lineage (NCBI taxonomy): Eukaryota > Viridiplantae > Streptophyta > Magnoliopsida > Asparagales > Orchidaceae > Dendrobium > Dendrobium huoshanense. Next base: position 9,576,226 of record CM028355.1, read on the forward strand.
TCTCATAAGAACGTAGCACCGTGTGCAAAAGTGTCGGACAAGGTAAAGGATGAAATAATTGCTTACATGAAGAAAATTACCACGGCAAAACACTTACAACAGGAGCAATTCGATGAAAGGGTCGAACATGGTGCTTGCTTCAGGAGCGAAAGTGCAAAGGGCTCTTCCACCACTATACATAATAGAGGTGCACGGGGTCCTATAGATCAGTATATGACTAATTCAAGAGAGGATAGAGGACAACCAGAGATGATGCCTGCGGCTGGTACTAGAGAGGGTTGATGACAGGTTTGCATGGATATTGAGAGTTTTTTTTTTAGAATGTCATACCATTTAATGTTGCGACATCGCCTGCCTACTTCAATATGCTGTGTTCTATAGGGTTGTATAGGAGAGGGTTGATGGCACCATTCATGTACGAGTTGCGAACATGGATTTTGAAGGAAGAGTTGTAGAACATAGAGCGGAGCATTGATGAGATTAAACAGACATGGATTGAGACTGGTGTTACCATTATGTCAGATGAATGATTTGACATGAAGAGCAGGAGCTTGATTAACATCATTGTCAACAATCCCTACGGCACGATGTTTTTACGATCAGTTGAAGCTTCAGATGAGCTTAAAAATGCTTCATTTAATTTCAATTTACTAGATGTGATTATTGAGGAGATTGGGGAGCAATTGGTTGTGCAAGTGGTGACTGATAATGTCAGTGCATACAAAGCAGCTGGTCAGATGTTGATGGAGAAGAGGACACACCTATATTGGACCCTCTGCGCAGCACATTGTATCAATATCATTTTGGTAAATGCAAGACACTTTATTCAGTTCTGATTATCATTTTTTTTCTTGAAACAGTTGAATGGTGGATCCAATTTGGTGATTCCACCCCTGAGTTACAGAGTTTTGTTGTAATAGTTTTGGGACTCACTTGTTCTTCTTTTGAGTGTGAGCGAAACTGGAGTGCATATAGTCAAGTGCAAACAAAGAAAAGAAATCAGCTATCAACACTCAGAATGAACTCCCTTGTATATATTATGCACAACAAGAGGTTAAGAGATCAGAGGTTGAGGAATAAGTGGTTGAAGGATGATGAGGATCCGTTGGTGTGTGATGATGTGTCATCTGATAATGAGTGATTTATAGATGATGAGATAGATTTGTCATTATCTGACTTACAGCTAGAAGATCTAAGTGTGGATGTCTTGAGGGGCAAAGCAGATCAAGTGGGCACATCCACTAGTATCACACCATACACATCCACTAGCTCTGCAGTACAACAATCAAGTAAAGGTATTCCACAACTTCTTATATGCTATTGCATTATATTTATATCAAGTGAGCAATTAACATGATAATGAATTAATGATCATTCTTATTGAACAGGGAAAAGAAAAGTAAGTCATATTGAAGATGATGAAGATATGACATTCATAGATACAATTGGAGAAGAAGATTCCCTTGAAGACCCATTTAGTGATGGGATATGATTGGATTTAGATGTTCTTTGTACTTTGGGAGTTTTGTTAAACTAATATTTTGTGATTTTGTACTTTGGGACATAATTTTATTGCATATATTTTCTTACTTTCCACTATTTTAGTATATCATTTAGATATTTTTATTGTATGATAGAATCTAGCTATTATTTACCTGCTAAAACCATTAAATTCTCATTTACGCAATTCTGCATCCGTGAGGCTTACGCCTCGCACTGCCTCGAGGCTTACGCCTCGCCTCACGGACGAAAACCGCCTCGAGGCTTAATTACACAATTTTAAACCTTGGTCCTCCCTAAAAGCTCTCTCTCTCTCTCTCTCTCTCTCTCTCTCTCTCATTAAAACCAAAGCTCGCAATCCATGTCTCTTGTTTTATCTCAACCATGTGGATTGCTTTCTCAATCTCTCTCACGACTTTCAGTTGCAACCTCTAAACTTGATCCTTTATAAACAACTGAGCAAAGTAATCTCTCTCGCGACTTTCATTTGCAACCTCTAAACTTGATCCTTTATAAACAACTGAGCAAAGTAAAAAAGGTTCAAAATAATCAAATGGTTCAAACATCAACCCATATGATATATATTGCTTTTGCACATTATAATCATAGGGTTATATTCTAAAATTTAAGCTCTCAAATTACAAATACATGTTTTAAAGCAACTATCTCAATCATTGCTGGGTTGATAGAAAGTCTCAACTAGAGGGGATCTTTTGTTATAAATTGCTATCTTAAATTTCAACGAAAAATTCTTTGAGTTCAAATATTGATGAAAATGCAAAAAGATTTTATAAAATAAAAAAATCTTCAAATTAAATCTTCCACTATATGTCATGATCTGGCCTGGAAGCTAGAATTAACGAAGTAAACACTAATAGTAAGATGGAAAAGTACAGTTCTTTCAATATTAATAATTACTAAATAGATTAGTATCCAAAAGTAACTGAAGAGCAACTAAAACAATTTTCCAATTTGAACACATAGCAAACCAGTTCTTACCTATTTTCATTTGGTCATCTTCTTATGTACACGAACTCTTCATTTTCTATCGTTTAACCCACAGTAGATTTACCTGAAAATTTTTAATGTAATCATTTGATTTTTTTTCTATAACAAACACAGTGGTTGATTATAGTTTATAGCATAGCAATTAAACATGCATATAAGTAGTCATATTCATTTATTAAACTTTTCATTTATTATACATATGAATATTCAATATAGATGTAGATCAAAATTTTTATTTTATTTTAAACTTCATTCTTTTAACATTTCATTTAAGATAAGAGCATGGACTAATTTTATTTTGTGCCAATGAAGGTACGACCATTTTCATTCCTTTTCTATTTAACATGCACAGGTAAGTTGTGTTCCCAACTAGTACCACATGGGGGTGAACTCCTATTTCCATGCATGTACCTTTTTTTATTTTCAATTTTTCTCATTCCATATTAAAATTTATTCTTTTACTTTAAAACTTATTTTCCCCATATACATAGTAATATTAATATAACATTATTACTTCATAAGAAGCTCTTTTTGTTTCTTCAACATGAAATATAAACATATTAATATGAATACTTATAATCATTTGATATATTTCATTTACATTATAAAATAACATTTATTTGATTAAATTATCTCATATATATATATATATATATATATATATATATATATATATATATATATATATATATATATATATATATATATATATATATATATATATATATAACTTCATGTCAAAATACACCATAAATAATATGAAATGTTTATACTATAAATATAATTGCGAAGTTTACTTTTCCTCTATTTGATGCATTTTAGACATTAAACTTTAACAAGTACATATGCAAGATATAAGATTCAATAATTCCAATGAAACAAAAGAAAAATATAATTGCTATTATACAAATGTAATCACCCACTTCACTACTTTCATGTTGAAATTCTTTCTAAATTTTTTCAGATCCTAAATGGTCTCTTTATTGAAACACCAAAACTTTCTTTGGGAGCTCTTGTTATCTTATGTACTTTATCTCAGCTCAAAGATTTAAATTCTTTACTATTCCATATAAAATTCATCAGCATTAATTATTGATAAACAACTTTCTAAAAATCAAATATCATCAAGATAACATTTAATTAATTGGATATTGTTAAGACAACTTCAAATGCATTTTACATCATTTATATAATATTGAATAGTTCTAATTTGTAATTTTCTAATTACAATATCATCATCTACTATTAATCTCTAGAATGATTGAAACTTAAATATTATTAAATTAAAATTAATTATCTTGTTTAATTTTTTCTTCCTTCCTCATCAAAAATAGACTTCAACCAATCTGATTTTTTTTCTATTGAACAATCATATACTATTGTTTTAGTCAAAAATTAAAAATTATACATTTATTTATTTTCTAAATTAGAACAGAAAAGACAAATTTAAATTACTTACTCCGTCCCCATTGTAAAAAAATGGAGGCTCAAGAACTCTTTCTTTTTCTTTTTCCTCTCGCTAAGTCTAGATCTTTCGATAACCTCAACAGTAGAGAAAATGTCCTTACAAATTTTCCCTTGCACACAAATTTCTCTCTCTCTCTCTCTCTCTCTCTCTCTCTCTCTCTCTCTCTCTCTCTCTCTCTCTCTCTCTCTCCTATTCCAAATAAAATTCATGAGCATTAATTATTGATAAACAACTTTCTAAAAATCAAATATCGTCATGATAACATTGAATTAATTGGATATTGTTAAGACAACTTCAAATGCATCTTCAATCATTTATATAATATTGAATACTTCTAATTTGTCGTTTTCTAATTACAATTTCATCATCTACTATTAATCTCTAGAATGATTGAAATTTAAATATTATTAAATTAATATTAATTATCTTGTTTAATTTTTTTCTTGCTTCCTCATCAAATATTTACTTCCACCAATCTGATTTTTATTCTATTGAACATTCATATACTATTGTTTTAGTGAAAAGTTAAAAATTATACATTTATTTCTTTTCTAAATTTGAACATGAAAGACAAATTTAAATTACTTACTCCGTCCCCATTGTAAAAAAAATGGAGGATCAAGAACTCTTTCTTTTTCTTGTTCCTCTCGCTAAGTCTAGATTTTTCGACAACCTCAACAGTAGAGAAATTGTCCTTCCAAATTTCCAAATTTTCTCTTGCACACAAATCTCTCTCTTTCTCTCTCTCTCTCTCTCTCTCTCTCTCTCTCTCTCTCTCTCTCTCTCTCTCACACACACACACACACACACACACAATTTACCTTCTTGGTCACTGCCTTCTCGACTCCTTTTGTATGTGCAACTTCTGAAGAGAGCAGATTTGATATCTCACGCGATGAGTAGTGTTTATATGCTTATGATCGCATTGGTTTGCTCGTTCACGTGATCTCGTGCTCGCCCGCTCGCCCATGCCTACCCGCTGCTTCACCTGCTTGCCTGTTTGAGCTAAGGGATTGTTTGTGTATTTTGCAATTTGGCCAAAAATGGGTGAGTTTATAAAACATAAAAAATAAACTATGGAGTGAAAAAGTTTATTATGCATTCCTTATTAATCAAACCAACATCAAAATTTCTATGTTCCCCGCATTTGGAATACTTTACTTTTCTTTTTCGGGAAACCAAATAACCCCTATATCAAAAAATTACTATTAAAGTAAGGGATTTTAAATATGTGGAGAGAAATTCCTCACCAACTTTACATTGGGTTTGCTACTTTCAGATGTGGCGATGCTAAAATTGTTGAGGTTCCAGTTGAAGTAGAAACACCAGATCATCATTACTATCATGTATGCTATATGAGACTAATCACTTAAGTTAATTCTGTTATTTGTCCTCTAATCATTCTTTTCACTGATTTGACACAGTTTCTCCTCTTCTTTGTATTTCTCACAATGGCAGCTAGCTTTCTTTACTGTGAGAAAAGTTGAAGCTCTCGAAGAGCTAACTTGGGTAAGCATATTTCTCTTGACTGTTCATTGCCCAATGGTATATTAGGGCGAGTTTCACTAACTGGAGTTGGCACTAACTGTCTTAAACTGAGCAAACTTCAGTAAATTCTGCCCAAGTCCTTATCAAAATTGATCTGAAACTGATTCATAAGTCACCAAAATGGATCTGCTTTTGGCCAAAACTGAAAAATATGAACAATACTTCCTGGGGCGGATCCACTATAAGCCCGGGGGAATTGGGCCCAACATAATTAAACACATTATATAGAGATGTTATTGTTCGGAAACGATGAATCAAATAGAAAGAGAAATGGTAAAGAAAATTCAAAAATTCCCTTGCAGGTCGAACCCCGCAAGGGAGTGTGCTGCCCCCTTGAACCCCCGACATATCTCCGAAGCGTATAACGATCAAGTATATGAACAAATAGGGGTCGAGGGGCAATGCCCCCGGAATAAATTTTGGTTGTAAGGATATTTATGAAAAAAAAAAAAATCTCTACACATTTACTTATAAGTTTGCCCCCCTGAAAATTAAAGCTGGTTCCGCCCATGCATACTTCCTAAGCTTAGATCCAATCTTCATATCTCAACTTGAAGTAAAAAAATTAAAAAAAATAAAAATAAAAAATAAAAAAAAAAACTTGAAGCATACTCACTACTGCCAGCCATAATAGACTCAAATTTCGTTTCGGAACAATATTTTTTCAGCAGCATAAGTGAACCAATTTTGGTTCTATGTGAATTACCATAAGAAGTATATTTATATATATAAGTTGTGCTTTGCCTCATTCAATGTCCATCTTACAACTTTTTCTCTTTGTTTCAGGACTATGGAATTGATTTTGATGACCAGACTCACCCTATAAAAGCGTTCTCATGTCGTTGTGGTAGCAAGCTCTGCCGGGACAGAAGAGCACAAATTAGTAAGTTTCACGTTCATTTATGCTATAGTTGCGATGGAGAAGATGGATTTAAAGCTGAATGCCATTGAAGTTGATAAGTTTTTGTTAATTGACTGTTTCATCTCACTCAATATGATCTCCTTGTATTTAGGCAAACATTTTTCAATGAGAAAAAAAATCAAAATGATCGATGTACTACACATATGAGATTATTTTAATCTCAGCCATCTATTGAGTTCAATTATTCCCTTAACTTCTTAAATATAATTCATAATAGTCTCACTTTATTTGTATCATATTTATATGGTTGTATTTAATATTTGGTATAAACTGATGAATGTATATAGTATATATAGTCTGTGTTTATATTATCTGATAAATGTAAAAAGTGTTTGTATGTATTTGTAAAGACGCTGATGTATGCATATCATGTATCAAAAAAATTTCGAGTTCAATCGAGCGAATTTTGCTCGATTCATCTTTGTTTCAAAGCAAATTATTTTCAATTCCAAATCAATTAGAAATTGATTGATTATCAGATGTGTTTAATCCTCTGAACATAATTATCTGCCTAAAATTACTCATAAACTTACCATATTTGTACAAATTTAAGCTATCTCCAACATTTTTAACCAACTTCTGAAGCATTTTTCTCTGCTATAAATTGTTTCCACTTTTTCTTTTTGCTTCATAAATTGAATCTAAAGCTTCTTTTCTTTTCTTTTCAGAAAAAAGATCTGCCTTGGTTTTGGGATGAAAATGCATTCAAGGTTCTTTAAATGAATCCAGATTCATCATTGTTTTCTCTATGATCTCTAAATTTTTTTTCAGTTTCGATTTTATTTGGGACAATTTTTTTATTGCTTTTTAAAACAACTTTTTAGTATAACAAATTTCTTATTATTTTTTAAAAATGCTTTAAAAAGCAGTAAGAAAGCAGTCTCAAATAAAGATTTTATCATTCGATTGCTTCTCCTGTCATTCTTCATTTATTGAACATTGAAGCTTTTCTTCTCTTTGCAGGAAAAAAACTATATCCAGTTGTTTTGAGATGAAGATCTTATACCTCAATATTCACTATAGGCTGACATTCCATCCATTCACTGTGATGGATTGTTTTTTGGAATCAGAATTTGAATGCTGTATATATACAACATTATGATGATGAAGCTTATTTTTAAGTCTTTTGATTCAGAATCTGAATGCTTTAAGTACACAGAATCTTATATGTCACAATATCACCTGCCTAACACTGCAATGACTAGAGTTCATTTCCAAATTATTATGATGTTCATCTAAAGGATTTGCCAAACAAAATATTTTAAAGGTAAGGGTACCATTTACTATTTTAAGGATTTTTTATTGATTTGTTTCCTTTTTTTATTTATTCATAAATTCATTTATTTAAAGTTAATGTTTTATATATTGATATGGCATTACTCCAACTAATATACCACCATGAAGAGCTAATGTTAAATTAAAAGGATATTCCATACTTTAAAAGAATATTTCATTTAAATATTTTAAAATAAAAAGTATAATTTGATAATAGGATGGTGTGATTTCTATTTATGGCTAATAATTGCAAAGAATATGTTCTATATATATATATATATATATATATATATATATATATATATATATATATATATATATATATATATATATATATATATATATATATATATATATATATATATATGCGACTAAGTTATTTAAAATAGTACCTTTTATATATTTATGGTCAATTGTTAAAGTGATGGTGAAATAGATGGGAATATTATTAGTAGAATTCAAGTTTGCTTGTTGAAATGAAGGAATGCATTGGGCCTATTGTGTGATAGAAATGTGCCCTTAAACTTAAGGAAAAATTTTATAAGATGATAGTGAGATCGGCAATGTTTTATGGCAACACAAGGATGCTCGGGAGGAGTGGGCTTTACTTTTAAAAACAGAATTTAAAACTAGTATATAGATGAAAAGATTAAAGTAGCTCCAATGACAAATAAGATTAGAGAGAGTTGCCTTTATTTTTTTTGTCCAAAGCACATATAAATGTCTTTATTGCAGAGTAGAAATGGTTGAGCACAGATGCAACACGAAATTAATGAAGAAATAACAAGTGCAATGATGAGCTCTGTTAGTATTCCAGGCATGTAACTGCATCAACCATGGAAAAGAGAGAGGTGCCTTAGATAATTTGGTCACATAAAATGTTAATATTCTTATGTCTCAATTATGAGAGTATATCTATTGGATTTGTTATATGTTAAGAAAGTTCGAGGTAAATCTAAAAGACTAAAAAGTGGTAGAATTTTTTTTTTTTATATTTGAGTGAGAATTTAAACTTTAAAGGACACAATACAAAAAAATGATTTATGTATTCGAGCCCCTGTAGTGGATAAAGGCTTTATGTTATTATTGTTATATCGATAAAGAAGCACGTAAATGGAGATATTTTTGTGGTCGGTAGGGGTGTCAATTTTGGGTCACAGGTCGGGTTCGGGTCGAACCCGAAATTGACCCGGCACTATTTGGGTCAATCTGAACCTGACCCGTTTTTAAAAATGGGTCGGTTTTTCGGACCCGAACTTGACCCGCTACGGGTCCGGATCAACCTGGCACGACCCAAATGACCCGTTCCGAACAAAAAAATCACTAATTTTCGGATCAAAATGAATCAATCTCCTCTTTTCGGGTCAACAATGAGTCAAAATCGGGTCAATCTCTGGTTGCCCGGTCAAAATCGGGTTTTTCGAGTTCAAAAATGGATCACTTTCCAGTCAATTTTGGGTCAAAGGGTTAACCTGACCCGATTTTTGAAAAGGGTCGAAATGTTGAACCCGAATCCGCCCCGTTTCGGATTTGTGTTGACCCTAACTCGAAATTTTCGTGTCGGGTTCGAGTCGAATTTTTGAGTCGTGTCAAATATTGACACCCCTACAGTGGTCGGCTCATTTCCATCAAAATAATAAAAAATAAAATAATAACATCGAAATCTCCGATTAGATCCTGTAAATCGCAGCCTTGAGCATCATTGCCCTCATTTAGAACAAAGCCTCATCGTTAAAAAAAACTGAGCGGGACGTTATGGGCTGCTTCATTTTTTTTTTGGACTTCACGAGCTCCACAGCTGCAACTAAAGGCCTCTTCCTCCCACGATCAATCAGTCGAGCTCCTCTTCTATTTCACTCACAAACCCTCACGTGAAGGAATGTTTATTGCCTCAAGTTACCTGACGCAACGATACGTTCGGTAAAGCTTAAAAACGCGACACCTGGCAGCCGCCTTTACCCGTAATGACCCGACGCAACCCATATGCTTTAGCACGTTTTTAAAATTTTTTTGGGTCGGCCTGTCGTCGCATTGTATATGAATTGGGCGGGAAAACTAAGAAAGTACGCGGCTTTTACCTCTGGTATAATAACCTGAGATATTAAACCTAAGATGTTATACAATCTTTAGGGTTCATATAATTCTCATATACCTCACGTAAAGATATCATGAAGTGTTTGAGGAGATGGAAGAATCGAATGCCGGTATTCCTTCAGACGACTTCATTGATTTCGAGGAAACTCCCACGTTAAGCTTTGATCAAGTGTTTTCTAATTTAATACAAGTAAGTCATTAGCTTTATTGTTAGTATTTTTTTTCTTTTTACTGTTTCATTACTGACTATCAATGTAAAATCATACAAATCCATTAGATTTACTCGGCACAGTGTTTGACTTACCTCGATAATGATCGGTACTAGATAGTGAAGTTGGTATGAACTTTTTTGCACGCAACTTTTGATAGATCAAATGTTGGTTGTAATAGTACAGATCATTACAGTTGTTAAGTATCGCTCGGTATAAGATAGTACTGATCATTACATAGAACCGATCATTTTATTACCTCGGTATAAGCTCGGTATTAATTATTATAGCTCGGTATTAGATTAGTACTAATTTTAATAGCTCGGTATTAACTCAGTGCATATTTGTACCGAGCTAATAAATATTAATAAGTCGTAGTGCACATTTGTACCGATTGTATAAATATTAGATTGGTATAAGGTCGGTATTGATATTTAGATGTAAAGCTAAACTGAATTTATGAATATTTCATAGGGTGTTTACAATTCTGAGAAGGAAGCATTTGAAAAATATTACCAGTACGCGCATTCAACTGGATTCAGTGTTCGGAAAGATCATCACCATTTCTGGCCAAATTCAAGGAAAATCAAATCAAAGAATTTGTGTGTTCTAAAGCTGGTTTCAAGAAGGAGTCTGGAGTGGTACAAAGGTAAAGTATCAAAGATCATGTACAAGAACAGGATGTCCAGCCATGTTTAGATTTTTTGTGAGTCAAGATGGGGTTTGGGGAGTGAGTAAAGTTATAGAGAGTCACAACCACGAACTAGCTAGGCCGGATGATCAACATTTGCTCAGGTCAGCTAGGAGCATTAGTGATGAGAATGCAGTTGTTTTGAAATCTATGTCAGAAGCAGGGATAAGAACTGTCGATGCATTTACATACCTATCTGATGAAGTTGGAGGTGTGGGTAATCTGGGTTTCACGAAGTGGGATGTATATAACTACATCCAAAAATAAAGAATAGCTAAGATTGAGACTAAAGATACTAATTCACTAATCAAGTTGTTTAAAGAACGGGCAATTGATGACAATATGTTTGCATGGGATGTCGAAACTGATGAAGACGGTTATTTGTTGAATTTCTTCTAGGTAGATGGTCTTGACAGAATTGATTATGACTATTTTAGGGATGTGATTATATTCGATACAAGTTATCGTTTAAATAAATATAACTTAGCTTGTGCCCCAATTGTTGGAATTAATAATCACTGGCAAAATGTTCTATTAGGAGTTGTATTTTTATCTGATGAGACTATTGATTCTTTTACCTGGCTTTTTAGAACATTTCTAAAAATTATGGCTAACAAACATCCCATTACTATTTTTACTGATCAGGACCAAGCAATGGCCCTAAAAATAGAGATTGCATTGCTAAATACACGATATTGATTGTGCCAATGGCATCTGTACAAGAAGGCACCTTCAAAGGTTTGGTGCTTTAACAGCAATAACAGAGTTAAATTCTTATTTTTTTACTGTTTCAAGCAATGTGATTATGTAGAGGAATTTGAGAGAAAATAGACTGAAATGATCTTAGAAGGAAACCTGCAAAGCCATCAATGGTTAAATGATCTCTACAAAATCAAGGAGAAGTGGTCAACTGCATTCAACAAAGATTATTTTAACCTTGACATTTTATCAACCCAACGTAGTGAGTCAACCAATCATGTATGCCATGATTATTCCAAGCCAACAAGTACCATCACAGAGTGTTTCCTTGGTTTGGAAAAGGTGATGAGGACTTGGCGTCAAAATGAATAAGATGAAGAATTCAGATGTAGTCAAACAGATATAGAGCCATATATGAAAAGTAACCCAATATTAAAACAAGCTGCAAAATTTTATTCAAGAAAGTTGTATTCATTTTTTGAAGAAGAGTTCTTACATGGACTTGGTGGATTAAACATTGTGTGATGCCCTAGGCATCCATAGTGAAAGGATTCGTCGACAGTCTTGATCAACCATCACTTCTTGCACCCTTGCTCTGACTTGAAATTGTTAACCACATATAATGAGCTTCAAAAAGCCCAACAGGTCACCAAAGCCTATAACTGAAATCAAAGCAAGGTACTGAAACAATATGCATGTCAGTCAATCAAATTCATAATAGTCAATTGCACATGATCAGTGAATCTATGCAGATACAAAAATTAGTATAGAAATAGAAATCAATGCATAAATAATAGAATCCAAAATCATCAGTAATTAATAGAAAACCCAAAAATGTTCCCGTAGTCGTCTTATCTAGTACATCAATCTATAACATCAGTCAAATCAATCTAGTAGAATCGTATCGAAACATACACTTGCAGATCAATCAGTTATTCAATATCACTTGCTCGATAAATCATATGCAATCCAGTAGTCTATATCACGTGTTCAGTGAATCACATGTCACTTGCTCAGTATATCACGTGCATAATGTCAGTACAGTGAATCAGTAGCAGTATGTGTCCATATCAATAACAGTCTAGTGATGGCAAGAACAATTATGCTATAACAGTGAAATCATGTAGTAACAACAAATCCGTACAGCAACGATAAATCCACAAGTAAATAAGTCCATACTAGTAAATCCGTCAAATCAGTATCGCATCAATCACAACAATAAAATCAATCATTAAATAAAGAAATCACTTTCGGTCAATAATGTCAAACGATATGAAATCATATAAAACGATCAATTCAATACATCGCAAGAACGGTTGAAATCAAATCAATACAGTAAAACCTATTCCATATCAGTCAATGAATCACATGCAGCAGTTCAATATGGTGTATCAATGAAGCGAGAGTATCAATGAATCAATAGTATCCATGTCCATAGTATCAATAAGTCAATGCAATATCGATATCCATATCATTATCATTATCAATGCTCAGTGACATGATGCGAATATCAATGAAATCGTACAGTAATAATAAACTCGTAAATCCATAATAAATTCATCAATATCAATAAATCAATAAATTCATAATGAGATCATAAGGACAATTCTGTACACATGCAATACAATACAATAGTCTTACTGAATAAGTATAATCACTGGCTATTAATGCGTTTTTCAATGTTGATGTATCGTTATATATCCATTGTGTTGTTGTAGAAATATCCATATATCCATTGGCTCAATAAGAGTCATCACTCTATACCCGTCGTTTGCCCGTCGGCATAATAATCTCCTTATGACTCCCAATCGTTATATCAATGATCAATAGAGGATAACAGCAAACCCTTTTTAAAGGAAAGCTCGTCGGCCCACCATCATGTACAGGTAAAGTCAATCTCCAACCAATGGTTCAACCAGTCTTTACTTGTCTTTCAGTAACAATAATAAGAATTCAATCATATTTTCACATTCGTATGCATATTCAATCATTCAAATCATCAATTCAGAAAATCAGAAGTTGTACGAGAAATCGACAGCATAACGGCAGTACACGGAATGTACATAGAAATCACAAATTCAAAAATTTACTAAATTACCACAGATCATGGAAAATAACAATATAAGACTTTTATTGTACTGAAGCAACATTTTTCAACATTCTGATAATTTCCCATTCGATAAAAATCTCACAGAACTCAAAATAACCAGTAAAAGTTTTACAGAAAATACTCAAATCGTGTAGAAATATCATATCATAAACATATCAAAAGTTGTGCGATAAAACTTTCGTCAATACAAAATTATACGTGTTATTCGATAACATATACACAAAATTGAGCACAGAATTATCAAAACTCAAAATCTTTGAAATCAGAAATAGAATTCGGAGTCCTTACTGCGAGACAAACAATTCTTCTAACTGCGTCGTCGGACGAAAATTGCTCCGCAGGCTCCAAAACCAAGCCTTCCTCTTCTCTTTCTCTCTCCTGCTTTTCTCTCTCCTCAAAATATCTCCAAAATATCTCAAATCTGATACTTATCAAGCAGGATCGTTCAGGACGATGCCCAGATCATCTCGGGATGAACTCCTCTGGACACGGACTGTACAGACGAAAATGAATTCCAATTTGTTTCATCCCGGGACGATGCTCTTTCGGTTCATCCCGACGGTTCGTCCCGACCCTTATAGATCATCAAGACGAAATTGATAGATTCTTCACAATTTTCTTCAGTTCATCCCGTACTAAGGCCAGTTCGTCCGGACTAACATCACTAAAAAAAATCAGCTTCGGAGGGGTTTTACACATTGAACATTTCTCATCGAATTTATTAAGGTTTTTTTGTAACGAACATATACAACTCCAATGATTCACATAATTAGATTGTCAATTTTAATTCATTAGAAGGTACCATTGAATGCAGCTGTGCAAAGTTCGAAATGATGGGTATATTATGTTCTCATTGCATGAGTGTTATGAGACAGTTAGATATTGTTAATATTTCCATTAAATATTTACTTCCAAGGTGGTCTGCCAGTGCTCAAAAAGATTTATATTTTGGTGGAAAAATCCCATGTCTCGGCATCAATGCTTCCCAACCTATTGAGTCCACCAACATGATGTTTAGAAATTATATATGCCATTTTGCATATAAAATTAGCACATAAGCACAAGGTAATGAGGATGCTGAATTATGTGTCATAGATGATCTTAGAATATTTGCTGAAAAAGTGCATTCCATCAAGCTTGGCAGAAAGAACAAACCAATTTATGGAGCAGGTAATAAAACTATTAAGGATCCCAAGAAGTGCAGGCCAAAGGGTGTATCAAATGCTAGATTGAAGGATCACTAGGAGAAAAGGAAGACCAAAAAACAAAAACAAACAGCGAGGAATCCTCTAACAATCATACACTTTACAAATCTAGGTCCAGGTAGTCAATCGTCATTCATGTAATATCTGAATTTGGAGATATTTCTGTTTTGAATATGACATTCTCATTGTTTATGTGGAGTTCACATTTTTTTGGTCTTCCTAGTAATGGTAAAAATTGGTAGTATTATTCTAATACCAAGCTTACAACTAATACCGAGTTATATCGATTTGTTTTCAAATATGGTCGGTATTAGTCCTTTTTTTTTACTCGGTACTTGATTACAAAAGTCTGTATTGCTCGGTATTCGTACCATACTGAACTGCACTAACTCGGTACTGAGCAAATTTCAACATATACCGAGCAGTACCTATCAAATAACTTGGTACCGAGCATATTTCAACTAATACCGAGCAGTACCTATCAAATAACTTGGTACCAAGCATATTTCAACTAATACCGAGCAATACCGCTCTATTTTCTTTTTGCTCGGTTTTTGTACAATTTAGTACTCGGTTCGCATCAAATATTAATTGGTAATACTTTCAATTTTCGTTAAGAAAACAAATTATTAATTTACATTAATAATGCACAAGAAATATACAAATTAACGCACCATTTATAGAGTAATCTAATGAATTTTAGTACATAACAGGGCATATGCTAGTTCTGCCCTGAATAATGGCATTCTAGATTGCTAGTCTTTATAAAGATACCATTGCACAGGTTCCTGCTATATAACAACTTCCATATATTTACAAATAAACATGACGCAGTCCACATTGTTACTTTGCGTTGGGGCATTTCTAAATCCCTTGATAGGCCATTTCGTGATATTGTAGTCGAAAGTGTGCTTTGCATCGTTGTAGAAATGAGAAATCTGGAAATTTTAAAATATATTAACAGACAATGTTGTTAATACTAAAATAAAAATTAAAGGTGAGTATTACTTATAACTTCTAGGAGTATGCCTTTGTGTTTTTTATTTAGTAATGAATCATAGAACTCCCACTGTTTCTTTTTCAAATTACATACAAGCAGTGTCCAATATTTTTCATTTATTATTAGAACAAAGAACAAATTTACATTCCTAATAACATTTTTTTCAATATGAGATACGAAGCTAGTTGTAATCGTCTCTTTATTTTGTACGTAGTAACCCTAGAGCAGATAAAATACTACTGCTGATTAAAACCATATACTAAACATGTTTAGAACTAATAATTACAAATTGCATACTAATCCAATGGAAACTTGAAACATAAAGAAATGGCTGATTTTAAGCCTTGGGCAAAGTTCATTTTTCTGGAAAAGTAAATGAACAAAAGCATCCACATGGTTGTTGTCAAGCTCCTCGCATAGCAATAACTCGTCCAATTGACTTCTAAAAATTGTTATATTCTCAAATTCCAAAATAGTATCATTCCTGGATAATTCAAAAACATAAATTAAAAAGAATAATAAAAATAAAATACAATATATTAAATTACGGTATTACTCGGCATTGCTCGGTATAATGCAGTAAAATATCAGTAAATTTACTATAAATCATATGATTGATATAATACCGAGTAGATTAGACATAATACCGAGTATAACCGATCATTAAAGATCGGTATTACTCGGCACTTGCTCGGTATAATGCCTGAAATAATAGTAAAGTTACTATAAATCATATGATTGATATAGTACCGAGTAGATTAGACATAATACCAAGCATAACCGATCATTCAATAACATAATACTTGGTATTACTCGGTATTGACATGTTTTGGTCGGTATAAGCATATTACTCACTTATCAATGTATATACGTTTGTCTTCAGTTATTAGTGATCGACTAGGGTAATCTCATTCTTCAAGTGTAGGACGCAATTCAATTTCTTTTGTATCATTTACTTCATAAACAATTATAGATTTATCATGAACCTTAGTTGATTCATCCATAGGAGCCGGAGGATCAGGTACAATAGCAAGGTCAGGCTCTGGAATATGTGTAGGAGCTAGTGAAACTAGTCTAGAAACTTCAGTAGCAATAGGTGGTTCAGCAGCAGTAACAGAAGCAGTTTGATGTGATGGTGGAGAAGCAGGACCAAGTTCAGGGGATTGGACTGGAACATCACTTGGAATTTTCTCACATAACTTCTCTGTGGATGATAAATCTTGTTTAATTTTTTTCTTCCTAACTCCGGTTGTGAATGGGGTAGATACAACTTTCCTCTTTCTATCATTTCTTAGCTGAACTCTTCTTGCTATGCCGGTCTCCGCAACTGGATCAAATTCCACATCCTCACTCAGACTGTCATCTTTATAAACAATTTTCTCATTTTCAGTAGTAGCTGATGAAGATTCACCAGACATTTCATTCTTGTATGTTTTAATATAAGAAGAAATTGATCTTTGAATAACTGCAACATAACATAGTCTTTTCTTCTGATCTCTTCTTTCAAATCAAAATTCTCCGTTTCAACTCCAAAATAGTGTGCTCCAAGTTCAAAACCTGATTTTCAAGTTCTCTATTTATTTCTTTTACCGAAGCTACCTTTTTCTTCAAAAAATTGTCTTTCTTAAATAGCTTATATATAGCTTAATTTAATATCTGGAGGTTTCTTTCATCTGTTATTGGCCTCGAATCAGGGGGAGTATTTGCAGATAATTCAGTATTTCTTTGGCTTGCAAACTTGACTGGACAAGCTGGGGTAGGTTGAGATGAATCATGTTGAGGTACACGAGCTGGGCTAGCCACCCGAATAGGACTTGGTACCCTAAGTAGACTTGGTACCTTAACTGGACTGGCTGGACTATGTGGAGATGGATTGGTCGACTTAGATGAAATATTTGAAGGTCCATGAAATAAAACCTTCTCATCATCTGTTATTCCTCTTAAATATGGGAGAATATGTTATTTAAAGTTTTCATCTAAGTTAAACATTAAAACATATCATTTTTGCAGAGATTTAAATTAAAAAATGTATTTAAGGTACCTCATGATCCTGAAGGTTAGCAAATATTCTATTTACATCTTTCTCACTGTACATAAAATTACCATCCCAACGAGTAAAACGTGACCTGGATAGTGTTGCAAACCTAGTTTTTATGTATTATGTTTTGATGATTGACAAACACTGTTTTTCTTGGACTACTTGTTGCTTCTAATTTTTGAGGAATCAAAGATCGGACGATCAAGAAGGAGCCAAGTTCAGGATTGCGTAGGTTTAGGGTTGAGTCAGTCTGTACGTTTGATTTTCACCTCTTGAGTCTACTTGTAATGGTCAAAGAGACTGATGCTATATAACCCTTCACACACACACTTGAGAGACTTAAAATTTCTATTTTTAAACATATCGGCCAGGACAATTTTTGGATCGGCCTAGACGATCAGCTTAAAACAGAAAGTCTAATTAAGGATTCTTAATTAAGGCAGCCGACATTAATAAATCGTCCTGGACGATACGTGTATCGGCCAGGACGATAAGCTTAAAATAGAAAGAAGTAGCCGCCATAGTCAATTATGGTATACTGTATTTTTAAATTATCGGCCAGGCTGATCCTAGGATCAGCCTGGACGATATTCACAAATTATGCCATAATTGTTCAGGAAATCAAGGGAGTAATTAAGGATGATTGATACAATCATATCGTCCTGGACGATCACAGGATTGGCCAGGACGATCCAGTCAAAAACTTTAAGTTACTTCAGGACGATCAATATCGGCCAGCCCGCATCCAAGGCTATTGTCAGGACGATTTTCCTCTGATTTGAACTGATCGGCCAGGACGATCGTGAGATTGGCCTGGACGATCAAGCCAATTTTAAATCGTCTAGCTTTGCATCCAGGGATATGCTCTGGCCGATCTTCATTGATTTGTACTGATCGGCCAGGCCGATGTCCATATCGGCCTGGACGATATTGTCGGCAACTTGTAATTAATGAGCTCCTTTGAAACTCTTCTATTTAAGAGCTCTTGTTCAACGTTTTTCATGACCTTTGGCTGCTGCCTTGACCTGAGAAGACCTTGAGGAGAGAAAGAGAGAGAGTAGAGAGAGAGAGGATCTTGTGATGGGATTCACAAGGGTTGCTTCAAGGATCGCTCTGCTTCGTCTTCGTCTAGAGTTTCTCGTCCGTGGAAGGGTCAGTAGAGGTAAGGAGTTTGCTTTTGGTTTTGGTTCTCTGCCATCTTCAGGAGGAAGCAAAAGGAGGAAGGTTCTCTGCCTTGCCAGGGTGGCAAAAAGGAGGTTCTTGTGAGGGCTTCTCCGCCTAGCCGTGGGGGCTAAAGGAGAGTCACGTTTTGTAGTGCAATACTTGGAGGGTGCCTCCAAGGAGTGGACGTAGGTCGAGTCGACCGAACCACTATAAATTTCTCTGTTCCTTTTCTTGCTTCCGCACTTTTAAATTCCGCATTTACTTTTTGTGGTGATTTTGGGTTGTGATTTTTATTCTTTGTGAAAAGAGTTTTTAAAATACCAATTCACCCCCCTCTTGGTTAGCTTGGGACTAAGTTCATAGGGATTAACATCCCTAACGAACTTTCAAGTGGTATCAGAGCGGGATTCAAAAATTAAAGTTTGAAAACTTTTTGAATTTGATCCATGGCTAACTTTGGGAATCACAACACTACGGAAGGGTATTCTATTACCCGACCTCCTCTATTTGATAACCTACCTTTTGATTTTTGGAAAACTAGCATGTCAACATTTTTACAATCTACTGATTATCACATGTGGATGCTTATTCAAGAAGGTTATTCTCCACCTTCTCGTGAAATTAATGGTATTAAAACTGAAGTTGCTTTCATTGAATGGACTTTTGATGAACGTGATTTAGCTCAACTAAATGCGAAATGTTTGAACTATTTTTTTTGTGCTTTGAAATCTGAGGATTACATGCGTGTTTCAACTTGCAAAACTGGTAAAGAAGTTTGGGATAAATTGTGCATCACTTATGAAGGTACTAATGAAGTTAAACAATCCCGTTTAAACATTCTCTTGCATGACTACGAACTTTTTTGTATGAAACCTCATGAATCGATTTCTGACATGTACACTAGGTTTACACATATTGCTACTTCATTGCATGCACTAGGAAAAGAACTTTCAAACTATGAAAAAGTTAATAAGATCTTGAGATGCTTGCCTTCGTCTTATGATGCAAAAATTACTGCCATCACTGAATCTAAAGATTTGAACACCTATTCTATTGATAACTTACTTGGCTCCCTCATTGCTTACAAGCAAGGGGTGAATCAAAGAATTGTAGATGCAGGTGAGAAGAAAAAGAAGAAAATAATTGCATTGAAGGCTCACAAATCGGATTCTGAATCTTTCAGGTCTGAAAGCGATGAAATTGCCTTCATCACAAGGCAATTCAAAAGCTTTCTAAGGAAGAAACAAAAGCATCATCAAAGTTGGAGAAAAGGTAAGGATCACAAACATGTTAAAGGATCTTCTGATGTTGTTTGTTTTGAATGCAGAAAGCCTGGACATGTGAGAACTGATTGCCCTATGCTTAGAGATCGATCAAGCAAAGAAAAAGGTGAGGAGAAAGCTAAGTCTATGAAGGACAAGAAGGAAAAACAAAGGAGCTTTTGGGTAGAATCTGGTACTGATTCCTCTGAGACTGAACCAGAAGAAGAGACTACAAACTTATGTTTCATGGGAAAGATCAAAGTGATCAAGAAGAGGTATGTGAACTTTCCTAAAATCAACTTCTTGAAGTTTCAGAAAGGATTCATGAATCATATAGGAAATTAAAGAAAACTCATGCTAGCTTGAAATTAGAATTCTTAAATCTACAAAAAGAGCATGAAATTTTGATTAAAGACCATCAAACAATTGATTCAAATCACATGGCTTTACTTGATGAATTTGATGAGTTAAATAAAAATCATGGCGAGTTAGTTGAAGAGCATGATGCATTGAAAATATCACACACATCTCTTGAATCTGATTTTAAGAAGTCAAAGGAGAAAGAGAAAATTTTGAGGATTGAAAATGAAGTTTTAAAAAGCACAAACTTGAAGTTTCAAAATGATTTAGAAGCATGTAAGAAAACTAGGATGACTTCTACTTTTAATCAATTGCCAAAACCTAGGGAGAGACATTATAACTCAAATCACTTAAGAAATCCCTTTCCTGGAGTTAGATATTTTTCATGTGGCATGCTAGGACACATCTCACACACTTGCACGATTCATCATAGTACACATTGGGTGTGGAGACATAAGGTGCATGATCCACAGCATACCACACATGCATTGCATTCTTCTCTTCATAAGAAGGAACCCAAACCTGCTTGGGTTTCTAAATCTAACATTTGATAATTTTGCAGGAAGGCTCTCACAAAAGATCTCGTGAGAGTATGTGGTACCTGGACAGTGGATGCTCTCGACATATGACTGGTGATGCTAGCCAGTTTGTTGTACTAGAGTCCAGAACTGGAGGCAAGGTTACTCTTGGAGACAACACCACCATGAAGGTGGTAGGAGTAGGTATAATCAGTAATTCCAAGAACCTTATGATTGAAAATGTTTTGCTTGTAGATGGATTGAAGCACAACTTGCTCAGCATCAGTCAATTCTGTGACAAAGACTTCATCGTGCAATTCTTCACGGATTCATGCATTGTAAGTTTAAGTAACAACACTATTTTGCAGGGAAAGAGGATCAACAACATCTACATGCTTGATTTAAATAACATTGAATGTGCTGCTTCTTTTTGCTTAAAAATTGTGATTGATGATTCTTGGTTGTGGCACAGGAGGCTTTGTCATGCAAGTATGAAAACCCTTAGGAAAGTGACCCAAAAGGACCTAGTTAGAGGTGTACCCAAACTTAAGTTTACAAAAGACCACCTTTGTGATGCCTGTAACCTAGGAAAGCAAGTCCACTCCTCTTTTCACCCCATAAAGGATATTAGCACCTCTAGACCTTTAGAAGTCCTTCACATGGATTTGTTTGGACCCATTAGCATAGCTAGTTTGGGAGGGAAAGTCTATGGTTTTGTGATTGTTGATGACTACTCGAGGTTCACTTGGACTAAATTTCTTTCACATAAAAATGAGTCTTTTGAGGAGTTTAAAACCTTTTTTACTTGGATTCAGAAGAAGCTAGGTTGTGAGATTTTGACCATCTATAGTGATCATGGGGGAGAGTTTGAAAATAAAAGATTTGGAGATTTCTGTGAGGACAAGGGGATTAGCCACAATTTTTTAGCCCCTAGGACCCCTCAGCAGAACGGGGTAGCTGAAAGGAAGAACCGAACCTTGGTGGAAGCCGCTAGAGCCATGCTTGCTGAATATTCACTTCCAAAATACTTTTGGGCTGAAGCGATTAACACAGCTTGTTATGTGTTGAATAGAGTGAATGTTAGAGCCAAATTAGAAAAGACACCCTATGAGATCCTTAAGGGTAGGACACCCAATCTTTCCCACCTTCATGTCTTTGGTTGTAAGGTTTTTATTCACAACAATGGGAAGTCTCACTTGGGAAATTTTGATCCTAAATCTGATGAAGGAGTATTCTTGGGATATTCTAGTGTTGGGAAGTCTTTTAGGGTGTTTAAAAGGAGAACTTTGATGGTGGAAGAGACAACCCATGTAGTCTTTGATGAGTCTGATCCTAAGAAACATGGAGTAGAAGATGATGATGTTGGAGAGATTACAAGTGGAGTAGAAAATTTGGGAAAGGGGAGTGAGCACTTAAGTAATGAAGGAGTCACCTAAGGAGTAGAGAACTTAGTTGAAAGGGGAGAAACTTCACACACTTTGCCTAGAGATTGGAGATACTCTACAAGTCACCCCAAGGATTTGATCTTAGGAGACCTTTCTAGTGGAGTTAAGACTAGACATGAACTTAGGAAGGAGGTGAACCACTCTGCCTTTATCTCTATGACTGAACCCACCACCATTAACCAAGCCCTTTCTGATGAGTTTTGGATTTTAGCAATGCAAGAAGAGTTGAATCAATTTGTTAAGAATGATGTTTGGGAACTTGTGGAAAGACCTAAGGGACAAAGTGTAGTTGGGACAAAGTGGGTCTTTAAGAACAAAGTGAATGATTCAGGAGTGGTGGTAAGGAATAAAGCAAGATTGGTGGCTAAGGGGTACAATCAAATAGAAGGGATAGACTTTAAAGAGACTTTTGCCCCAGTAGCTAGATTGGAAGCCATTAGAGTGCTATTAGCCTTTGCCTGTTATAAAGGATTTAAGCTTTTTCAAATGGATGTCAAGAGTGCCTTTTTAAATGGAGAGATAAAAGAAGATGTGTTTGTAGAACAACCTCCAGGTTTTGAGAGTTCTCAATTTCCAAATCATGTGTTTAAATTAAAAAAAGCTTTGTATGGTTTAAAGCAGGCACCTAGAGCTTGGTATGAGAGGCTTAGCACATTCTTACTAGAGAGGGAGTTTGTCAAGGGAAGCGTAGACACCACCCTTTTTCTTAGAAGAGTTGGAGATGATTTACTCATTGTTCATATTTATGTTGATGATATACTCTTTAGATCCTCTAATAAAAATTTGTGTGATGATTTTTCTAAAATAATGAGTAGAGAGTTTGAGATGAGTTTGATGGGAGAGTTATCATACTTTTTAGAGTTTAGCATAAAACAATTGGAAGATGGAACTTTTCTAAATCAAACAAAATACATAAATGACATTTTGAAGAAATATGAGATGAACAAAGCCAAGCCAATTAACACCCCCATGACTTATAGTGCTCCATTGGATAAGGACCCAAGTGGTAAGTCTGTTGATCAGAAGAAGTATAGAGGCATGATTGGATCTTTACTTTACTTGACTGCAAGCCGACTTGACATCATGTTTAGTGTTTGCCTTTATGCTAGATTTCAAGCTGACCCTAAGGAGTCCCACATGACTGCTGTTAAGAGGATTTTTAGATACCTTTTGGGGACACAAGGATTAGGGATTTGGTATCCTAGACATAGCACTTCTTTTGAAATTATTGGTTTTTCTGACTCTGATTTTGCAGGATGCAAGGTGGATAGAAAGAGCACTTCTGGAACTTGTCAATTCATTGGACAATCTTTGGTCTCTTGGTCTAGTAGGAAGCAAAACTCTGTTGCACTTTCCACTGCTGAAGCTGAATACATTGCTCTTGGAAGTTGTGTGGCCCAAGTTCTTTGGTTGAAACAACAGGTATTGGATTTAGGATTACATGTAAGTACCATCTCAATCTTTTGTGACAATACTAGTGCCATATGCATCTCTAAGAATCCTATCCAACATTCAAGGACTAAACACATCGACATTAGGCATCACTTCATTAGAGATCATATGACTAAGGGAGACATTGAGTTACACCATGTGACAACTGAAAATCAACTGGCGGACATCTTTACTAAACCACTGGCCTTCGATACTTTTAGCTCTTTAAGGACCAGGTTGGGTGTGATTGACATAAATGCATGAAACTTTTTTCTTTATTTTTTCTCTTGCTTTTTATTTTCTTTTACTTTTTTTATTGCTTTATCTTTTTCTTTCCTTTTTTTTAGTTTTAGTTTTCCCTTTTGTCTCTCTTTTCTTGGTTTTCAAAATCATCGCTAATATGATACTATATTCCTTGTCCTTGCCTTTAGAAATTTGTAGTCAATATGTTTTCATCTACTTAATCTCTTAGATAGTAGGAATATTTTGTGATTGTGTCTCTTTCTCTAACCTATTTTAGTGACATAGTTTTCTTTTCTAATCAAAAGTCTATCTCAAATTGATGATTGTTTATGAAATTAGGATCTTTTCTTAAGCTTGTTTAAGCAAATATATCTTGTACTGATAATGATTAAAGTCTTTTTGTCACATTAATAAGATCCCTCGTTACTCTTGTCTTTGATTATTAATCCTGCTTGTGGTAATTCTTCCTTATGTTAGAGAGAGAGCTCCTATTCTCTAATATCTGAGAAGATATATTCACAACTAAGATTTTTTTAAGGGATTATAAAAAAGAATCTAGCTTGCAAAAAAAAAAAAAAATTGGCCAATGATGCCAACAAAAGAAGCGCAAAGACGCAAAAAATAGAAAAATCTATAAAAAGATGCGCAATGCGCCACAAAATTGACAAGAGGCATAAAATGAGCCCACTCAAAAGCAAGCTACTCTCTCTTTTTAAATCACTTAGAACTTAGAAGTTTTGGTTCTCAAAGACTTGATCTCGATTATCGTACGATTGTGACAAATCCACCTTACTTCATTATTTCATGAAGATATTTTTCTTACGACAAGTGGTAGGTGGATTCCTTTTCCCATATACAATTAATTATTTGAAATAGGTCATTGAATTCCAAAGACGATTCTATCCTAAGAAAAAGTTTTGAGCTAAGGGTAAACCATGAACGGATACTCTACTATTCTATGGATTAATACGATTGGTAACTCATTAACTCACAAATTTTTTAAGTGAATCACATGGAATACTATATCATTGACATGCTTTGATTAAAAAAAAAAGGATCTCTTTTGCTTTACTTTCTTGTACCCTCCTTTTTGATATGTCAAAAGGGGGAGAAGTTTATGAGGTTCCTTTTTTCATCAATTCTGAATTTTTGCTATTAACTATTTTCGTAGTATTTTGCCATCATCAAAAAGGGGGAGATTGTTGCAAACCTAGTTTATATGTATTATCTTTTGATGATTGACAAACACTGTTTTTCTTGGACTACTTGTTGCTTCTAACTTTTCAGGAATCAAAGATCGGACGATCAAGAAGGAGCCAAGTTCAGGATTGCGTAGGTTTAGGGTTGAGTCAGTCTGTACGTTTGATTTTCACCTCTTGAGTCTACTTGTAATGGTCAAAGAGACTGATGCTATGTAACCCTTCACACACACACTTGAGAGACTTAGAATTTCTGTTTTTACTCATATCGGCCAGGACGATTTTTGGATCGGCCTGGACGATTAGCTTAAAACAGAAAGTCTAATTAAGGATTCTTAATTAAGGCAACCGACATTAATAGATCGTCCTGGATGATACGTGTATCGGCCAGGATGATAAGCTCAAAACAGAAAGAAGTAGCCGCCATAGTCAATTATGGTATATTGTATTTTTAAATTATCGGCTAGGCTGATCCTAGGATCGGCCTGGACGATATTCACAAATTATGCCATAATTGTTCAGGAAATCAAGGGAGTAATTAAGGATGATTGATACGATCATATCGTCCTGGATGATCTCAGGATCGACCAGGACGATCCAGTCAAAAACCTTAAGTTACTTCAGTACGATCAATATCGGCCAGCCCGTATCCAGGGCTATTGTCAGGACGATTTTCCTCTGATTTGAACTGATCGGCCAGGATGATCATGAGATCGGCCTGGACGATAAAGCCAATTTTCAATCGTCCAGCTTTGCATCCAGGGCTATGCTCTGGCCGATCTTCATTGATTTGTACTGATCGGCCAGGCCGATGTCCATATCGGCCTGGACGATATTGTCGGCAACTTACAATTAATGAGCTCCTTTAAAGCTCTTCTATTTAAGAGCTCTTGTTCAACGTTTTTCATGACCTTTGGCTGCTGCCTTGACCTGAGAAGACCTTGAGGAGAGAAAGAGAGAGAGGAGAGAGAGAGGATCTTGTGAGGGGGAGCTTGTGAGGGGATTCACAAGGGTTGCTTCAAGGATCGCTCTGCTTCATCTTCGTCTAGAGTTTCTCGTCCGTGGAAGGGTCGGTAGAGGTAAGGAGTTTGCTTTTGGTTTTGGTTTTCTGCTAGCTTCAGGAGGAAGCAAAAGGAGGAAGGTTCTCTGCCTTGCCGGGGTGGCAAAAAGGAGGTTCTTGTGAGGGCTTCTCCGCCTTGCCGTGGGGGCTAAAGGAGAGTCATGTTTTGTAGTGCAATACTTGGAGGGTGCCTCCAAGGAGTGGACGTAGGTCGAGTCGACCGAACCACTATAAATTTCTGTGTTCCTTTTCTTGCTTCCGCACTTTTAAATTCCGCATTTAATTTTTGTGGTGATTTTGGTTTGTGATTTTTATTCTTTGTGAAAAGAGTTTTTAAAATACCAATTCACCCCCCCTCTTGGTTAACTTGGGACTAAGTTCATAGGGCTTAACATCCCTAACAAACTTTTAGATAGTTCATCTTCCACGGCATGAATGGTTGTATGTTTAAGAAACCATATATGCCAAAATTAAGATACTTTAATTTTGTTATAGAAATTGGAAATTAGCAATGATCCTTTGAATAAAAATAATAATACTCATAATTAGAATCATGACGAAACCATTTACATAACCCAGTGCAGATCCGTTAGCTTGTTTAGTAGCAACATTATTGAATTCATTTACTAAGAAACTCCTGATTGATTATGGCCAGTGTTATGTTATAAAACTTTCTACATTTTTGACAAGTTCCAATATAGATGATGGAATGCGGAAGATGGTCATTGGATAAAATATGTTAAATAGTAGGTAAAGGACGAAGCCTTTCACTAGATCTTTCAATGGAGTGGTATTATCCATCCTCTCCATGTCATGACGAATGTCATTTGAAGTTTTGCCACTAGATCTGGCACTGTCAATGTCAAAAATAATACCTCTATTCGGCATGCCTATAAGTAATGCAACTTCATCAGATGTGAATTGTAGACTTTGTCCTTTAATAATGAAACTTTTAGTCTTCATATTCCACTTTGATAGTAGCATGTATATCAGAGGAACATTCTGAGGCATTAGGGGTACCCTCAGGAATTGGCTAATTTGCAGCAGCCTTAGTCTTTCAACAAAGGGTTCTCCAAATCTTCGAACAAGTACATTACAAACTTCTCTAAAAGTCAAAGTTCGACATCTAAAATGAATCTTTAGAGTATATCCCTGAATAACAAATAATGAGTATTAAAAACAATTCATTCAGAGTATTACCGAGCAGTACCGACCAACTAACCAAGGCTAGACTGTGTTAATACCAATCGTTAATCTGCCAAAATCACTCGGTACTGAGCAATACCGAGTGTATATAACCAGGTAATATATCAATAAAATATTTTTTGTTTTTACCTAAGCTTATACCGACCAATACTCGTGAATACCAAGCATTATCGAGTGTTAGTAATGCTCACTACTGCTCGGTACCAAGTAGTAACGACTGTTAGTAATGCTCGGTGCTGCTCGGTACCGAGCAGTTAGCTAAGCTTATACCGACCATTATTGGCAAATACCAAGTAGTACCGAGTGTTAATAAAGCTCGATACCGCTCGGTAATGAGTGTTTATAATTGTCGCAACAGGTTGGTGCCGAGTAATCGAGTATTACTAATCTATACCGAGTAATTGTTTCATCACGACTATTCAAATTCCAGTAGGTATAGGTCTTTAACTTGGTAAACCCTAACCCTAAACATTTAAAAGGAAGAAGAGGAGGCATTGTTTATAAAAAAAGAACTAACCTGTGGCATTGTAAACGCAAATAGGGAGAGCTTGGAACTTGGAAGAAGATGAAAATACAAAGACCTTGAAACTTGAAAGAAGAAGAAGAATCGCAAGAAGAAGAAACGCCGGTGGAAGAAGAAGAAGTATATGCAACAAAATGATGACTGAAGTGAAAGACGATAATCTTTGTTTGAAAATTATACGTCATTTTTGGGTCCGCGGGATATTTTTTGGGTTCGCTGCTCGGGCCATCAAATTTAAATTTCGCACGTGTAATATACCCAATCTTTGTCGGGTCGGGTTACGGGTAAAGGCGGCTGCCAGGTGTCGCATTTTTAAGCTTTACCGAACGTATCGTTGCGTCAGGTAACCTGAGGCAATAAAAATTCCACTTGAAGACATCCCAGCCAACACTTCTCTCAGCAGTGGCTACACATCTCTCTCAGCAGCCCGCGAAAGCTCCAGCTTCAAACCACTTCAACTTGTCCACTTCATTTTCCTCCCACCTCCACTACCACTCTGCCCAACCTTCCCTAACTTCTTTGCCAACTCAGCCCATCCCCAAATAGCCCACATAGACCAACTAATTCAGCCCATTAACATCAAATCCATCTTTAGTAACTTCACCTCACAAGCCCAAATCATCCTACACGTGCAACCCAAATCGAACTCAGTAGCCTTCTCTCACATGAAAGCTTCAGAGCTGAAATAGTCACTCCTCTACATACAGCAGACCAACCCATTCCACTTCAACATTTAACCACTCAATAGCCCACTTCACTTCACAACTCACTTCACTTCAGCAGCTCATAACTCGACATTTTTCTAACCTCATTATACTCCAAGGCCCAACAATCAAAATAGTTTGCACTACAACCCCACATCAGCCCACATTCTCTCCCTCTCTTCATTATCATAAATTATTATTACTATCATTAGTACAACAAAAACAACATCAAGCCTTTATCCCACTACGTGGGGTCGGCTACATGAATCCTTTTTCTCCATTGTGTCCTATTAAAAGTCAAATTCTCGTTTAAATATAATAAAGAAAGGTCATTCCTAATATTTTCTAACCAAGTCTTTTTAGGTCTACCCCTACCTTTCTTAACATAAGTCAAATCTAATACCTCTACTCTCCTAACCAGGTCATCGGAAGGCCGCCGTTTTATGTGACCAAACCTTCTAAGGCGACTCTCTCTAATCTTATCTTCTACTGGAGCTACTCCAACCTTTTCACGTATATGCTCATTTCGTATCCTATCTCAAAGGGTAAAGCCACTCATCCACCTGAGCATCCTCATCTCTGCCACACTTAACTTAGTATTATGCTTCTCTTTTAATGGACAACATTCGGCACCATAAAGTATTACAGGCCTCACTACCATCTTATAGAATTTCCCCTTAAGTTTGAGGGGTACATTTCTATCACATAACAAGCCCGATGCATTCCTCAACTTCAACCATCCAACTTGAATTCTGTTGATAATATCCCCATCTATTTCAGCATCACTCTGAACAATAGATCCAAGATATCTAAAATGTGTACTCTTATTAATGACTTGATCGCCCAAAGTCACAATCCCCTCACTAGGTCTATTACTACTAAAATTACACTCCATATATTCCGTTTTAGATCTACTCAAGAGAAAACCTTTAGACTCTAAGGTTGACCTCCATAATTCAAGTTTACCTTCAACTCCCTCTCTAGTCTTATCAACAAGAAGAATATCATCGGCAAAAAGCATACACCAAGGTACATCCTCTTGCAAATGTCTAGTGAGAACATCCATGACTAAAGCAAAAAGATATGGGCTTAAGGCTGATCCTTGATGTAACCCAACCGAAATAGGGAAATACTTGGTCAATCCACCTTGTGTTTGAACACAAGTAATAGCTCCTGCATACATATCTTTAATGATTTGAATATAAGCATTATTGACTCCTTTCTTTTCAATAACTCTCCATAGCACTTCTCTTGGAACTTTATCATATGCTTTTTCTAAATCAATAAATATCATATGTAGATCCTCCTTATTTTCTCTATATTTCTCCATCAAACCTCTTAATAAATCTATGGCTTCCATAATCGACCTACCCGGCATGAATCCAAATTGATTATGAGAAACATTAGTATCACGCCGTAACCTATGCTCCATAACTCGCTCCCAAAGTTTTAAAGTATGACACATTAACATAATACCTCTATAATTCGCACCATCTTGTGCATCACCTTTATTCTTAAAAATAGGAATTAACACGCTCATTCTTCACTCATCTGGCATCTTTTTAGTCTTCAAAATAGTATTAAAAAGTTTAGTAAGCCATGAAATTCCTTCATCTCCTAAGCATTTCCACACCTCTATTGGAATATCATCAGGTCCAATAGCTTTTCCACCCTTCATTTTCTTTAAAGCCTCTCTAACTTCAATTTTACTAATACGCCGATAAAAACAGAAATCTTTATTTTCATTTAGGGTTCTAAGGTCATTATAGTCAATCTTATATTCACAATCTTCATTAAAAAGTTTAGCAAAATATCTCATCCATCTTTGTTGAATATCATCTTCTAAGAAAAGTATTTTTGATCTTCATCTTTAATACACTTCACTTGAACTAAATTCTTACTACTCCTATCTCTTTGTTTGGCTAACTTATACATATATCTTCTTTCCTCTTTAGTATCTAATCTATTATATAAATCACTAAAAGCTAATGTCTTTGCATCACATATTGCTTTCTTAGCATCCTTACGAGCCACTTTATATATTTCCCAATTATCAAAATTTTTAAAATTAAACCAATTTTTATAACAAAGCTTCTTATTTTTAATCTTTTCTTGCACATTTGGATTCCACCACCAACTACTTTTACTATTAGGAGTTTTTCCCTTTGATACTCCAAGGATATCTTTTGCATTTTTCTTAATATCACTAGTCACTTTTTCTCACATAATATTAGCATCCTCATGCACAGACAAAATCTTAAGATCTTATTTCCAAAAATATTTTTGTTAATATTCTTTAAATGCCCTCATATAATCCTAGAAAATCGTTTTACTTTATTTTTTATTTTATGCCCCTTTATCTTACAGTCCAAAACTAAAAATTAATGTTGGGTACATAAATTTTCACTCGGAATAACTTTACAATCTAAACGATTTAGTTTTCTAATAAGAAAATAGTCAATCTGTGTTGTACTATATCCATTTTTATAAGTGATGAGATGCTCATTTCTTTTCTTAAATAAGGTATTAGCAATTGAAAAATCATAAGCTAAACAAAAATCCAATATGGTCTTGCCACCTTCATTCGTCGTTCCAAATCCATGGCCACCATGAATGCTTTTAAAATCATCTACCTCTCTACCAACATGTCCATTTAAATCTCCTCCAATAAAAACTCTTTCTTCAAGAGGTATCTTTCGTATTAATTCTTCTAAGTCATTCCAAAAATTTAATTTAGAACTCATATCCAAACCTACTTGAGGAGCATAAGCACTTATAATATTAACAATTTTATCATCAACAACAATCTTTAAAGCTATAATTCTATCTTCAATCCTATTAATTTTTATAACAATATCCTTTAAACTCTTATCTATAATAACACCTACACCATTTCTTGTACGACTCATACCCGAATATCAAAGTTTAAATCCTAAACTATCAATTTCCTTAGCCTTCTCACCAACCCATTTAGTTTCCTGAATGCACAAAATATTTAAATTCCTATGAATCATAATATATATTAATTCCATTAATTTTCCTGTAAGGGAACCTATATTCTAAGTTCCCATCCTAATTTTAGTATCATGGACTAGCTTCTTTGCCCACATCCGTCCTTGATGTGGGAACCCTTACCTATTTAACACTGCACCGGGCGTCGGTGCAGCGGCCCTTGCACACTTGTCACTGTATTCAGGCCATACAGCGCGTCGCTTCCAGGGGACGCCCTAGCATTAACACAATTTCTTAAAGGATTCATGTCATTATTGTTCGACAAGTTTTACGCTGGCTGTCGACTACCTAACACAACCCTCCACTTTTCTCATCCAGGACTTAGAACTTTGCAATGGCAGTGTTATTATTACTATCATTAGTAATATATAAAAAAGAGAAGAGAAAAAAGAGAGGAAATGAAGGAAAATTTATGCTTTGTGCATATTCTCTACCATATACATCAGCACAGTTGCCATAGATATCGTATTTCATCACAAAGGCATAATGACTCCTCAAACTAAAAAAAACCATCAAATCTCATTCTCGACACTTGCAGCGTGTCGGTGGACCACCCTATGCACTCTCGTATCATGGTGGGAGAGAACTCGGTTTAATGCTTGCTGCGAGTCGGGTAAGCCCCTAAGTGATGCTTAAATAATTTCAGGTTATGGTATGATCAGGAGTGTAAGGCTGGTCAAGATTCTTCTGTTAAGATAGTTGCTATTTGCATGTTTTACATTTTTGCAACTTGTATAGTTTTGATGATTCCAAACATTATTGTTCAAATGTGTAGTTATCTCCTAACAATTTTAAAAGATTTGTATTTGCTCTTGTGTGCACTAACATTTCAGGAAAATCTAACTCCAGACTACGAAGACTTCAAAACAAAATTCAGCATGAGATACTTTGTGAATTTGAAGCTTGTATTTTTCTTTGAAATAAACTTGAAAGTGAGTGATTGTAATTGAGTGAATAAAAACATGCACACACACACATAAGGAGATCATATAAAATTTATACTAATCATAGAGAATGATATCAGTTCGTACGGGACGATCAGAAAGTTATCTCCTATTAAGATCACATGGAACGAATAGGAACTGGGGAGAAAAAATTTCTAAGTCCTATTCGTCCAAGACGAAATTAAATATCGTCCAGGATGACCTGCTCTCTGTAAGATTTTTGTCCAGATGAAATTAAATATCGTCCAGGACGATCTGCTCTCTGTAAGATTTTCGTCCAGACAAAATTAAATATCGTCCAGGATGATCTGCTCTCTGTAAGATTTTCATCCAGACGAAATTAAATATCATCCAGGATGATCTGGTCTTTGTAAAAATTTCATCCGGACGAATCAATTTTCGTCCAGACGACACAACTGACTTAGAACGGTTTTTTTTTACAGTTTTTGGAACCGACCTTGTAATAACCGTTCGTACCGGACGAACTTGGTTCGTACTGGACGATCAGCTTGTACGAAAACATTTCGTACACATATACAAACAGGTTCGTTTTAAGGCTTTTAAGTAATATTGTCCAGGATGATCCACAATCGTACGGGACGATCAACTGCATATAGAATTGAAAACTTGTAGTTTTTGGGCGATTTTTCTTGTCTTTTGTATATATAGTCCAAATTAGACTGCCACCCAATCTTTTTGTCATTTGATCTTCGTGCCTCTTGAGAGAATAGCTAAGAGAGAGTGTAAGAGTGCATTCAAAGGAGGATTCCTACCACTGGAGCGTGAAGGCTTCACTTGGAGTTTAAAGGTAAGAATCTCTATAGAGGATTACTTCACTCTTTTCTTTCTTCCTTCTAGATTCTTATGAGAAGATCTATCAAGGAGATCCGGTTCACTATCGACACTTGGAGTGTGAACAGCCGAAGGGTTTTCTGCCCACACTAGGAGAGTGTGAAAGGACGAAGGGTTCTCTGCCCACACTAGGAGAGTGTTAAAGGACGAAGGGTTCTCTGCCCACACTAGGAGAGTGTGAAAGGACATATGGTTCTCTTGCAACACTAGGGATTGTGTAAAAGGATGACGGTTCTCTACCGCACCGGGTAGTGGTGAAAAGAGTGTTTTGTAAAGGCTTCTCCGCCTAGCTGTGGGTGCAAAAGGAGAGTCACTATTGGTTTAGTGCAATACGCAGAGGGTGCCTCTGGGGAGTGAATGTAGTGTTAGGAAAGTTGCTATTTGCATATTTTACATTATTGCAACTTGTATAGTTTTGATGATTCCAAATATTATTGTTTTATGTGTTGTTATCTCCTAACATTTTTTGGAAGATTTGTTTTTGCTCTTGTGTGTACTAATATTTCAGAAAAATCGAACCCCAGACTACGAAGACTTCAAATCAGATTCAGCATGAGATACTCTGGGAATTTGAAGCTTGTACTTTTTATTTGAATTAAATTTGAGAGGGAGTGATTGTAATTGAGTGAATAAATTTACACACACTTAAAGGAGATCTTGAAAAAGTTTTTGTACTGATCGTACGGGACGAACATTGTTCGTACGGGACGATCAGATCAGTTATCTCCTTGTAAGAGCAATAGAACGGACAGGAACTGAACTGGAAAATTTTTCTAAGGACTGATCGTCCAGACGAAATCATTTTTCGTCCCAGGACGATGGGTTCTCTGTAAAATTTTCATCCAGACGAAGTCCAGTTCGTCCAGGACGATGGGAACCGACTATGGCAGTTTCTGGCAATGTTCTGCAGTTTTCGGAACCAACTTTTGATATAACTGTTCGTACCGGACGAAATTTTTCATCCCGGGACGAACCAATTTCGTCCAGGACGAAATTGGTTCGTACAGATGAACAAATGGTTCGTACGGGACGATCCGACGCGCAGAAAAACATGTTTTTAGCAGTTTTTTGAGCGGTTTTTCATGTCCTTTCTATATAAGGAGTCCTAGAAACTATTACAAGTGCCTTTGGAGTTGTTTTCTCTTGAAAGGGATCATTGAGAGTGAGAGTTTGGGAGAGATTGTAAGAGTGAAGAGTGAGAGATCAAGTGAGGGGTTTGTGAGGGATTCACAAGGTTACTTGAAGAAGAAGATCTCTTTGTTTTTTCCCATCTCCTTTGAAGGCTCTCAAGTGAAGTTCAACAACATCGGTCCGGTTCTCTGCCGACACTTGGAGAGTGTAAAAGGACGATAAAGTGTATCTTTGATAGCCATTGTGTCTTCATTCTTTGGGAGAAAACTAGAAGAGAGAACTTGAATGGGAGAGAGGAAAGGGTGGAGTTTAAGAGGGAGAAGATCCTTGGAGGGGATTTCAAGGGAGTGTGAAGGGGATATTCACACGGTTGCTCCGGCGAACTTGCACTTCAGTACCATCGGATTCAAGGGTCGTCTTGAGGGAAGTTTTGGAGAGAAGAAGATCTCTTTGGTGTCAAAGAACCCGGCTACTCCGCCGCACCGGGGAAGGTGAAAGTGATTTTGTACAGGCTTCTCCGCCTTGCTGTGGGGGCAAAAGGAGAGTCACTTTGTGGTATTAGTGCAATACTCGGAGGGTGCCTCCGGGGAGTGGACGTAGGTCAAGGTTTGACCGAACCACTATAAATCTGGTGTGTTCTTTCTTATTTTTCTTCCGCATTTAATTTCATTGCAAGTTGTTTACTCTGGTTGAAAAGTTTATTTTTTTAAACTTTAAATTTAACTTGCATTAATAATTAAAAAGGTTTTCTAAAAATCCAAGAGTAGAAGTATAATTTTTAAATTACCAATTCACCCCCCCTCTTGGTTAGCCTTGGGACATTTAGTTAGGCTTAACATCCTAATTACTAGACCCAACATGTAGGTCTGGCTTAGACCGAACCACTAT
This sequence comes from Dendrobium huoshanense, assembly GCA_016618105.1. Taxonomy (NCBI): domain Eukaryota; kingdom Viridiplantae; phylum Streptophyta; class Magnoliopsida; order Asparagales; family Orchidaceae; genus Dendrobium; species Dendrobium huoshanense. Next base: position 9,611,935 of record CM028355.1, read on the forward strand.
AAATCTGATGTCATTTACTTTACTATTTTTACTTTTCCGTATTTTATTTTTGGTTTAAAAAACTCTGTGGTTGAAAAAAGTTTTCTATAAAAACTTAATATAAATTTTCATTTCGGTTCAACACACTTTTAAAGAGGGTTTAAATTTTTTAAAATACCAATTCACCCCCCCTCTTGGTAGCCTTGGGACATTAACTTAGGTCTAACAACCTATTTACTAGACTCAACAAGTGGTATCAGAGCTTTGTTTCAAAATCATAAGTTTTAACTACTTTTTGATTAACGTAGATGGCTACATTTAGAAACCGAAATACACCTGAAGGTTACTCTATAACTAGACCTCCACTGTTTGACAATATACCTTTTGATTTTTGGAAAACACGCATGTCTACTTTCTTACAGTCACTTGATTATTGTATGTGGATCCTAGTCCAGGAAGGTTACACAAAACCAACTAGATTAGTTGATGGAGTTAGGGTAGAAATATCTTTTATAGATTTGACTATAGAAGAACGTGACTTAGCACAACTAAATGCCAAATGTTTAAATAGCTTCTATTGTGCTTTAAAATCTGAAGACTACATGTGGGTTTCCACTTGCAAAAGTGGATAGGACATATGTGATAGATTTTGTATAACTTATGAAAGGGACTAATGAGGTTAAGCAATCAAGACTCAATATCTTGTTACATGACTATGAATTATTTCGCATGAAACCAAATGAATCTATTTCTAACATGTACACAAGATTCATAAAAATTGTCACTTCTTTGCATGCACTTTGTAGGGAATTAATTAATGCTGAAATGGTTAATAAGATTCTTCATTGTTTACCTACTGCTTATGATGCTAAAATTACTGCAATTACAGAGTCTAAAGATCTAAACATTTATTATATTGACAATCTTCTTGGTTCACTCATTGCTTATGAGCAAGGAGTAAGTCAAAGAAAGATTGATGCAGGTGAACCACGAAAGGAGAAGAATATTGCACTGAAAGTGGAAGAGTTAGAGAGTGAACACTCACAACCTGAGGATGAAGATGATATTGCATTGATGACTAGATAATTCAGAAGCTTTTTAAAGAGGAAGCAGAAGAGACGCCAACAATGGAATAGAGGTAAGTATAACAGAAATGGCAAGGTTTCTAATGAAGTGATTTGTTATGAATTTAGGAAACCAGGTCATATCAAGACTGAATGCCCAAAACTTAAATCCACTCCTAGCAAGGAGAAGGTTGAGGAGAAACCAATTGTAAAGAAGGGAAAAAAGAAGTTTCAAAGAGCTTTCTGGGCGGACTCAGCTTCAGACTCATCTGAAACTGAAAAAGAAGAAGAAGTCACCAACCTTTGCTTGATGACAGATAATGTTGATCAATCGGATCAAGAAGAGGTATGTGACTTAACCTATGATGAATTATTTGAAGTTTCTGAACACATGCATGATGCATATAGGAAAATGAAAAAGATGCATGCTAGTGTAAGTTTTGAATTGGAAGAGCTTAAGAAGGAACATGAAATCCTTAGGTCGATCATGCATTAATAGATAACAACCACATGAAACTTCTTGACGAATATGATGACTTGAATAAGAATTTTGAGAATTTAAAATCATCCTATGTTGATCTTGAAAAATAATTTAAAAATTTTAAGGATGAATCTGAGAGCAAAACATATCGAATCAATTATACAAATCGAATCTTGGAAGATATGAATTCATTTTAGAAACTGACAATAAGAGCTCTTGAGGATAATAGGAATCTCCCAAAACTTGAAGATTTTACAAATCCTAAATATTATTTTAAATACATGAAATCCCTTAGAAGACAATCAAATGGAAGAAAACTTAGGAATACTTTTCCTAATGTTAAATGCAATAATTGTGGATTTTTGGGACATATATCTCACAGCTGCACTTTGAAGATGAAAACTAATTCGGTGTGGAGAACTAAGATGCATAAAACTAGACATATCATACATGCATCTGATTATAAATTTCAAAAAGGTGAACCCAAATTTGTTTGGGTTCCCAGGTCTAACATTTGATATTTTTTGCAGGGTTGCTCTCACACAAGACCTCGTGGGAGCACATGGTACCTGGACAGCGGATGTTCAAAGCATATGACTGGAGATACTGCTCAATTCATAACGCTGGAAGTCAGGAGTGGAGGTAAGGTTACACTTGGAGATAATACCACAAAGAAAGTGGTTGGATCAGGTATGATTGGAAATTTAAAAAACCTTTTCATAGACAATGTGTTATTAGTTGAAGTCTTAAAGCATAATTTGTTAAGCATAAGTCAGTTATGTGATAAGGGCTATAATGTAAAATTTTTACCTACTAGCTGCATATTAAGCCTAAATGTTTACATGCTAGATTTAAATTATATTCAATCTCCTACTGCTTTTTATTTGAAAACTATTTCTGATGAATCATGGTTTTGGCATAGGAGACTTTGTCATTCTAGTATGAAAAACCTTAGGAGAATTACCCAAAAGAACTTAGTAAGAGGTATACCAAAACTAGACTTTACTAAGGACCACCTTTGTGATGCATGTCAATTAGGAAAACAAGTGAAGTTCTCTTTTAAGTCTAATAAGGATCTTAGAATTAGTAAACCATTGAAAATTCTTCACATGGATCTTTTTGGACATGTAGGAACTGTAAGTCTAGGAGGGAAGGTATACGGATTTGTTATAGTGGATGATTTCTCAAGATTCACTTGGGTTAGATTTCTTTTTCATAAGAGTGAATCATTTAAGTAATTCAGAAATTTTTTGACTTGGACTCAAAGGAAATTAGGGAGTGAAATAATTTCTATACAAAGTGCTCATGGAGGAGAATTTGAAAATGAAAGATTTGAAATTTTTGTAAAGAAAAAGGGATTGATCACAATTTTTCTGCACCTAGAACCCCTCAACAAAATGGGGTAGTTAAGAGGAAAAACAGAATATTAATAGAAGCCGCCCGAGCAATGTTGGCAGAATACTCACTTCCTAGATATTTTTGGGCTGAGGCGGTTAGCACTGCATGCTATGTTCTGAATAGGGTGAATGTGAGATCAAATTTAAATAAAACACCCTATGAGTTGCTAAAAGGTAGAACACCTAATTTGTCTCATTTGCATGTTTTTGGTTGCAAGGTGTTCATTCATAATAATGGAAAATCTGCCTTAGGAAAATTTGATCCAAAATTAGATGAAGGAATTTTTGTTGGATATTCAAGTGTTGAAAAATCTTATAGGGTATTCAACAAAAGAACTTTGGTCATTGAAGAAACCACACATGTTGTATTTGATGAATCTGGATATTTGGAAGAGCCAAATGTTGTTGAAGATGAGATTGAGGAAAACTCCCAAAAGATTGATAGAATAAATTTGGAAGAAAATGTGGAAGAGAATTTGGAAAGAGAAAACCCTTTGCCTAGAGATTTGAGATTTTCTTAAAACCACCTAAGGGAATTGATTATAGGTGAACCGAGTGAGGGTGTTAGAACTAGGCGTGGATTAAACAAGGAAGTCAATCATTCAGCCTTTATTTCAACTATTGAACCCACTAACATTGATCAAGCACTTTCTGATGAATTTTGGATATTGGCCATGCAAGAAAAGTTGAATCAATTTGTGAGAAATGAAGTTTGGGAATTAACTTCAAGGCCAAAAGATCAAAGTGTTGTTGGAACCAAGTGGGTGTTCAAAAATAAAATGAATGACTAAGGAGTAGTCATTAGAAATAAGGCTAGATTAGTTGCTAAGGGGTATAATCAAATTGAAGGAATTGATTTTGAGGAGACTTTTTCCCCTGTAGCTAGACTTGAAGAAATTAGGGTTTTACATGCCTTTGCCTGTTTTAAAGGTTTTAAATTGTTTCAAATGGATGTCAAAAGTGCCTTTTTAAATGGAGTAATTGAGGAAGATGTTTTTTGTAGAACAACCTCCAGGTTTTGTAAATTCTAAATACCCAAATCATGTTTTCAAGTTAAAAAAGGCATTATATGGATTGAAACAGGCACCTAGGGTTGGTATGAGAGGTTGAGCACCTTCCTACTTGAAAGATCTTTTGAAAAAGGAAGTGTGGATATAACTCTCTTTTTAAAGAAATTTGGAAAGTATATTCTCATTGTTCAAATTTATGTGGATGATATCATTTTTGAATCTTCAAATAAAAATCTTTGTGATGATTTTTCTAAAATAATGAGTAGTGAATTTGAAATGAGTATAATGAGAGATTTAAATTACTTTCTAGGTTTTAGCATTAAGCAACTTGAGGAAGGTACTTTTCTTAGTCAAACTAAATATGTTAAGGACATTCTCAAAAAATATGAAATGGACAATGCTAAACGTATTAGTACACCAATGAGTTCCTCAGTTCAGTTGGATAAGGACCTTAAGGGAAAATCTGTTGATCAAAAGAAATTTAGAGGGATTATTGGATCTTTACTGTACTTGACTGCTAGCCGACCAGATATTATGTTCAGTATTTGCTTATGTGCTAGATTTCAATTAGATCCAAAAGAATCATATTTGACAGCAGCGAAAAGGATATTAAAATACTTACTAGGAACTCAGAACTTAGGAATTTGGTATCCTAAGTTTAGCTCCTCATTTGAAATTATTGGTTATTCAGATTCTGACTTTGCAGGCTGTAGAGTGGATAGGAAAAGCACTTCTGGAACATGTCAATTCATAGGAATTTCATCAGTTTCATGGTCTAGTAGAAAACAAAATTCAGTGGCCCTATCTACTGCAGAAGCAGAATACATTGCATTAGGAAGTTGTGTGGCACAAGTACTTTGGTTAAAACAACAGTTGATTGATTTAGGATTAACTATAGGTACTATTCCAATTTATTGTGATAATACTAGTGCTATTTGCATTTCCAAAAATCCTATTCAACATTCTAGAACCAAACACATTGATATAAGGCATCATTTCATAAGGGATCATGTATCCAAGGGATAAATTGAACTTACTCATGTTTCAACTGAAAATCAACTTGCAGACATTTTTACAAAACCTTTAGCCTTTGATACTTTCAGTACATTAAGAATAAGGCTTGGTGTAATTGATTTAAATGCTTAAAAAAAAATGTTTTTGTAACATTGATATTTATGCTTTTATAGTTTATATTTTTATGATTTTTGTTTTTGTGATTTTTTTTTGTTTTTTGTGTATTTTGAGTGATTTTATTTTTAGAGTCTGTGCTTTTGTCATAGTGTAGTGTGATTTGAGTTTTGTTTTATTTTCTTTAATAAAAATTCAAAAATCTAAAAAAATGGAAATCGTCCGGGACGAAATTTTTCGTACGGGACGATGTGTGTAAAATTTAGTTTGCGTGTTATAAAACGTCTTGAGAGCAATTTTTAATGTAGTTCGTCTGTACGATCTGAATGATCGTCCAGGACAAAATTTTTTTTTTCTCAAACGTCGGGACGATTGAATGCTGCAGTTGAATGGATAAGGCAGTTTTAATTGTGAACTTCGTCCGTACGAACTTTTGGTTCGTTTAGACGAACAGACGTCGATTCATAGCAGGGGATGGTTTTCAACTGACATTAAAACGAATAACTTTTGATCGTCTGTACGAAATCTTTTCGTCTGTACGATCGGTCAAGTCAAAAAGTCTGTACGAAAGGATGTATCGTAAATTGTGTTGATTACGAAAAGCCGTTACATTTTGGACAAATTTAATCGTCTGTACGAAATTGTTTCGTCCAGACGAACGATAATTTTTGTCTAGGATGAACTTTTTCATCCAGGACGAACTTATCATTTTCTTTAAATTAGAAGGCTTTCTAACTCAACAATCACATCTCCAAACATCTCTTTCAATCCCTTTCGACTTCCAAATCAAAAATGGCCTCCTCTAGCAAGCGACAAAAGGTGTTAGCAAAGAAACCACATAGGAATTCTGAAAGCTTTCTTTCAAAAGAAAATGAGGAATACTTTCCTCGATTTGCCTCTGCAAAAATCACACCTTCTCGCATTCTGATCCAGAGCAAAATAAACTTCAAGGTAATGCACCTTTTTGCTTCCACTCAGTTTTGATTTATCTTATCTCTCATCCACCTCTACAACAAACAGACCTTTCTTTACTTCCTAGCCAATATGAGTTTCAACTCCGATCACTCTTCTGTCAGTTCTTATGTGTTTAAACAAAAAGTTGAAATCACTAAGCATGACTTAGGTGCTTTTCTTAACTTAAGAACTGAAGGTCTTAGAGCCCACACCCTTATGAACGATAACACCTTCAAGTGGTATGAAATCAATAGGGTGATTAGAGGAAATGGATTAAATTATCATATTGCTAGAGTTTCTGGAATGACCAAAAATGCTTGAATCATCCAGCACATTCTTAGATCTTCTATTATTCCAAAAGCTGGTGATAGAATTAACATTACTCCACTCCTTTATGTTCTGACTTTTTTTATTATGAAAGGTAGTCCTATTGATGAAGCCCAACTTATCTTAGATCATCTTTATGGGCTTTCTGAAATTGGACATGCTGATCAGAAAAGAAAAAGGAATATATTATTGGGTCACTTGATTACATTTATTTTGAAAAAGAAATACAATCTAGTGCATCCTGATGAAGAATATGAAGAGCCGTTCTACTACAATGATGCTTCTTTTAGAACAATCTTCAAGGAGCAAAAAGAGAAAGAACCTGCCAGTGCTTCTGAAGAAGAAGAAGAAGGAGAGAAAACATCTGCAACTCAATCAAATTATCAAAATTTGATTGAGAAATTTGATAGTCTTGAGACTCATTTTGATCAACGATTTGATCAAATTGATGCTCAACTTCAGCAGCAGCAACAGGACATTGGTAGTATAAGAAATAAAGTTCATGAAATTAATACCAATGTTATCTTAATGACTTCCTACTTCAACTTATTTAGTGGCATTCCTCCTCCTCCAGAAGAAGAATAGAGATTTGGGTGATGATTTTCTAGATGTTTCTTGTATTAGTGTTTATTTTAGTTTGTTTTAGTTGTGTACTTTTTTTTTGGTATCGATATTATGAAGTGATTTTGTAATCTTTTTCATTAATATCAATATATATATTGTATTTGCTTTAAATTTGAATTGTTTTTGAAATGTGTTTAGTTTTTATGAATATCATTAGTCTTTTTAATCTTAATTGTGCTTAAAATTAGATTGTAATTTGAGATTAATTTCATTAGAAAATCTAGTCTTTCTAAATTTAAAATTTGTTCATAACTTGTTATAATTAGAATTTTTAATTTCATGTCTATTCATTTAGACTACATAAAAATTAATATTATTATTGCAATTTAGATACTTTCTTATTTTATATTTCTTTGCTCAAGTGATATTTATGTTCTTAGAAAAATTTGAAATTTTAGATTATTGATCTTGGAAAGAATTGGTTTCAATTACTCTAGAAAATTGTACAAAGAGTACAAAAATCAAAAGGAATGCGCAAAGGTTTGCAAATGTGAAAAAGAGGCACAAAATAAGCCCAATGTAAAAAGATGCACATAAATGTGCCAAATTTTTTTTGAAAAAGATACGCAAAGCGCCACATGTGGTAATTCTCTTCTTTTCAGATTCTTTCAATCTCTTAATTCAAATTGATCTTATGTTCATTTATATTTCTATTGAACTTTTAAATATAGAATTTTTATTCATCTCTCTTGTAATGATTTTCTATATCTCAAATGTCTAAATTGAATCATGTCTTTGATAAATTCTTCTTACTTATAATGTTATATCACTTCTTAAATTCTATGAATTTCTATGATTTACCTAATGTTATTAGTTTTAGATTGCATACCTTATGTCAACCACTCTTTAGATTAAATTTTCAAATGGATTTCATATAATTTCATACATTTCTTGTCTATTTCTTCTTCATTTTTTGTTGTTGTCAAAAAGGGGGAGAAATTATTGTGTTTGTTTGTATTTTAATTTTGTGTCATTTAGCTTGTGTTATTGTCGTGTATTTTTTATTTTTATTTTTGTTAAATCTTTTTTTTTTTAAAAACAAAAATATTATTATTTAATTCAAAATGCCTCCTTATTTTCATGTATTCATCAATTCTGGGGGAGTTTAGGAGATTTTTTTTTTAATTTGAGATCATACAAATAATAATTGATTTGCCATCATCAAAAAGGGGGAGATTGTTAAGATAGTTGCTATTTGCATGTTTTACATTTTTGCAACTTGTATAGTTTTGATGATTCAAAACATTATTGTTCAAATGTGTAGTTATCTCCTAACAATTTTAGAAGATTTGTATTTGTTCTTGTGTGTACTAACATTTCAGGAAAATCTAACTCCAGACTACGAAGACTTCAAAACAAAATTCAGCATGAGATACTTTGTGAATTTGAAGCTTGTATTTTTCTTTGAAATAAACTTGAAAGGAAGTGATTGTAATTGAGTGAATAAAAACATGCACACACACATAAGGAGATCATATAAAATTTATACTGATCGTACGGGACGATATCAGTTCGTACGGGACGATTAGACAGTTATCTCCTATTAAGATCACATGGAACGAATAGGAACTGGGGAGAAAAATTTTCTAAGTCCTATTCATCCAGGATGAAATTAAATATCGTCCAGGACGATCTGTTCTCTGTAAGATTTTCGTCCAGACAAAATTAAATATCGTCCAGGACGATCTGCTCTCTGTAAGATTTTCGTCCAGATGAAATTAAATATCGTCTAGGATGATCTGGTCTCTATAAAAATTTTATCTGGATGAATCAATTTTCGTCCAGATGATACAACTGACTTAGAATGGTTTTTTCTGCAATTTTTGGAACCGACCTTGTAATAACCGTTCGTACCTGACGAACTTGGTTCGTACGGGATGATCAGCTTGTACAAAAACATTTCGTACACATATACAAACAGGTTCATTTCAAGGCTTTTAAGTAATATCATCCAGGACGATCCACGATTGTACGGGACGATCAACTGCGTACAGAATTGAAAACTTGCAGTTTTTGAGCGGTTTTTCTTATCTTTTGTATATATAGCCACCCAATCTTTTTGCCATTTGATGTTCGTGCCTCTTGAGAGAATAGCCAAGGAGAGAGTGTAAGAGTGCATTCAAAGGAGGATTCCTACCACTGGAGCGTGAATGATTCACTTGGAGTTTAAAGGTAAGAATCTCTACTTGTGAATTTGGATTACTTCACTCTTTTCTTTCTTCATTCTAGATTCTTGTGAGAAGATCTATCAAGGAGATCCGGTTTACTGCCGACACTTGGAGAGTGTGAACAGCAAAAGGGTTCTCTGCCCACACTAGGTGAGTGTGAAAGGACGAAGGGTTCTCTGCCCACACAAGGAGAGTGTGAAAGGACGAAGAGTTCTCTGCCCACACTAGGAGAGTGTGAAAGGACGGACGGTTCTCTGCCAACACTAAGGATTGTGTAAAAGGACGACGGTTCTCTGCCACACCGGGTAGTGGTGAAAAGAGTGTTTTGTAAAGGCTTCTCTGCCTTGCTGTGGGTGCAAAAGGAGAGTCACTATTGGTATTAGTGCAATACTCAGTGGGTGCCTCTGGGGAGTGGATGTAGGTCTGGTTTAGACCGAACCACTATAAATCTGGTGTCATTTACTTTACTGTTTTTACTTTTCCGTATTTTATTTTTGGTTTAAAAAACTCTGTAGTTGAAAAATGTTTTCTATAAAAACTTAATAAAAATTTTCATTTCGGTTCAACACACTTTTAAAGAGGGTTTAAATTTTTTAAAATACCAATTCACCTCCCCTCTTGGTAGCCTTGGGACATTAACTTAGGTCTAACAACCTATTTACTAGACTCAACATCTTCATGCTCTGTTTCTTTTTATTTTTAGGAGGGATATATGTGTACATTGATATTTTGAACTATATAATCTATTTTTGTTATTTATTACTGATTGGTGGTATTAGATAGCTCTAATTTTTGTTTATCAAAAGAATAATTCTTCCAATTTTGTTTATGGGGTATCACACATATCCTTACACTCTCTAAATAATTGAGCTTACAACCAACCCACATAAACCTACCACCTTTATCCCAACCCATTCCCTTACACTACTTTAGCCCACTAGCCTCAGCCACTCTTATCAACTCCACCTCACAAATCGAACTCAAAACGATCACTACAACAACCAACTAAACCATCTCCAAAATAAAGCCCAATTTTCTCTCTCCCTCTCTCTCTCTCTCACACTCATATATATATATATATATATATATATAAAATAAAAAGAGAAAAAATCAACAAAAAAAGAAAATAGTTTTTTTTGTACTCGATCCTCGTGCCCTTGATACCATTGCCACCAAATCTCACTAAGGTGTATTGCTCCAAACTGAAAAAGCCCTCAAATCCTACTTTAGGCGCTCGTTATGTACCAGAGGACCACCTTTGTATGCTTTTCTTAGCGTGGTGGGAGGGAACCTGGTGTGATGCTTGTGATGAGGCAGGTAAGCCTTATACACACTTTTTTCTTAGCATGGCGGGGTAAAATCTAAGCATCTGTTTATGAGCTTCTATGCCTGTGGAAAAAACTATACATTTTTACACATGAACCCCTCCTAAATTTTACACATAGTCTCCTATGTCATAGCTAGGATTCATTAGCAATAGTTTTCAAATATAAATAATTAGTATATTTAGTACAATTCAAGTCAAGCATATAAATATTATTAATTCTTTTACCTGTAAAATAATATTTCTATTTTAACTAATTAAACATCTAGTAGGTAAAATTTTAATATCAAATCCTTTGTCACATAATTGATTGATACTAAGCACATTATATTTAAGATCATCTATTAGTAAAATATTTTTAATAATAAAATTTTTAGAATTTGCAGTCATACTTGAACCTTCCACTTTTGTAGTGGTATTGTCTTCAAGTGTAACTTACCCGCCAAGACTGACGAAAACCGAGTATATGAAGGAATCAAAAGTAATCCCTCCAATAGGGGGACAAGCTAATAGAGACTTAAGGAGAACCACCTATGCATTTAAGCTAAAGTAGCAAGTCATGGAAGAAGTTCGAGAATCCATGGCATTGCTACCAAAAGAACAAAGAATTTGAAAAGATTAGTAAGAGTGGAAACCATGAGAGAAGAAGAGAATTAATAGGGATAGATTGGCCTAGAAGGTCGGAAAGAAAGGGACCATAACTAGGAAAATACCCTAGCTAAGATGAGAACCGAACTAAAAAATGAATGGCGGTTCTTATCAATGCACTCTGATGTGTAGTACTATGTATGACCTAATCAAAACAATGGGTTTTTCTCACCTGATACATCAGTTTGAGTGGGGTTTATTTGATGATTGAGTTCTATTTCCCATGAGCATAAGCCCCCGTGGTTAATTACATCTCGGGCTAGAGCTTGAGAATACTCTCGATTAAGGATTCAATATTATTTTTCCCAAAAAGGGGATTAGTATAAAAAGGGAGACTAGGAAATCCTACTCGAAAGGAAAAAAAAAATGTTTTAAATGGGCTTAGTCAACTTCACGACTCATCTCAGCATCCAGATGGACTAAGGCAGTCGAGGAGAGAAAGAAACTCAAACACTCTGAGCACTAGAGAAAGGATAGAAGTGGCGCCATCTGTGTGACGCGGATAAGTAAGATTTATAGTCCTTAAAAGGAGGAACTTACCTACTATTTAGGCATACTACAAAATACTCAATGTAGTAGCCTCGAATCCTAGATCTAAGGTAGACTTAGTATTTTACCCAACACTAACACTCGTGTCCTAGTTAAAGCACCTGATCTTATACCCTGTCTGAAAGAGATGCCAATTAACCACCTAAATGATTAAAATCCATGCTGTCCAGTATTTATGAAAGATAGGTAGGTAGTTTAGTATTTCAGAAGTAAGATTGACATCTAGAGAGTTTCATAATTGGTCATCGACTTATACAATGTGAATGCTCTTAGAGCTAATACAATTTAAATTTTTATTTAGTTGGTTTCTATGCAATACATACTATTTTAAAAGGTCTAAATCAGATATACTTCAGATTTTAAAAACAGAGTTATATAAAAGTATTTTTTAGAAAAGACAGGACCTCCCTATGTCCGGTACTTCATCCTCATAGCTCAGATTATCCGGACTTTACCGGCAGGTAGGGAGGTGTCTTATTAGGAGGGAGAGAGATGGAATAATATGCCTGCTATCACGGACGGCTTCAGCTATTCCCTAGGTTGTTAGATTTCTAAATTATTTAATTCTTAAAGTTTTAAAATTTAGGTACGAGTAGAAAATAATTTTTATCCTAGAGAGACTAGCATAAATCAGCCCTTACACATGCAAGAAAAAACCTAGAAAAGATAGGTAATTTCTATTGTGCACACAAAATAAATACATCAATATAAATTCACAAAATATAGTAAAGTCAACGGTATGTGCCGTATAAGTACAACCCAAGGTCTATAGAAAAGTAATGGTGGCAAGACTCCACTGATAACATTCTGGATTCTAATCCTAATAAATGATGCAAGTCTTAAAGTCAGACATTTCATCTTCAAGTATCCTTCTTCGAGTGGATCATCCTTCTCTGGATCATCTCCCTTCGGATCATTTCCTTCGAGCTCTGTATGGTTCATCCCTTGGAAGGGTACCCAAATGACTAAGAAATTCCCTATAAATGGCCTTTCTTATTCTCTTTGAGTACCTTATATTTGAAATGTCAGACTTTTAAAGACTTTCACAACTCAAAACAAATTACAACAAATTACATTATGAAAAAGAAAATCTAGACCCAGACGCCTATATGGTTATCCTAATAAAACATTCAAAGCAATTGATATAACAATCCATGCAATTAATATTGTGCATAAAAGAAAACACACTTGGCCACACTCTTTTAATTTTAAGGGGGCTAAGCAATCTCTGGAGCATATGCAGAAAATAGCATTAGTCTTAAAACTTTAAATCATTACTGCACCCTTTATTTTAACGTTACATGAGCATGACCACATGCATAAGATTAGATTAGTATAAAAGCGGTCATAGCCCATAGGCAATCCAATGCACAAATCACAGCATAAGAAAAAAAAATAGTAATAAAATAAGACATCATAGCAATCATCAAAACACATCAGAGCAATTAACACACGTGTCACATATAATCACATCACATCACAAAGAGAAGAAAAGATAAATACCAATACTAATTCTAAAGCTAGAAGTGGTTTCCTAGCACATCTATATGTGTGTAATAGGCTTGTGTGGTTTTGGATAGGTCCTATGCAGGATAGTTAGATTAAGTTGCCTAGAATTCAAATTTGTTGAAGGTCAAAAAGAAAACATTTAATTAAATTTTAGCTATTAGTGAATTAGGATCCATTTTAGTTGATTTAATTTGTTGATCCATTTTAATGCTTATGGTAGAGATCTTCGAAGTTTAAATTGTATTAGCGAATTTTAGGTCTAGGATTCTCTTATGTGCTAGGCTATGGGGGTCCAAAAAGCCACTATTGAAAATGGTTAGGTTTGAGGGCTCTAACATTAATAAAAATTAAGGCTTACAAGGAGTAATTTGGCTTTAAGTTTGCTAGATTTGAATTTTTCTAGACAAAGTTATAAATTTCTAAAGTTTTAAGCAATTATTGATTTATTAAAATTGTTTAATAAAGGGGTATTTTAGGGTTTTGATCCAAATTAGTTCTAAACTGCTTGGAATCATCCCCAAAGGTCAGAATTAATCTAAAGAAGTGTTCTAAAGTGTTTGAGAAAAATTTGAAATTTTTAATAATTTTTAAATATTTAATAAGGGAAAAAGGTGAATATTAATTAAAATTAAATTAAAGCTTAAATTGATGTTCAATTAAATGACTTTTATTATCTAAGGTTAAGATTTAAATTCTAAAGAGTTTGAGGTATTATGGATAATTTTCTGAGTTAAAATGAATTTATTAGAATTTTCTAAATTTATTGGGACCTAAATACCGGGTAAATTAGGGTTTGTTAATTAAGGGGTCTAAAGGCTCCTAAATTTTTTTTTAAAAAAAATTTAAAAGTTTTAGGATCACTAAGTTTAAATGTTGAAAGTTTCAAGTTAATCAGAGATCTATCCCATCTTCTAAATATTTTTTTTAGTTTGCTAGACATATCCTTAATTATTATCCTTAGGATGTCATTACATTAAGTGGGGTTTATATCAAGTTTTGGACTAACGCTTAGATAACATATAAGGAAATGCATAAAAAGTAGCAAACACACCAATCCTAAGATCTTGGAGGGCCTAAGCTAAGTGCTTGTGCATCCTAAATATGCAAGTGACGATAAAAATAAGAAATTAAGTGCACTTACCGATGCGATTAATGAATAATTGGAACCCAATCATCACTAATCTCTCCCCCATAAATGGTGTTCATAAGTATAATCAACGTTTAAAATTTCATGTAATGAATATCCCAAAATTAGAGATTTAATTATATATGTAATTTTAAAATATTTAAAATACCTATAAATATAGAAATTTTGGAAAATAATGTAATTAAATATTATTTAATTTAAATAAATACATTGGTAAGTGTGAGATCCACTAGCCACCCAAGGAGATTTCAAAAAGAATTTTTTATTTCAAAATAATTAATATATTAATTAAAATAATAGTTAAATAATAAGAAAACTCAAATAACATGTAAATAATCCAAAAAAATACATCATTTTTATTATTGAAAATATTTTTAAATGAAAGTACATATTATTTTAAAAATTATGAGGTATTATATGCTAAAATTTGATTTAAAATGAATTAGATATGAATTTTTAAAGTTTAAAATAATTAAAAGTAATTTGTAAATAACATAAAATAATTACACTTTAAAAATAATTATTAAATTAGGTTAAAAATAAATATTAAAGTTTCTAATTTTAAAATAAACAAATATATAATAATAAAATAATTATTTAAAATTAATAATGATAATACAATTATTTTAAAATATTTTTAAAAGAGAATGATAATAAAAATAATAGTAATAATAACTTGAAAATACTAATAATAATTAAAACAAGAATAAATAAAAACAATTTTTTTAAAAATAATAATAAAATAATGATTTAAAAATAATAATAATGGTAATAATAATAATAAGAATAATAATAATAGTAAATAAAAAATAATGCTGTTAAAATAATAAAAATAGTTTAAATAATAATAATAGCAATCATAATAATACTAATTTAAAATATAATTTTTTTTATTTTTATTTCAGAATAAAATGAAAAATTATTTTCAAAATAATAATTAATATTAATAAATAGTGTTAAATATTAATTACACATTAATTAATAAATAGTCAAAATAAATAAATATTGAATTAATTATTTGTTTAATATATAATAAATTTTTTTTATCAAACTATAAAATTTAATTTTAAAATAGGATTTTTTTAATTTTATAAAATATTTAATTAATTATGTTAATTAAAATTAATTAAATATTTAATAAGTAAACAATTTAAAATATTTTAAAATATATTAAATGTTTTTTAATTAAAGAAAATAATTTTTTGAGAAAAATAATATATTACATATAATTTTTGGACTTCAAAATGTTTTTAAATGATTTTTGGAGTTTTCTGATTTAAAATATTTTAAAAAAATTAATTAAATTAATAAAAGTTGAATTGGTGGCACGACGGCGGCGGTCATTTATGTGGTGGGGTGAGATTTTCCCATTCGAAACCGCTTGGCAGGGGCCAATCATTGGCAATGATTGCGCCGCCACATAGTCATTGCCCATGATTGGAGCGATGGTGACCGCGCGACGTGGTTTCATTAACCACATCAGTGCATAGACAGAGCCGTCGGATCGTCCGCTATTTTGAGCGAACAGCCGTTATCTCATTGAACTAAGAGATCGAATGCGGGATCGGTTCCGCAGTCGGACAAGCATCACAGAACGGATGAATCCAGACCATTGATCGTGCAATCAATGGTCCATAATCTAAGTATCATTTGGATTACGTAAACCGAAACCCTAAAACATTTTTTCTCATTCTCGAAAATGACGCAATGAAACTTGATGAAATTTTAAACGTAGGTAGTACTAATGAAGAGCATCCATGGGGGACAAATATCGTGTTGTAAAATGTGGTGTGTAAAAACTTTTTTAAAACTAAATGTCCTAAGCTAGGGTTTGCGATTTTACCTAATCCACATGATGGATTTGGGAGATCTTGGGCTTGTTGCACTTGTAGACTGTCCATGCTCCTTTCTCTAGTTTATCTCAAAGCTTGAAATGCCTTGGCTCGAACGGAAGAAGCCTTAGAAGGGATTTGACCTTGGTTCACCGGAGATCTCCCCGCCGGCAAGGTTTGAACGGTGGATTTGAGTTGGGAAAGGTAGGGAGAGATTATGGGAGCTCAAGCATGAGAGATCTCGGGCTTAGAGTGCTTGGGAAGAGAGTAATTGAAAAAGTCCTCCTAAATATGCCCTAACCTCTCTATTTAAAGGCTTGAATCCTTGATGGGCGGTTATGATCAACCCTAGGGCTAATTAGGAGGGAAATAAGTGTGGTTTGGTCGTGGGTTTGAATTAAAACCCATTAGGAAGGGTTTAATTATATTAAAAGGATTTCATTGGGCTTAAAACTTGAGTTGATCAAGTTAAAAGTTGACTTGGTCAATCTAGTCAATTAAGTCCAATGGGGTGGGGGTTTAAGCTCAGGATGGGTTTGAAATTGGTTTGGGCTCAAAGGGTTCAAAGAGGGTCAACCTAGGTTGACCTAATCAACCAAGTAGATCTAGGGCATGGGTCTGGGCCCAATGGTTGGGTCTGACCCATTGAGTCCAAGGGAGGTGAGAATTGAGCCTCATAAGGTTTGAATTTAATTTAGAATTAAAAGGAAGAAAATGGGTCAATTTAGGTCAACCTAGGCTGACCTGGTCAACCAGGTTGACCCAGGGCCTGGGTCTGGGATCAGCAAAATTGGTTTGACTCACTAGATTGATTGAGAGGGATTTTGAGGTCTTGTCTGGTCAATTTGACAAGGTCAGCCCTCTTTGACCAAGGATTTAGGAAATTCAAGGTCAACAATGTACTACTAACAAAGAAATTTGGGATAGATTATTCACTACATACGAATGTACTAATGAAGTCGGACAATCTAAATTGAAAATTTTAATGCATGATTATGAATTTTTTTTTGTATGAAACCTTATGAGATGATCTTAGACAAGTATACTAGGTTTACTCAAATTGTGACATCATTACATACCTTAGGTAAAGAACTTTCAAACTTTAAAAATATCAATAAAATTCTATATTGTCTACCTGATAAATTTTATGCTAAAGTCGCTATTATATGTGTATCAAAAGACTTGTATGGTTGTTTTATTGATAATGTGATTGAATCACTCATTGCCCACGAGCAAAGTGTGATTCGAAAGCTTTTGGATACAGGTGAAACTGCAGTGCTAAAGTTGAAAATATGGATGGATGTGACTTAGTAGATGATGAGCACGAGAAGTTAGCATCAATAACAAGCAAATTGGAAAGTCTACTAAAGCATAAGTTTCTGCAAAAGTAGAACAAAAGTAAAAATTTGTAAGAATGTTAAGATTTCCTCTAATATTATTTCTTTTAATGTAGAAAGCCTAAACATATGAAAAATCAATGTCTTAATATAAACATTCTTCATGTAAAGGAAAATGGTAAAAATAAGTAAATTGTAAAAAGGTCAAATGATAAAAAAAAAGATCTCTTAGACAAACCTAGCATATGAATCATCAGACCATAAGCAAGATAATGAGGTATAGTATTTTGTTTGTGTTTATCTGTGTTATAGTTAATGCATGTGTATATATTCTTTATTTTATTTTTATTTGTCGTGAATGTTTTTTTTTTTTGTTTCACGTTGTTTTACTGTTTTTGTTTTATAATATGAGATTTATGTTTGTAATCTTTTATTTCATTTTCAATATATATTTTTGTGAACATTCTCTGATAATCTCACACAAGTCATATCTCACATTGTATTTGCATAAGAGAATCAAATAACATTTTTATAATCACATTTAAAAAAAATGAAAAATTTACATTCTTTTTTACTTAAAATTTTTTATAAGTGGTTATTAACTTCTCTAAACAGTTAAAGGAAAAAAATTGATATATATATCCCTCTTCCTCTAACTCGTTGAATGGTGTAATTTTTTTTTGAATAAAAAATTATTTTAAGTTAAAAATTGAACTAAGAAATAGGGATTTATTTTACCTTCTTACATTTCTCTATCTAATTTGAATATTTTTTGCAAATCAATAAATTTATTTTTTATTTTTTTTTATTCAAGGTTTTTGTTTATATCAAATGGATCTGGTTTTAGTTTGTGGTTTACTCTTCCCTATAAAAGGGAGTGGGTTATTCTTCTCTTATATTTGGAAGATAATCTTACAATTGAGAATCTTTAAAGACTTAAGAAAGAAGTAATTTTAAAAAAGATGCATAAAATGAGCTCGTCAAATTAATTGAAAGATATATAAAGTGTATCAAAAGTCAAAAAATGCATAAAATTCATCAAACACTAATAAAAGAGACAAAAAATGAGTCCATAAAAAGTTCTTTTTTCTTTTTGTTAAGTCTTTAAATCTTAGACAAATTCATGTGCTAATTGATATTGTCTACACTTGCATTTGAGAATAATTATTTCAAGTTCATCATTTGCAAGAATTTGAGAATCATGATATCTGGTTCATCATTTTACAATGTTGTTATCTTAAGATATATTTCTAAAAAAAAGTTTAAAAAGATCAAATTTCTTTTCTAATTTATTTTCTAAATTTGATTTTTGTTTATGAAGGACTTTAACCCGTAAGGAGCCTGAGCTAGAGTTGATAAAATTCAAAATTTTCAATCTTTCTGGATCTTAGTACAATCAATTCTTTTCTTAATATTCTTTTAAATAAAATGAAGATATAACTTTCTCATTTCAAGAAAAATATGTTGAAATAAACTGATTCTTCTTAATCATCACCACCACCTACACCAGATCAGGGTCTATATGATCTTTAGCTAGTTTTGTGTGTTTCATTTTGGTTTTTGTGTATTTCTCTTTTATTTTTATAATGTCAAAGCGGAAGAATGTATTTGGATTATTATATTTGGATATTATATTTGCAATAGTTTATCTATTATTTAGGTTTTAAAAGTTTTTTATTTTTGTTTGTTTCTAAAAAAATGAAAAAAAAAAACCTTTTTGCTTTATCCTATTTTTAATATAATTATCATAATAAGGGGGAGATTAATAGAAAATATTTTTAAATTTATAGATTTAACTAGTAATGTTTACCTTCATTAAAAAAGGGAAGATTGTTACAACTCGAGCTCACAAGTTTATATTTTTGATGATAAAAAAATATTTTGGCTCACATCCTTATGTCTACATATATTTGCAATATATATTTGTTTGTGTGTGTACTAACATTTCAAGAACATCATGTACCATTTAATGAAGATTTAATTCTCAAGATTAGGTAGAATAGATTATACTGTAAAGATTTTTATAATATTCAATGAATATTTTTTATTTCTTGAGTTAAATCCTGTAAGGGTGTATACTAGCTTGGTGATCATGCACACACACATACACTTAGGGGGAGTTAGATTGAGTCAAAATCAGGTGTTAAAATTTTAAATTAATCATACTGTATGATTTATATCGTAATGTACGATCAACTCATTTAACTAATCAAACTGTATGATTTAGATCTTTCATGACGATCAATATGATCATAACAAATTGCAACCAATTGTAATTTAGGAAAGATTTTTAATTTTTTTTTAATCGTCTAGGATGATGTATATCATAGTGAATGATTTATGATAATCATACCTAAATTGTTTATGTGATTAGTTAGTTGAATATGCTTTATTTTGATATTCTAATAATACTATTCAAATTGGATTATACTATACGATCAATAGAGACGATTTTGATCATCCCATGCTTCATCCTGGACGAACTACATTTTGGTTGAGTTAATCATCCCGGACGATCTCATTATTATACTGGACGATCTGTTCAAATATATGAACTGATTGTACAGGGCAATGTTCATCGTACTGGCTAAAAGGGTTGTTTTGTATTATTCGTACAGGTTGATCTTTGACAGCTAAAATGATTTTTTAGGATATTTGAAAGCCCTCTATTTATGCTTTCTCCAAAGACCTTGTAAGAGTCTTTGGCATGCATTGAGTCTTCGTTCCTTTGGAAAAATTTGAATTGTGAGCCTTGAAAGGGAGAGAGGAAAGGGCAGAGTTTGAGAGGGAGAAGATCCTTCAAGGTTTCAAGGCAGTGTGGAGGATATTTCACATGGTTGATTCGCCAAATTTGCACCTCAGTAATTGTTTCAAATCTATATTCAGGAATTATAATTTTGATGATAAAACACATTTCTAATATCTCCATTTTTCTATGATTGTCCTGTCTACTAATATTTCAGTTCTATAAGGTCAATTACAAATCAAGCTAGCTCGAGATTGTATAGATTAGGATTGAGTCAGTCTATAAGTGTACTTCAAGTATTTTTTCTTTTTTTAGTCAAATATAACAAAGTGGGTCTTGATGCTAAGTAACCTTGCACACACACACTCAAAAGGAAAAATTCATTCTATTTTAGAGTTTTTTTTTTTTTTTCATATCATTCGAGACGATCCAAAATCATCATGGAGGATCAGTTAAAAACAGATACTCTAATTAGGGCATTCTGGATGAGGCAGTCGAATTACACAAATCATCTTGGACGTTATTTAGCATCATTCTAGTCGATATGCTCAAATTAGAAAGAATCAGCCATCAACTCTTTTAGGTATGTTATTATTTTTAGATATCGTATAAGACATTGTCTTGGATAATGCATTATAATTATGCCTAAATTAGTCTGATGATTAAGGAAAGTAATTAAGGTTTGATTGATTGATGCGATTGTCCGGGATGATCAGCTAGACAAACCTTAGTTTCTTCCCTGATGAATAGAATGATGTTTTGGATGATATATATTGACTTGAATTAATCGTATATACTAGATTATTAAAGAATCATCATGGATGATCAGTTATTTTTTCATCGTCCAACATGAAAAGTCTGGCCAAACAAAGCGATGGTCTGGACTGATCATACAAGACGATCCATCGATCGTCCTGGATGATCTTTATCGGTTTGTTGCAATTTAGGGTAAATTTGAAGCCCTTCTATATAAGATCTTTTGTTTAATTAAGATGTGATCTTTTGCTGTTGTCCTGACCATAGAGATCCAAGAGGAGAGGGAGAGCTTGGGGGAGAGAGAGAGAGAGAGAGAGAGAGAGAGAGAGAGAGAGAGAGAGAGAGAGAGAGAGAGAGAGAGGGGATCTTATGAGGGGGCGTTTGTGAGGGTTTCATAAAGGTTACTCCAAGAAAAAATCTGAGTCATCTTCTCCAATTGTCGTCTCTGGTTCTATAGAGATTCTAGAGAGGTATACTTAAGTGATTGATCTAGTTTTTCAATCTGATTCAGGAGAAAGCGAAAGGAGTCGGGTTCTCTGCTTGCTTCAAGAGGAAGCAAAAGAGTTGGATTCTCCGCCTTATCGGGGTCGGTATAAATGAGTTTTGTATAGGCTTCTCCGCCTTGCTTTGAGAGCAAAAGGAGAGTCGTTGAGTTTAGTGCAATACCCAGAGGAGAGGCTCCGTGGGGTGGACGTATGTCTAGTTGATTAAACCATTATAAAATATAGTTTGTTCTTTCTTATTGCACTTTCCACATTTAATTTCTGCACTTTATTTTTTCGTGAAAGATTGTTTGGTTTGTGGTTTTAAAATATTTCAAAAGATCATGATTTTTGTTTAAGATTTTTTAAAACACCAATTCACTCCCCCTCTTCGTTATTCTCGGGTTAGTTCATAAGGGCTTAACATCCCTAGAGAACATTCAGTACCATTGGATTCAAGGTTCATCTTGAGGGAAGTTAGGGAAGAAGAATATCTCTTTGGTGTCAAAAAACTTGACTACTCTGCCGCATCGAAGAAGGTGAAAGTGATTCCAGGTTCTCTATCTCACCAGGAAGGTGTAAATGAGTATAGGTTCTTTTCCTCACTAGGAGGGTGAAAAGGAGTAAATGTTCTATGCCTATAAAAACTATGGTCTTCTATCGTATAGGGTTGGTGGAAGAGAGCTTGTAAGAGCTTCTCTTTCTAACTGTGGGAGCTAAAGAATAGTCACTAAAGATTTTAGTTCAATACTTGGAAAGGGAGTTTCCGGGGAGTGGAAGTAGTTCAGGTTGACCGAACAACTATAAATCCCTAGTATGTATGTTCTTGCTTTTTTATTTCGCACTTATTTTCCGCATTTATTTATTTGTTAATTATGTGGTTGAAAATCTTTGATTTTCTATTATTGTGAAATTACTTTGCTTCCGCATGGAGAGATAAAGCTATCAGTTTTTCAGATGTTGAAATAGCTTTAAAAGGGGAATTTTCTTTGTATTTAAAGAACTTTTTAAATCACTAATTCACCTGCCTCTTGGTTAGCCTCAGAACTATTTGTATATGGTTTAACAATCTTCATGAACTTTCAATCTTTACAACACTTAACTTAATATTATACTTCTCTTTAAATGGTTAATATTATGCACCATAAAGCATTACAGATCTCACGACCATCTTATAGAATTTTCTCTTTAGTTTGAGGGGGACTCTTCTATTACACAACAATGCATGATGCATTCCTCCCCTTCAACTTTCCAACTTGAATTATACTATATATCACCATCTATTTCACCATCACTCTAAATAATAAATCCAAGATATCTAAAGCGTGTATACTTATTAATGATTTGTTTTCTCAAAGTTAAAATCTTGTCATTAAAACTATTATTATTAAAATTTCAATCCATATATTCAGTATTGGATCTACTCAAGCAAGAGCCTTTTGACTCCAAGACTGACCTCCATAATTCAAGTTTACCTTCAACTCCTTCTCTAGTACTATCAATAAAAAAATATCATCAGCAAAAATCATAGACTAGGGTACAACATCTTGCACCATGTCTAGTGAGAATATTAATGACAAAGCAAAAAAAGATGGGCTTACAGTTGATCCTTGATGTAATCCAACTGAAATAGGAAATACTTGGTTAAACCACCTTGTGTTTGAACATAAGTAGCAACTCCTACATACATATATTTAATGACTTGAATATAAGCATTCTTAATCCATTTTTATTTCTAGAAGTCTCCCTAACACTTTTCTTGGAATTTTATCATATGTTTTCTTTAAATAAATAAGTATCATATATAGATCCTCCTTATTCATTCTATAATTCTCCATTAAAACTCAATAAATATATAGCTTCCATAGTAGACCTAGCTAACATGATTCTATTCTGATTTTGAGAAATATTAATATCACAATGCAACCTATGCTCCATTACTCTCTCTCACATAGTTTTAAAGTATGACACATTAATTTAATTCCTCTCTTATTCGCACAATCTTGTACATCACCTTTATTCTTAAAGTAGAAATTGACACATTCATTCTCCACTCATGTGGCATATTTTTAGTCTCCAAAATAAAATTAAAAATATTTGTAACAAAAAATTTCCTTCATCTCCTAACCATTTTCACACCTCTATTGAAATATCTTTAGGTTCAACACCTTTTCCATCATTCTTTTTTATTAAAACTTTTGTGGCTCAAAAAATTCATGCCCTGACATCTTTGTGGCCTATCTCTTTTCTTTGAATTTTTGTTTTTTTTTTTTTTATGGAGAGTTTTGACGTTGAAGTTATAAGGAATATTTTCAGAAGATAGAATGAGTTTTAAGTAACACACTACTTAAAGATTTCACCCTAATTTTGTGAAGACTTTATAAACTATGTTCTAATTTCTTATAGGCGTAATCACCAATAGTTAATTAACCCTCCTGATAATAACATAGAATTTTCCATTAAGGCTAGTTATCAAATAGATGCGTAAAGATACATAATATATGTTGTATTGTAGTAGAATGATTTATCATTTAAAATTAGAAATTCATCGCCTCTTCTTAAAGAAGATAGTGGGGGAATGATGATGAGCTCTATTAAGATCTTATGGTTTTGTTATTCCGTGCCATTGTGTTCTCTAGTCTGCTTAGTCAGAGGAGGTAGTCGAACCAACCTGCTAGAAGTATTCTTGCTGTAGTCATGGGTTGCTTTGTCCAAGAGAACCTTATAGACATTGGGTGAATATTTGTCTAAGGGAACAAATTCAAATCCACCTTAGCTAAGAGAGGGATTTATGCCCTTCCGATTATATCTTATTAATTCATTGCTCAATAATTTGAAGCCGTTGGGGAACATATATGTTCTAACCATGTTCGTGATATAATTGTTTAACTTTGCAGCAAAATCACCCAATTTGAGTGTACTGATCATAATTATTTATCTGTGGCACCATTTAGCAATGAAACCATCAGTGTGGTATTCCATTTGAAGATGAATCACTTGTTAGAGGATACGTGCCGCATTATCCCTGGAAAGACATGTATTGAGAATAAATCATAGTGATATTCTAAACTAGACATTCCCTCTTTATGTGCTGAAGTGATTTTCAGACTTGTCAACCTCGACAAACTTTCTTAAATGGTGGATGGGTATTTTTACTTTAAGTGTTTGATGATTAATTTTATTTGAAATATCTTAATTTTGGGTAGTTATTTTGGATTTTTGAATTTTTATGGGCATGTAGAAATTTGGGAGACATTTTTAGATATTTGAGGTCCCCTCTGGTTGAGATTCTCTATTAACAGCTCCATCATCAGAGTTTTCATTTACAATTTTATTTTTTTGATTAAACATTATTAACTCTGTCTACTTGTCGGCAGAGAATCAGGTTCAAATCTAAATTCATTTCTTAACTCATGTAGCATCCTCAGGTGCCATATGTATACCTATGAGGCTATGAGGTGCTCATTGGGGCCCATGTGGGTAATCATATTTTAATTATAATCAATTTCTCAAATGACTATTGTTGAAAGAGTACACAAGGTTTTATTTTAGCATCTATGAATGTCTTCTATCCGCTTGTACGAGCCTTGCAGATCTGATGGCATGGCACTATGCTAGGTCTCAAATTGTCTTATGCAGGCTATTATTCTCTTTAATGTTCAATTTACAAGAGTATACTTCCACCTGCACATACATTGTATGGTGCATTAAAGGTCTCCCACTAATGGTCTGTAATCTTCATCAAAGATGATTTGTTGTTGTTTGTAGGAGTATGACGAGCAATAATTCATGACCTTTGAACTAATGTGCGCCTTGGTGCTCGCCAGCTTCAATTGCAAGGTCGTTCATGTTACATTTACAGGAAGGTTTAATAAAGCCCTTAAAGTGGAGAGTTAGTATGTTAGAAAGCTTTGGAGACTTTTGTATGTCTCGAATCCTTCCACTTTCTAGGTCATTAAAGAAACAATGGATATCATGAATGATTTAATAATTATTTTCATGAAAAAGGTGTTCAGCTTCAAAACACGCCTTAATCCAACCCACATCTAGAACCCATCTGTCATTCAAAACAATAATAAGGTGTTTTATTATTCTGATGCAAGTCCCATCTTCGTCTTCTCATCTTCTCATTTTTGGAGAGACCATCTCCACAAATCGTCTAATTCTTTCTCAGACGAGATGAGGACATCCAAATTGCATGAGGTTATTTTGTGATAGAAGAGGTATCATAATCTGATAAGAACATAGACTCGGCTAAGATACTATTTAATTTCTTTCTCTTCAGTTTGCCACATCATAGTCTCCTCGAGGCATGCATAGAACAAAGCATAAGATAATTTGTAGTATAGCAATGACATTGTAGTATCTGATATGCATATGGGATATGATGGTTTCTCCTATAGTCTTTAATATGTTAACCAAGAGTAGCTACCTTTCTCCCAACTCTGCAACATTTAATGATGCATGTATAGCATATTAGGTTATGAAGCTGGCTTTCCGACTATTTATTGTTCATTTAAATAATATAGCATTTCTTTAGAAGCCTCAATATTTCAATAAAGATGACAGAATATACAATTCTCAATGGTACTTCCATCCAAATCAGCTTTGGTGTGCCGTCCCATTGAGACATCTTTTTAACTAACCATTATTATTTTTTTTTTTTTTGAAGAAAGCACTAAAATGCTATATTAAAGAAAAGAAGGTTACAACCTAGTACCATCCGAATCCTTCATAAGCAAAGTAATGAAGGAAGCCGAAACATTACAACTCACCAAATCTTTCCAAACATAGGAACTAAAACAAGCGTAGTTAGCACAGAGATCGGCTAACTTATTACTTCCTCTATTCACAAAATTAAAAATGACAAAATTTAAATCTTTTAAAAAAGAGAGATCAATGATATCGGTACCTCCTTTGTCCACCTTGTTTTTGATGAAATTGATAACATTTTTGTTATCACCTTCAATAATCACTCCTTTATAATCCTTCATCCAATTGCTTATAAATTCTTTTAGAGAAAGAATAGATTGAAGTTCCATTGCTCTAGAATCCCAGTGCGCAAAATGTTTACCAAAGGCCAGCAAAATCTCCCCATATGATCTCTAAAAACTCCTCCTACACCGGCTTTGTAGGAGTTATGAACAGCTGCATCAATATTGACTTTGATCCAATCAGGCGGAGGAGGATACCAATTATCAAGCAACCTGGATGGTTGGTTAATACCCTCAATGCCTGAGAAAGAGCAAATAGAATTCGTGTACATAGCAGTAAGGCACACTACATTTGAAGCTATATACAACAGGCTGGAACACTTCCCCTTGTGAACAAACAGATTTCTGGATTTCCAGAAATGATACACAGTATTACAATAGAGGCTTTTAACCCAAGGCTTTTAATCCAAGGCTTTTAACTGATCATTCTTTGACTCTACAAAATTGTTCAACTTTGCATGTTTAGTGCAACAGTTTGGACCATCCTCTGGTAATGTGTCGATGGGCTTTCTCCTTTCAGCAAGTTGTCTTTATCCCAACCATAACAATCCGTCCCTACTCAGAAATGTCATGTTTCATGCCTGTCTATGTTCACAAATCTCTATTATCACCGCTGCTTGCTGATGTTCACAGGGAGTATTGTAATTTGCAAGTAGATATTATATGTTCACATGCTGATGTAGGCTACCAATTATCACTAGTTCCCTGTGTATGTTGGCTGGTAAATTATCATTCAATACACATCTATTCCTTCTATTTGTAGAGTATTTGATCTTTGCTTATGAGGGTCAATGCACTTTGTTGTCGTTGAATGGCCACTAACTCCAGGGGATTGTTGCATTCACATTTTGTGCGGGCTAACACTATTTCACATATGAAAGATCTTGTGTCATTGCCAACATGAGTTCATACTCACTGTATACTGCATTGTGTATGTTTGCAAGGAGCACTATCATATTGGTTGCATCGTACTAGTCATCAACCATAGGTGGACTAGTATGGCATGACAAGTTTTCTTCAGTCACTTATAGATTTTCATGCTCGTAGTGGGCTACTAATTCTTGCTTGCACATGAGTTGTCATATTATAAGTTCTTCTGCTTATATATTTGTTGCAATCACCTTAGATATGCTTACAGGAGAGTTATTCGACTTGCATCATGTCCACTATCATCATACATGGGTGGCCTAACATACTTATTTGCAGTAACATTAGTTATATTCAAGGCATTAATGTTGACTGTAGAGCATCGCCACATTCATTTCCTTAGCCCCTTATGTGAGCAACTACATGCAAGATAGGTCTTCTATCATTGCTTGCTAGTGCCACTACTTTTATCTACAAGTTGATTATTGCTTGTATAACAAGTCTTTGACTATTGCACGTAGGAAGTGCTTATGCTCCTTGCAATCAATTGATATTGTCTGCAAATTACTCATGTCCGAAGGCTTCCCACTATGAGTCCCGTGCTTATTTGTTGATGTTTATTTGAATGACCAAAATTGTTATTTGGCATTTATATTTTAATTATTATTTTGTATTTCATATTTTAGTGTTTAGTTCTCTGTTGTTCATTTTGCAAGTTATGTTTCCTATCATTTTGTTAAAGTCATGTCCTATATTAGTTAGAATTTAGTAGCATCCCGATGTCTCCCCTGATTAAGCAAAATTTAAGGAGTCATAGCCTTCTCGCCACGTCAAGAAAGGCATAGACGGTCGGTGCCAGGTGACACCACGATCTTAATTTTCAATCCCACTACATCAAAAAAGGCGTTCATAAGTCCTCAGGGGTTCTTGTTGAAAGATGCACAATTTTTCCCTGCAGACACTAAGGCATATACATGGGTACTTAAGTTTTGCCATGTCATGCTAAGAAAAACGTGCATGAGGTATACCTTAGTCGTCACAAACACAACGGTAAATTCCCTCTCACTACTCTAAGAAAAACACACATAGGTAGTTGCCACACTATAAGCACTGAGTAAAGCATTTCAATTATACCTTTGTGATCATGTTAACAGCAGTAATATGTGTGATGACAGTTATATCGAGGTTAAGGGCACTTAGAACGAAGTAAAAGAAATTTTTCTTCTTTTTCGATTCACTTTTTTTTTTTCTTTCTTCTCTTTTTTTTTTTCTAACTATGTCCTTATTTTTATTTTTTTTTTGTATTTTCTCTTTCATTTTTTTGCATTTTTTCTCACTTTTTTGTTTTGTATTTTTCTCTTCTCATTTTTTTGTAATTTTCTTTTAATAATAATAATAATAGTAATATTTTATTTTTATTATTGTTATTGCTAATAAAAATTGAAATAATAAATATTATTATTATTATTATTAACTACTTACAATTAATAATTAATAATTAATAATAATATGAAATACTAAAGTAATAATAATAA
Source organism: Dendrobium huoshanense (assembly GCA_016618105.1). Classification (NCBI taxonomy): domain Eukaryota; kingdom Viridiplantae; phylum Streptophyta; class Magnoliopsida; order Asparagales; family Orchidaceae; genus Dendrobium; species Dendrobium huoshanense. Next base: position 9,640,793 of record CM028355.1, read on the forward strand.
TAAATTATTACCTATTACAGGTTATTTCGGTTGAGAATGAAGAGGGAGATGGGATTTGATCTAGTCGGGTTGAGTCGTATGTAGTGATCGAATCAGTAGGTAGGATGGTTTAAGGCTTGCATCTTTGGCAGTAAGGAAGGTACAAGGAGGATGAATCAGCTAAGAAGGAGAAATCATATGTCTATAGTCTGACCAAGGTTAGATCGGGAATCTAGTTGCAAGATTGAGAAAGTTAGATAGGGTTTGGATGAGGTCAGATGGGCGACAGTCGACATGGGAGCTTTACCGAACGATAATGAGGTGCAACTACTGGTTGATTTGGTGGATGAGGTAGAATGTAATGGGCCAAATGGTTGAGGTGGAGTTGCAGATAGAGATCGATTTGAGTTGTATTTAGTGCCGTGAGCAGTTGGGCAGAGCTCAATCAGACAGTTTGGTGTGAGCTGGAAGGATATTAGAGGCTGTAAATTTTGGCTAAAATAAGGAATTGGAATAGAGGCAAGTTGAAGGGAGTGCGGTTTATTACTGTAGATAGGGAGCTCGGCTACAACAATTTAGGTGGAAGGGGTGTAAGCTTGGCTTGTTGACGTGCATGTTGATGATATTTCAAATGAATTTTGTAATAAGGAGTTTGGTAGATTGACAAGATTAATTATAAAAGCGGTTGAGGTAGGGAAGCGAGCTAGAGGTTGGATATGGATCCGATCGGGACTATGGTCAGCTGGATTGGGCTTGTTGAATGGTTCAAAGATTTAGAGGTGAGCCACCGACGATTAATAGTGGCTAGGTTTGAGGTTGAATTCTGATCAGCAATTGTCAATTACTTGAGTAGGTACCATAGATTTGTGAACACTAAGGGAGCTCAAGAGGAAGTGGCAGGAATGAAGGAAGTAGATCGTTGAAATAGAGAGCGGGGAGGATGCTGGAAAACATAAGGATCGACAAATGAGGAATGAGGAAGATACTTATTTTCTTTTCTTTTTCTTTTTCTTTTTTTTACGATAAAACATGGGTGATCGTGAAGATTATTTGGAGATAGCTAAGAGCATGTCTGTTGACCTCATTTTTGTATGAGGTCACTTGAACCTAATTAGGTTTCTTTTTGGTGACCTAATGATTAAGAGAATTTTACATGTCAATTATGTAGGTCCCAGTCAAGATTCAATTCAATCAATCAACTTTAATATCCATCTCAACTCCAAGATTCCAGCATTCCAAACAAAACCTCATGATTAGGGACATAGGTCCTGAAATTCTTTTTGGGTGATTTTTCTATCTACTTGAAACTTAGTCAATTGGCATCCGATTCAGAGTCTACCAATTGCATGTTGATATGACATGTCTCGAGTACAAACCCTCCAAATTTGAGCTCATTTGGAGGATTCTAACTCCAGAAATCAATTTGATTTCTAAAGGCTGCAAAACCTTTAAATATTTACAGCCTGTGCCACTCTAAATTGGCATCCGATTCAGAGTCTGCCAATTGCATTTTGATATGACATATCTCTAGTACAAACCCTCCAAATTTGAGCTCATTTGGAGGATTGTAACTTCAGAAATCAGGTTGATTTCTAAAGGCTGCAAAATCTTTAAATATTTACAGCCTATGCCATTGGACATGCCATCCAATGGAATTTAACCTTAGGACCTATTCCAAACCTTTCAACCATACCCATGACCTTTATTATGACATCTTGACCATAAACCCACACTTTCCTACAACCAATTTGGCCTAGTGATGACCAGGGGTCAAAATAACAAAAATGCCCTTTAAGGGGTTTTTGGTCTTTTCCCCAAAATCCAATATGGCTGTCCCTCCTGAACCCTCAAAACCTATCCCAATGAATCATGAATGAAATTTAGGATCCATTGGACCTAAACTCATATCATGGGTCAACCTATTTAACCAAATTATCATAGGTTGACACAGAAGCCCCTAAGGGTCAAAATAGTCATTTTGACTGAAGTGACCTCGTCAAACCTTGAAACAACCCCCAGTGAACTCCAAATATCAATCCAAACTTGTTAAGCCCAGTCCCAACCCTTGGGTCAACTTGGTTGACGAAGTCAACTTAGGTTTAACTAATAACTTATTAAGGGAAAAAATAGGTGATTTGATCCAGATGACCAATTGGACCCCCAAAACAACCTCCAACAAACTTCAAAAATTATTTCAAACCTATCAAGCCTAAACCTAGGTTTTGGGTCAACCTGGTTGACCAAGTCAACCTAGGTTGACCCAATAGTTCTTTAAGCATCTAAATGGTTTATTCTAACCCATTCGATCAAATCAAACCTTTCAAACCATCAAATCTTCACTTATGGATGACTCAAACATACTCCAAGGCTTGGCCAATTAAATCCAAATGATTTTGACCAAGCCAACCCAATATCACATGGTTAAATCCCATTAAACCTTCCTGCTTTCATTCAAACCCATCCTTGAGTTTCAAATTCCTTTCAAATCAATCCTACTTGCTGGAGTTTGACACTTGGTCTGCCACCTCGCTTGTGTTTGATTGTTTGACCAGTCAAACAGTCAACACAAGGTTTTGAATGAGTCAAAAGTGGTCAAACTATTGCCTTAATATATTGTTAACCTCAATTTTTGTTCGAGTGCCCTCGTGGGTCTTTGGTTTATTTAATTGAGCCTCATCAAGCCTAGTTTAATTCAAGTCGATGCTGATTTAGGTCCTACTGAGTTGATTCATATTCGATTCCATTGAAATCGACTTGATGAAAATTCAATCAAACTTAAATCAACTCAAAATTGGGTTAAATTTGACCTTATCGCATTCAATTAAATTAGATCCATTCATTTTAGCCGCATCAAGTTCAATTTGGTTCAAGTTGATGACTTATTCGAGTTGACTTGATGAAAATTCAGTCAAACTTGAATCAACTCAAAATTGGGTTAAATTAGACCTAATCGCATTCGATTAAATTCGATCCATTCATTTTAGCCGCATCAAGTTCGATTTGGTACAAGTCGATGACTTATTCGAGTTTATGATTTGATCGAGTTGGGTTGAATCTAAATTAACCTGAATCGACTCGAAAAGCTTAATTTCAGCCCAATAGGCCCAATTTAATTTCAATTGAATGCTAACTAACTTTCTAGTACATTTGAATTTGTTTTCTGAATCCGAAAAATAATCCGGCGGTCACGGTTCTTTGGCTTGATTCTGTCATAATTGGACATCTTGAAACCCATTTTAGAGAGGTGTTTAGGAGGAGGTCGGGGCGGGTAGATCGAACAGGGCTCATTTCTACAATCAAGAGAAGCAAGAAATCATCCTCATGCAACAAGAGTGGATCTTCCTCCATTTCTTGGTTCGACCCGCCTTACACATGGATCCACAACCAGCTCTGTCTCTCTCCCCTATTCTCTCTATTCACACAGCTCCGAGTATCGGATCCCCTTACTCCACTCTCTCGGCCTCTCTCTTTGTTCGCATAAGCCAAGGCTTGTCACCCCTCCCCTCTCTATTTCATGTCTGTGAATCCCAGGAGCAAGTCAAAGTTGCCTCTCCTTAACCGAGCCTGACTTTGACGCAAGCCGTGCTGTTGGTCTTGTTCTTCCCTGGCCAATCTTCTCCTCCCAGCAATCATGTATATCCCTCCTTCCAAATCATGCTTTATTCTTCTTCTTTCATTTAATCTCTTTCTTCCTATCTATTTCTCCTTCTCCTCCTCTTCTTTCTACTTCTCCCAGATTTTGCTTCCCTCCCTTTTCAGCACTTCTTCCTTTTTTATGTTTATGGTTGGTTGGAAAAGATAAATGGAATATTATAAAACAGAGACGTTCTTTGGCTTGATTTATGCTTTCTCTTGCTGAATATCGATTACAATAAGATGAAGAAATCTTTGCTGCTTCTCTTGATCTTTCCAAGTTTTGATGGATTAGAAAGTTGAGATGAAATGATATTTGGCACTCTTTTACATTTAAGTATGAAAAGAAAAGGTTTTCCTTCATCTCTGTTAAGAATGTGAGTGTAGTATTATGCTTTTGAGTCTTTGAATTTTTGATTGGTTTTCTTTCGCTTACACCTAAAGCATCTCAATATTTTATTTGTTGAGTGTGGATCTCGTCACTTGTTAATTTTTTATTTTTGCTGAAAGGCTTGAATATATATATATATATATATATATATATATATATATATATATATATATATATATCTCAAAGATATGATGTCGTATTCATAATGCTATAGCTTAGATTGTTGTTGCAATGAGTTGAACAATGTGTTCATCACTATTTCATGTTGCTTAGTTTTGTTATTTCTATTTGGTTATCGAGTGATTCTTTAGTGCTTTCGGGAGATGATGATGGTTGTTGCTAGCCATAGATAATTTTGTATGCTTGAAAGTGAACAACTAATTTGTCAAATTTATACTTGATTCATGCGATATGATCTAAAGTTTTAGATGTGAATGGTAGAAAAGTAAGAGAAGCCATGTTGATCCTTTATCAAAACATGCATGTAAGATGTTTATGATAATGCCATTAAGGGAAGGTTGTGATGCTTGGTTGGTTGTGACCCATGAAACTTGCATGTCACATGTGAAATTTCTTCATCAAATATCTTTTGAGCATATTTAGTTTAAAGATTTTGCATCATGTTCTTTCTATGTTGGTGGGAGGTTAACATGACTACGTTTACTAGATTCCTCCATAGTTTCTTTGATGTGGTATGGTTAACACTTCTTGTGATTATGATAATTGAAGTTGCAAGTTATAGCTCATGATGCATTGATCCAATGGTATCTTTTCCATTTAGTTTTCTTTGAGCAAACGATTTCTCGCAGATTGGTGGTGTGACATGATTTGATTGTTTAAATATAAGACTTATCACTAATGAAAAAATAATAATTGTGATGATCTCATAGATACACACACATGTACTCGCTCATTTATATCAACACTTAGGAGGAAGAAAATGTCGTGAAAATTTGTCTAGATTTTGATGGAGAAATTCCCGACTTCAAGAGCTTTTTTTTTAGTATAATGATGCGTTCATTTAAAGCCTTAAATCCTGGATGCATAACTTTCTTCTAGTGATCTATTAGTAGTGTTGTATTGTTTAACATCTCGACGTTGCCACTTTTACCGATTTTGTTGCTACTACAAGAGCCTGTTTATATTGGGTCACCAACTCGCATGTTCTAATCTCGTTAGGTATTTTGTGATGGAATGAATTAGATACATTTAGCTTTAACGGGTTCACAATCATGTTGTTACCACGCATTCATTACAAAAGTTTTTGTTTTTCTTTTTCTTGAAATACTTTTTGGAGGGTTGGGTCATGCTTTTCTCTTCCAATATTTTGGTGGGTATGATTTGTGAAAAATTTATATGTTTAATTGTGCTTCATTTCATACATGATCATTCACCTCTTATGATTTCTTTAAAAAAAAAAGTGTCCGGTCTCGAAATGGATTTCTCATAGAATAAGCTTCTTATTTGGGGAATAATGTGTACCATCTTTGAGTGGCGTTTCTTAAATAATATATATATATATATATATATATATATATATATATATGAGATTTTTGTGATTCTTTTTAATGAACAAATACTTTGATAGGTAAAATCCTTCGACATGAGGGCAAACTTATGAGTTTGGGTTGAAAATTTCCTTAGAACATTTGACGACATATAATGAGGAGGCTGGAAATTTGTTAAAGAATATTCATGTGTTTTTTTTTTTTCAATGGTAAGCATTAGTAAGGCTTTCATGAAATTTTTTGGAGAAATGTTAGAGAGTATTCATTTGCTTTAAATGTGAGTTTTATATAGACCTAAAATGATGTTGGGTATGTTGTTGGAAGCATGCTTAGTTACAAAACGTTGGTAGACTTCGAGGTATCTTTATGCTTATTCTAAACCTTGATTTTTATCTCTCATTTAATGAAAGCTATGTTGGCAATTATGGTTTGAAAATATTTATGTCCTATAGTTTGAAGTTTTACTCTTGCCCACGCATATATAGTATAAAAGAAATAATGGTGATTACATAAGTGGTTCCTTTTAAAATTTAGAAAGAAGTATGAGGTGGGTTTCCTCATTTTCTAAATCATTAATTTATGAGTTCCCTTTTGAAATTTTTGATGGCGTGTAGTATGAAAGTGGAATGGTTGTTGTAGAGCAATCCTGGTAAGTATTCACATACCTTTCATAAAGTATTTTCGAAAAAGATTAAAGAATTTTTATATGCTCTAAATATGAACTTGTACATGAATTTAAGTGTAGTCTTGCTTTATATTGGCTAAAAGTATTTCCTTGGATATTAGACAGATTGAAATTGCATTGAACCTTCTTTATATATTTTGCATTGAATGTTGGGTGGGAATAAAATGGGTTGGAAGCATGTTTTGTTACAAGAATTATGGCGAATGATGGAATATATTTATTTTATTCTTATATATTGGTCTCCCTTTCACTTGATTCACTACAGGAAAAATGGCTATTACCGGCGGTTCCAACCGGCGGTTTATGGACCGCCGGTGTTATTGGCGGTCTAGCCGGCAGTTAAACCGCCATCGTTTAACGGCGGTCTACCCGGTGTTTTTTATACGTTAAACCGCCGGTATTAACGGCGGTCCGAAAACCGCCGGCAAACCGCCAGATTATATTATTCACCGGCGGTTTAACGGCGGCCAGACCGCCGTTGATAAGTGATTTTGTACCGGCAGTTTAGCCCGCCGGAAAACCGCTGGTTAGTGCCCTAAAACGACCAGGCCCGCAACTCACATTTCATTCTTTCTCGCGTTCTTTCTCTCTCGTTTCCCTCGCCTCCGCTCGCCTCTGCTCGTCTGACCACGACCGCGACCGACGAAGGTTCTCTGACCGCCGCCGACGAAACTTCTCCGACCGCCGACCCAAATCCGACCGGCACTCCGACGTCCGACCTCGCTGACCCAGTCCGACCCCAAACCGACCGCCGACTTCAAGTTTTCAACCCTAGATTTCTTTTTTAAGGTATATTTTATGTTTTTTCTTTGGTTATTTCTTCTCACTAGACATAAGCAAGTGTTAGAGTTATTTTGGATGATTTAGATAGTAAATGTTGTAATAATTTTGGTAGATCTAAATTTTTGTGAACTATACTTAAGGTCCTATTGTTTCTAAAAAATATTGTTGAGTATTTTTTTGGTTCAACTATGAACCTTGTACACTATTTTGAATGTGGTTGTTAACATAATGGATCTAGTTATTTTATTTTTAAATGTGGTATTGAATTAATGGATTTTGTTATTCAAGTTTAATTGCAAAAAATAATTGAATCCATATTCAGATTTGAATAACTAGATCTATTATGCTAGTAACTTAATTCAAAACTGTAATGACCATGCATCCAAAATAGTAGAAATCAAATTCATAGTTTGGTCAAATTTTTTTAATCAATGAATTAAAATGTAATTTGTGGTAAAATATTAGGGTCTTAGTGATAAAGCCTTATAAAATTCATCACAACATCTCATTGTCACCATTAGCCTTATTCTAGCTGTGATTGATGTTTTGAATTGTCATTTTTCATCCATTCATGTTGAGTATTCTGAGGTGTCAAATATATATTTTTCAAATTATTTTGAGCAACTTCTATCCACCTTTTATCATGATGGAGCTTACAATTCCCAACTCAACAACAAAATAAAGATGGTTGATTTGAAGACTTTTGTACAGGCCCCCCTCACCATCATGTTGAAGTTCCTCCTCCATAATAACCTAATTCAATAATTGTTGATAATACTACTTCAACTTTAATTTGCCTTCTTTTCCTTCTCGACCCCCTCACAATCATAATTCCATCGCAAATCTTGTTTTGTAGCGGAATTGCAACGGATTCAAATCTGACGGTAAATCGTATGTCGCAACATATTTTTGGCGGAGTAAATGCCTCACAAAATTTGATGGTAAATCGTACGTCACATATTTTTGGCGGAGTAAATGCGTCACATTAAAACATGGAGGGAAAAATACTTGGTTTGATTTTTATCGTATGTTTCTAAATGCTAATCACCAGTTTCGAAGAAATAAGGAAACATTTGTTAAAAATAGAATTGAGCGATCACCTCCTCCACCCAGATTAAGTGGTGATGATATACTACAGAGGCGGTGACTGGTAAGTGTTTTGAATTGATTTATTATATATATTTATGTTAGTATAACTAAGCATCAAATTTTCAGAAAGAGCACCTTGGTCGGGAGCCAACACCATTGGAGTTGCATACAAGAACTCATCAACATCAAGCTGACCATCAGTGGGTTGATGAGAAGTCTAAGAAGGCTCATGTGAGTAAAATTTTTTGGAGTTTTAGAATAAAAATTTATTTTAATAAAACTAATTGTAACTCGCAGGATGATTTCGTACGAGCTAGAGAAAGTCGGCAGTTCATTGGCGAGGGATCATCTTCTGGATCGGCCCACATTTCTGAGTATCAGACATGGTCAGAAGTTGTTGGTGGAAGACAGAGGGGGAGGGTATATGGCATGGGCTAACAGGCTTTTGCTATTGAGGGCAGTTCATACACCTCTGCATTTCATGATCCAAGTGGAGCTGAAGAATTTGTAAGCGAGAGGGTTGCAGCGCTTACTAGAGAGATTGAAGAGATGAAAAGGGTTCAATCTAGAGAGATTGAAGAAATGAGAAATGTTCAGAATGAAATGCAAGCAGAGTTGCAATCCTACAGAGCTGAAAAACAGAGGAAGAAGGACCAACAGGAGCAGCCATCTGCAGACAGTGAGGATACAGATGAGGATTAGATATTTTTATGTTTGATGATTGTATTAATTAGAACCTGTGAACTTCAGAACCTGTGATTGTAACATATCATGAACTTACTTGTGAACTGTGATTGTAATGTTATGATGAGCTTGTGATTGTATTTATAATTTATGGTTATGATGAATATAGCGGCGTGTTGCCCAACATATGATTGTGATGAATATAGCGGCGTGTTGCCCAACATATATTGCTCTTTCTACAGGTTTAGATTTTAGGGTGAACCTCCCTCAAATAGAGGGGATGCTGTCAATGTTTTTTTGCAGGTGCTACAGGTTTCAGGCGGTTTGGCTGTCGGAAACTACGATACCGGACGGCTAATAATCAGCCACCGGTAAAGGCATTACACCGCCGGTTTATTACCGGCGGTTCGCCGGCGGTTTATATCGTCGGTTGTACCGACGGGTTGAACCGTCGGCGTTCGCCGGTAAAAGACCGGCGGTCTACCGGCGCCCTCCGGCGGTTTAAAAAACAAACGACGCCAACTAAACCGCCGGCTCAAATTTACCGCTGGTAAGCCGTCAGTCAAATAACCGGCGGTCTAATAGTCGAAAGACCGCCGGTTCAAAATCCGCCTGTAACCGGCGGTCTAAGCCGCCGGCAAACCGCCGCCATAATAAACCGCCGGTAAAAAACTGCCGGTGAAAGTTTCCTACGTGATTTTTTTCGGCAGTCAAAAAACCGCCGTCAAGCCGCCGGTAAGGAAAAAAACCGCCGGTTAATATAGAGTAACCGCCGGAAAAAACCGCCGGATTTTAGCGTTTTTCCTGTAGTGATTGAGTTTTATATGGAAAGTCATGTTAGTTAGTGTGATTGAAAAAGTTTATGAGTGGCTTCATGTTTGAGAGATTTATGACTCATTTTATGTTTAAAAGAGTTTTGGTTTGTTTTAGGCTGGAATGATCATGTTTCATGTTTATATAGCAAAAATCATGTATTTGGAGAAATTCATACATTCTATTGTGGTTTGACATTGGATACAAATGTGATTTTCTTTTGGATACTTTAATGTCATGAAGCATAAAGGGTAAAAGTATGTTGGAATAGATTTATGAAATGCTTTATGGCTAGAAAGTTTTATGAGATGTTTTATGTTGAAAAAATTTATGATTGAATTTATGTCAAAAATTCTATGACTTATTTTATGTTGGAGGGTTTTATGAGTTATAGTTGTTAAAAAAGCTTCGTGAATCATTGTCTTGAAAAATTCTATTATACGCTTTGTGAATGTTTTATAATGGAAAGCCTCATGAAACCTTCTTGTTAGAAGATTTTCATAGATTCATTCCATGTTGAAAATATGTGTTTTGCATTGGAAGAGTTCTAGTTAATTTCTTATAGGAGAGTTTTATGTGTTGCTTTGTTTAGAATATCAAATAAGTTTCTTTGGGGATTGCAGACTTTATGAATGATTTTATGCTTGAGAAGATCGATGCTAAAAGGCCCTTTTAGTTCTCTTTTCATGGATGAATTCTCTTTCTCTTATTCGCATTTGATTCCAAAGATAAGTTACAAGAAAAGTGGGTTGAAAGCGTGTTTGGGTTTAGAGTGGAAGAACTTATTTGGGTTTTAGTTTCAGGGCTTATTTCTTCATCGTTATTTTAAATGTTATATGGAGATTGATGTGGGTAGTTGTGTCGAATATTTCGAGCACTTTCTTGAAACATGGGAAAAGTAAATAGCATTCAAACATCCTCTCTCACAAATGCATTTGGCTTAAATGCCTAATAGGAGTGAAAGGTATGTTAAATGCATGTCTAGCTTTGAAATGGAATGCCTAACAATGAGATGCTTACATAATTTTCTTCTTAATTTGTTTCTTTCTTTTTGCATTTGTCGGAGCCTTATGTGAAAAGCATGTGGGCATCCACGCTATATTAGTGAATTTTATATGCGACGTGTATAATTTTTGTTGGACGTTCTACAATTTCAAAGTTTTATATTTCACATGAATAGATTCTTTTAGATTCATGTGTAACTTCCTCTTGTGACCCATGTTAAATGAATTCTCAAATATTCGATGTATGATCGTAATAGTCAATTTTCATGTTACATTAACAAACTTTATGTGCTTTGTTTGCAGTGTATATGTTTTATATGTAGTACTATTCAATGTCAATTCTTTTCACCCATATTAGAGAACCCTTATATTGCTTTATGTTCTAATGACACATGTCTATGTTGATAACTTTTTGTATGCTTCATGCTTGACTTGTTGGTTTGTTAGCTTCCTCTATATATATTAGTAGCTATTTACATGTTTTGTGTATAACGTTTTCGCATCTCCCATAAATAATTTCTATGTTTGCTGATTATTAGATTGTGATATGATCCATGTATAATTTTCTCTTATGATTTATGGAAATGAATTTCTATATACTTCATGTATAGTTTATATCATAGTTAATCTACTTCGTTCATATTGTTAAACTTAACTATGCATGTAATTGTTATTGGCTCATCTCTTCTGCTTCTGCATTTGCTTATATACACCCTAAATAGAATGCAAAGTTACAAATCTTGATTACTTCATGTTAATTATTTATCTAGTTTTATTTCTTTTTGAATGGCATCTATGGTCACCCTATATTTTCTCTCGCTTTATTGTTTGTGAGGTACAATGTATCTTGTATAGGGAATCAATGAGATCATTTGCTTGGGAGCTCTTGAGAGAGCAATCATGATCAGGTATAATCTCAGCTACTTATAAAAACCTATTTTTTGTATGTCAAAATGGTTACGCGTCATACACACTTGGTTAACCGCTTTTAATTTCCTACCTAATATATATTATAGAATGTTTAGTTAACTTGCTATAGGTTAGCGCACTGACAAAGCCTTAACCTTGTAAGCTAAGACTTTCCCCCCTTCTGCGAGCCAAAAAAACCCTTATGATCATATGAAGTATATAGTGTAAGCATACATACTTGTGTCATATGCATAGTAGTTTTCCCACATGAAGTGGATACCGTTAGGATAGTTTTTTTGTTTTGTGTGTGATACCCCCCTTTTGTGAGCCCTAGTGACACTTATGATCACCTTAGGCCTGTAGTGTAGGCTACATATTTGTGTCATGTGCATTGCTTCTTTCTTACCTGAAGTGGACATCGTTAAGATGGTATTCTACTTTGGTGTGATGCAAGTAACTTGCCTGAAGGGTATCCTTAGTGTGTTCATTTACTTTCTATACTCTGGATGTTATGGCGTGCATAATTACTTATTTTTTATGCACTATAGTTTATTAATTAATGTACACATACATTACACTCATGCATGCATATTTATTTGCTATTTATTTTAGCAATCTTGTATGTCGATATTGATTTAGCCTACATCCCAATCAAAGGCTCATGAGGGATCGCTAAAAATTCTTCTTCTTCTTAAACAAATTAAAATTTTTAGCCAGCATAGAAACTCTAATGAATTTAAGAAGCTCGGGATGATCGGGAGTTTGCATAACATATTGTGTTACAAATCTATTTTTTTAATATGATTTTGATGATAGCAAACAAATCTTGCCTTTTTCTCTATTGACTTTTCAGGACCCCAAGATCGGACGAAAATTAGAATCAGCTCAAGATGGGGTATATTAGGGTTGAGTCAGTCTGTAATTTTATTTTTTCCTTCTTGAGTCAATTGTAATCTTTGGTGTGACTAATGCAAAATAACCCTACACACACACACACACTTGAAAGACTTAGAATTTCTATTTTTTCTCTAATCGGCCAGGACGATATTTACATCGGCCTGGACGATCGGGCTTAAAATAGAAAATCTAATTAGGGGTTCTTAATTAAGGCATCCGTTGCCATAAACAATTAAAGTATTCTGTATTTTTGGTAATCAGCCAGGACGATCTAGGATCGCCCTGGACGATATTCACAAATTATGCCTTAATTGATCTGACAATCAAGGTATTAATTAAGGATGATTGATACGATCACATCATCCTGGGCGATCACAGGATCGGCCAGGACGATCTAGTCAAAAAACCTTAGTTACTCTTGGATGATCTGGATCGAACAGCTTGCATTCAGGGCGATGCTCTAAATGATATTCCTCTGATTTGAACTGATCGGACGGGACGATCGTAATATTGTCCTGGATGATCAAGCCAATTTTCAATCGTCCAGTTTACATTCAGGGCGATGCTCTGGCCGATCTCTTGGAATTTATACTGATCAACCAGGACGATATTCATATCATCCTGGATGATATAGTCGGCAACTTGCAATTAATGAGCTCCTTTGAAGCTCTTCTATTTAAGAGCTCTTGTTCAACATTTTTGAACATATTTTGTTGTTGCCTTGACCTGAGAAGACCTTGAGGGGAGGGAGAGAGAGAGAGAGAGAGAGAGAGAGAGAGAGAGAGAGAGAGAGAGAGAGAGAGAGAGAGGATCTTGTGAGGGGGAGCTTATGAGAGGATTCACAAGGGTTGCTTCAAGGATCGCTTTGCTTCTCCTTCGTCTAGAGATTCTCGTCCGTGAAAGGGTCGGTAGTGGTAAGGATTCAATAACTGATAGTGGTTCTCTGCCAACTTCAAGAGGAAGCAAGAGGAGATAGTTCTCTGCCTTGCCGGGTTGGCAAAAAAGGGTTCTTTGTAAAGGCTTCTCCGCCTATCTGTGGGTGCTAAAGGAGAGTCACGATTGTAGTGCAATACTCGGAGGGCGCCTCCAGGGAGTGGACGTAGGTCGAGTTGACCGAACCACTATAAATTTCTTTGTTCTTGTTTCTTGCTTCTGCACTTTAATTTCCGCACTTATTTTTCTTGTGGTGTGATTTTGGTTTATATGATTTTACTTCTTTGTGAAAAGAATTTTTTAAAATACCAATTCACCACCTCTTGGTTAGCTTGGGCCAGTTCTATAGGGCTTAACATCCCTAACGAACTTTCAAGTGGTATCAGAGCTTCTTTCATAAAATAAGTTTTTAAAAGCTTTTGAATCTGATCCATGGCTAACTTTGGGAATCGAAACACTACTGAAGGTTATTTAATTACACGACCTCCATTGTTTGACAACTTACCTTTTGATTTTTGGAAAACCTACATGTCAATATTTTTACAATCAACTGATTATCGCATGTGGATGCTTATCAAAGAAGGTTATTTTCTACCTTCTCGTGAAATTAATGGTGTTAAAACGGAAGTTGCTTTTTTTGAATGGACTTTCGATGAAAAAGATTTAGCCCAATTGAATGCAAAATGTTTGAACTATTTTTTCTGTGTTTTAAAATACGAGGATTACATGCATTTTTCTACTTGTTCAACTGGTAAAGAGATTTGTGATATATTATGTATCACTTATAAAGGAACCAATGAAGTGAAATAATCTCGTTTGAATATTCTCTTGCATGACTATGAACTTTTTCGTATGAAGCCATCTGAATCTGTTTCTGACATGTATACTAGGTTCACTCAGATAGTTACTTCACTGCATGCATTAGGAAGAGAACTTTCAAACTTTGAAAAAGTAAACAAGATTTTACAATGCTTGCCTTCCTCTTTTGATGCATAAAATTACTACTATAACTGAATCTAAGGATTTGAATATGTATTTGATTGACAACTTACTTGGCTCACTCATTGCTTAGAGCAAGGGGTGAATCAAAGAAATCTTAATGCAAGTGAGAAAAGGAAAGAGAAAATGGTGGCACTGAAGGCACACAAATCTGACACCGATTCTTCCGGGTCTTAGAGCGATGAAGTTGCCTTTATCTCAAGGAAATTTAGAAACTTTCTAAGGAAGAAGCAAAAGCATCATTGGAGAAAAGGTAAGGATAACAAATATTCTAAAGAATCTTCTGATGTTGTTTGTTATGAATGCAGGAAGCCTGGACATGTGAAGGCTGATTGTCCTAAACTTCAAGATCACTCAAGCAAAGAAAAGAAAAAGGGTGAGGAGAAACCTAAGTTTATGAAGGACAAGAAGAGAGTCCAAAAGGCGTTATGGGTAGAATCTAGTACTTATTCCTCTAAGACTGAACCAGAGAAAGAGACAACAAACCTGTGCTTAATGGGGTAAGATCATCTTGAGTGAAGTGATGAGGAAGAGGTATGTAAACCAACCTATGATGAATTGTTTGAGATTTGTGAGAAAATTCATGCATCATACAAAAAACTTAAGAAGACTCATGCTAACTTAAAATTGGAACTTGTAAATTTACAAAAAAGAGTATGAAGTTATTCTTAAAGACCATTCAACGATTGATTCTAATCACATGGCTCTTCCTGATGAATTGATGAGTTAAACAAAAAGCACTCGGAATTAATTGATAAGAATTAAGCATTAAAAGTTTCACACACCTCTCTGCAATTTGATTTCAAAAAATCTAAAGAGAAAGAGAAAAACTTGAGGGTTGAGAATGATGTTCTAAAAAATACAAACTTGAGGATTAAAAATGAATTGGATACACTTAAGAAAACTTGGATGACGCCTACTCTTGATCAAAAGTCAAGACCTAGGAAGAGGCATTATAATTTAAACCACTTAAGAAATCTTTTTCCTGGAGTTAGATGTTTTTCTTGTGGCATACTAGGACACATCTCACACACTTGCACTGTTCACCATAGTACACATTGGGTGTGGAGACCTAAGGTACATAATTCAAAGCATACCACACTTGCATTGTATTCTACTTTTCCTAAGAAGGGACCCAAACTAGTTTGGGTTCCTAAATCTGACTGTTGTTGAGTTTTGCAGGTGTGTTCTCACCAAAGACCTCGTGGGAGCATAGAATAATTGGACATATGGAGGCTCGCAGCTCATAATTGCTTAAACTTGCTGCTTCATAATTTCTTGAAATATTTTTTAATTAGTTTTTGTGTTATTTTTTATTGTGTGTTAGCTTTTTGTTGTTTTAGATTGTTTTGGTTTCTTTTTGCTTTTATGATTGGTTTTCTATATGATTATTTTTTAAGCTTTTAGATTTTGGAGATTTAAAGTCATTGATTATCACATCTAAATTGATCAAAGGGAGAAACACCGTTGATGGTTTCCCTCCCTCTAACCTCTTTTAGTGACATAATTTTCTTTTCTAGACAAAAGTCTATCTCATATTGACAACTGGTTTTTGAAACTAAGATTCTTTTTATCTTGTTATAATAATCTATCTTGTGCATAATATCCAAAGTTCTTATATATCTTTCAAGTTAAATGAAATCTTGCTGTTGCATTTATCAAATGATTATGATTTTATTTTGTGGGTTGTTCTTCTCTATGTTAGAGAGAGAGCTCCTATTCTTTAATATTTGGAGGATATATTCACAACTAAGATTCTTTTTAAGGGTTTTTGTTAAAGAGAATTTTGCTTGAAAGAATTAAGAGGGAAAGTAGAAAAGATGCAAATTTGAAATGAAATATATATATATACACACATGTGTATCAAAAATCAAGATGCTCAAAGAGCCAAATCAAAGATACAAGAGGCACAAAATGAGCCCATTAAATACAAGCTATTATCTCTTTTCTGAACTTTTAAAACTTAGAGAACTCATTGGTTATTTTATGCTTTCAAAGGCTTGATTTCAAATTCCATGATTGAGATAAATTACTTTGTTATATTATTTATAAGATGTTTCCTTTGTAACCGAGTTTTGATTAGATCTTCTTTTTACCCAGTAAAGTTTTTCTGAGTTAGACCTTTTTTTTTTTAAAAAGACGATTATTGCCTTGAAAGAAGTCCGAGCTAGGGATTAACAAGATCGGATATTCTACTTTTTCTGATTTTCACTTATTAACTCTTTGATCTTTTGAATCTCTAAAATTTAATTGTTTGAGAAATTTGCCATATGGATACTTTTGCTAAAAAAAAACAAAAAAAAATCTTTTTAAAACCAAAAACAAGAAAAATTTTCCTTTCCTTTATTTTTCTTTTTAGCCTTTTTATAGTTGTTTCTAGCTTTGTATTGTTAGTCATTTATTTTTGATGGCTTTGATCATCAACATCTTTTCCTTGGATTCAAATTTATTGTCACATCATCCTGGCCGATTTTTATATCATCCTGGACGATAGGAAAAATTCTGTTCAAAATTCCATCTGATGAACTTTTATGTACTTACTGTAACTCTTCATCCTTGATGATAATTTATCATCCTGGACGATCTGATCGAACTTTGTTACAATCATGTTGATAGTTTTGGCCGATAACATATTTCGTCCTGGCCGATGCATTTTATAGTCATCGTCCTGGACGATACAATAGATTGTCCTGGATGATCCACATGTTAGTACGTTTAAATCCTTAAAATCGGACCCGGACGATCCATTATTGGACAATCGTTCCGGCTGATCCACTGATCGTCTTGGACGATACACGTGGCATATATTTAAAATGTTTTAACTTTGGCCGGTACGATCAATTATTATGCATCGTCCTGGACGATACACCTAATTAGCCTGGACGATCTACTTTTTTAACGGTCGTCCGGCTTGACTTCTCGGGATGATCGCCTGTGCCTAATCGTCCTGGCCAATATCTGATCGGGCCGGCCGATCGGACCGCCTTTTTGACCAATCGGCCTGTACGCAATTATTGTACCATATCGTCTTGGACGATTATGCGATCGGCCTGGATGATATGGCCGTTTTTTTAAATTCTGGCCATTCCAGCCATATTTTTCACCTCACACCTTTTCTTCTATTGTGTTTTCTTACTAGTCTCTTGCTATGGTTGGTGGGAAGCGAGTCCGACAAACTTCTGGGAGTTCTTCGAGGGCATGGATTGACCCTCGTTTCAGGGAGGCAGAAGATGAAGCTGCTTACCATCGATATAAAGAATGTGGGATAACTATCTCCAGAATAATCAATCCTGTCCACCTTTCGTATTCGGTAATGGATCTCTTTGCTCACACTTCTCTTTGTTTCATTCTTTCTCTCGCTGTTCCCTTTCATACTCAGCTTCTTCATGAATTCTTCGCAAATCTTCGCATAAACCCTACTTTCATAACCCTAACCTCCTATGTGAATCGACGCCTGGTCGAAATCACATATCATGACTGTGTTGAATTATTGTAACTATCCACCACCGGGGATAAGCTGCATATAAATGTCTCATATCCTGACTTTGACTGGTCCACAACAAATCATTTCCTTCATCAAACCAATGCACCTTTTCATGTTGGAGAGACTAGCTCTTTTGTCAAAGATGCTAGGACAATTCAGCATGTCCTCCGAACCTCCATTATTCCAAAAGTTGGGGACCGAATCCACATTACTCCTCTACTTTCTCTGACTACTTTTTACATCATGGCTCATAGAGAATTTAATACTGCTGACTTAATTTTTTGGTACATTGATCATTTAACCACAATCCATGATCCAGGTCATGAGAGGAAACCTAATCTGGCTTTAGGACACCTCATAGCCTATGTCCTTAAAACCAAATATTAACTTCAATATCCTGCTCCACCCAACCTCCCAACTCTCTTTTACTCAAACAGTTACTTCAATACCCTTCACAGTTCTCGTCTCCACCCAGGGGATGAGGAACCTCGGGGGGCTGAGGAGGAGGAGGCTCCCGCTCCCGCTCCTGTTCATGATCCTACTCCTCTTCGATAGCACTCACAGCTTGATCAGTTAGGAGAGAGGTTTGATCGATGGGATACCCACTTCGATGCTTAAGTTGCTGCACAGGGCAGCAACATTCTGAGGACATGGCCCGCTACGAGCAACACCAGACAGAGGACTTAGCCCGTTTTGATAGCGACATTACTCACCAGTAGTAGCAGCATGACCAGGACATCACCTGGTTCAATGCTAAGTTTACTACGCTAGCTGGCTCCTTTTAGCAGCCACCTCCACCACCTCCATCTAATGATCATGATCCCTCATTTTTCTAGTTTTTGTTCTCTATTTTATGTAGTTTGTCTTGTAGTTACTTTTAGTTTATGTTGTGTTTTTTGCTTTTTCTTTATGTTTTTCTAGGACCCTCTTTTTGTGATGACAAAAGAGGGAGTAGGATGTGGCAGAAAAAATTGATGCTTGTAACTTTGAAATTTTAATGAACTGTTGTTTTTTCTGAGTTTTTCCTACTTGAGTTTGCCATCATAAAAAAGGGGAAGATTGTTACAAATTTATTTTTGGATTATTATTTTGATGATAGCAAACAAATCTTGCCTTTTTCTCTATTGACTTTTTAGGACCCAAAGATCGGACGAAAATCAGAATCAGCTCAAGATGGGGTAGATTAGGGTTGAGTCAGTATGTAATTTAATTTTTTCCTTCTTGAGTCAATTGTAATCTTGGTGTGACTAATGCAAAGTAACCCTACACACACGCATACTTGAGAGACTTAGAATTTCTATTTTTTCTCCAATCGGCCAGGACGATATTTACATCGGCCTGGACGATCGGGCTTAAAATAAAAAATCTAATCAGGGGTTCTTAATTAAGGCATCCGTCATTAGCAAATCATCCTGGACGATACATGTATCAGCCAGGACGATAGGCTCAAAACATAAAGAAATTGCCGCCATAAATAATTTTGATATTCTATATTTTTGGTAATCAGCCAGGACGATCTAGGATCGGCCTGGACGATATTCACAAATTATGTCTTAATTGATCAGACAATCAAGACAATAATTAAGGATGATTGATACGATCACATCGTCTTGGACGATCACAGGATCGACCAGGAAGATCTAGTAAAAAAACCTTAGTTACTCCGGACGTTCTGGATCAGATAGCTTGCATTCAGGGAGATTCTCTCGATGATTTTTCTCTGATTTGAACTGATCGGCCGGGACGATTGTAACATCATCCTGGATGATCAAGCAAATTTTTAATCATCCAATTTGCATTCAGGGCGATGCTCTGGACGATCTCTTGGAATTTGTACTGATCGTCCAGGACGATATAGTTGGCAACTTGTAATTAATGAGCTCATTTGAAGCTCTTCTATTTAAGAGCTCTTGTTCAATGTTTGTGAACATCTTTTGCTGTTGCCTTGACCTGAAAAGATCTTAAGGAGAGAGAGAGAGATATAGAGAGAGGATCTTGTGAGGGGGAGCTTGTGAGGGGATTCACAAGGGTTTCTTCAAGGATCGCTTTGCTTCTCCTTCATCTAGAGTTTCTCGTTCGTGAAAGGGTCAGTAGAGGTAAGGATTCAGCAACTGATAGTGGTTCTCTGTCAGCTTCAGGAGGAAGAAAAAGGAGATAGGTTCTCTGCCTTGCCGGGTTGGCAAAAAGAGGTTCTTTGTAAAGGCTTCTCCGCCTAGCTATGGGGGCTAAAGGAGAGTCACGATTGTAGTGTAATATTCAGAGGGCACCTCCGGGGAGTGGACGTAGGTCGAGTTGATCGAACCACTATAAATTTTTGTGTTATTGTTTCTTGCTTTCGCACTTTAATTTCCGCACTTATTTTTCTTGTGATATGATTTTGGTTTATGTGATTTTACTTCTTTGTGAAATTTTTTTTTTTAAATACCAATTCACCCCCCCCCCCCCCCTCCCTCTTGGTTAGCTTGGGCAAGTTTTATAGAGCTTAACATCTCTAACGAACTTTCATATTGTTGCGCCTTATTTCCTTTGTTAGGCACCTCCCCACCTATGAGTTTTGGCAGACCACCTGGCTTATGAGAGTGTTGATTTGTCAAGGAAAATCTATGCAATCTTTAGGATAAAACATATTTTTAGGCCTTTTTGAAATTGCTTTATTTTAATTCTATGCATTTAATCGAGTCCACTAGCATACATTGCATTAGTAATAAATTAAAGAAGTGTCTAAAATTTTAATTACATTTCTCTTTAGCATTTTCACCCCACATAAGTCAATAGATCAATTAGGACAAGCTCTAGATGTCGGTTCTAATTCTAAAAAATCTTAATAAAAATGGCCCTACCACTCTTTCAATAATGTCGTCAACGTGCGAAAAATGACACTGGATGTCTGGGTAGCATACAAGGTGAGGGATGATTTAAGTTTTTTATTTATTTTAATAATAATAATAATAATAATAATAATAATAATAATAATAATAATAATAATAATTATTATTATATAACTTTTATAAAAATAAAAAAATAAAAATAGTGATTTTTGCCTCTATTTTCATGTCACATCCTCAAAATTCATGCACTAACGCCACAAAAACTTCATCAAATTCTTTACACAATTTTTTGATTGAAATTACAGTTATTTTTAAGTGACTCGGACTTTCAATCACAATAGTGAAGTCTATTTTATGATCAAACATCATTTGGTTAACATTGCACGTACTTTTCTGATATCAGTCATCAATATTTGGCCGGCCTCATTCGATTCGACTTTAAGGGGCTCTCTCTTGGAGAAATTCAATGCTCTAATCACAACGGCGCAATCTATTTGATGAACGGAGGTCGTTTGACCCTTCAAGTGATGTATCACCCCTATCTAGTATTATTTGTGTTGACAATTCTACTCTTTTTTATGCACACTTTGGTATAGGGTTTTTAACAATTGGACTGAATAAATGTGGTGTGTATAAAGCATGACACATTTGTTATGGTGCTGTTGGGCATATTTTGTAACTTTTTGTGCATTCGACTTTTTTATATTTAAATTTGATGTGTTTTTAACCTCTTTTACACAAGAAATATTTCATTAGTGCATTTTAAATTAACTGCCTGTAATAACTCAACACTGCCTCCTAGTAAGCCTAGTGAGGCTACTAATTGGGAGGCTATTAATAGGCACAACCTCAGGGAGATGCTAAAATTCGTGATAAACTCAAGCAGTACGAGAACATGTTGCAGGGGTGCAACATCTTCCATAGCTTTCTTGTGTGCTCCCCTATGTTTTTGGTACTCCCTTTAGATTATAGTGCATTAGAGAATCTCAGTGAGTGGGTTAGCAACCTTAAAATTAAAGTACATAGAATGCAACTGATTAGATAGCATATTTAATCAGGTCAGTTGAGGAATGTGTGACATTTTATAGCCTGCGGATGATACAATCGTGCTAAAAGGCAGTTGAGGTTATTGATCCACTGCCAGCTATAATGTCCTTTGAGTGGTCGTGATTATTATTAGTTGGAAAGATTTAGAGTCCCATTGGTAGATATGTTTATTGGGTAAGATATATACTACAAGCTTGCATGTACACATAATAGGCGATCAGGATTTATCAGGCTGTATACGCATCCTTATTCTACTTTGGGCACCTTCCATCTTCTTAGCCATGTGGATTGATTGAGTTTTGGGATGTTGGCAAAAACACCTTTTTGGATTAGTCTGGAATAGTTGACAATTACCCTTTAAGATTTACGGGCATTATTTGGGTTGCCCATTTTTGGACATCACTTTGAGGAGTGTATTCATCTAGACGTGGAGCTTCTTCAAGTGTGGCCATCAGTAGATGGGCATATGAGGGGAGACTAGTTCTGCTAGAAGTCTACCCGGACCTCCTTCGACACTATCATTAGGCATATAGATATTTGAGTTTGGTCGATGCATGCTCAAGCCACCATGCTTGTAGATGTGTGGGCCCGTAGTTTTCTCCAGGATAGTTATTTGTCTCTTATTGTTATATCATTATACGACCCCTTTAGCCTTTTCTTATGGCTCAAAGTTTTATTATCAGAGGAGACCGTGAACCATCATACCTACAATACCAAGCATTGATTAGTATTAGTTCCTTATGGAGTTCCGTACAGTGCATTTTTGTTCTCCCACTAAGAGAAGGGTTTGTGCATTATAGTATTCTTCTAGCAGCCAGCTAGCTTTCACAGGGGCAACATCTCTCCTTAGCTCTAACAATGCTCGCTAGGATTTATAGGGTTCTTTGTATTGCTTTTGAGGCAAGTTCCTTTGATTTGCGCATTCTAATTTTTCCATGGAATTATTTGTATAGTTTGATCCATCTACACATTCAGATGACTTTTTATGCTTAGAATACCCCCCAGACTTTATGTAGAGGGAATACCCCACAATTATGCAGCTATAACATGCATCCTCCACTTTAGAGTTAGATTGAGTGCGACTTTTCTTCTTCACCCTACACCTGGTGGTAAACCATTTTTCTATAGTTTACCAGCTAGAAATTATCGATCTACCGCCTCATCTAAGGGAGTCATTCATTGTTGATTAACTTAGCATAAAGGGGAGATGTACTTTACTATAGGGAGGGTGCACTTTGAGGGTAGCTAAGTATTTTGTTAGTATATGCCTGAGATTGCTATGTTATCTTTCAAGGAACTTTGTGACATTGGAGAGGTATCATCCTAAACTGGTGGACAGTTTGGATTTTCACTCTCTGGGTGGAAGATAATAGGAACATGGATACCATTCCTTAGGAAGTAATTTTATGCAGCTTATATAGTGTTGCTTCACTTATTGAGGTTATGTACTAGTTCTTGTTTTCATTTGGGTCCCTCTCATAGTAAGAAAGGTATCAATTATACACGTCTAACCTAGGTATAACTTTTTGTTGCTTCTTTCATGGAGCGTGATGCTCGAAAGGATTAGCACAGAGTGAAAGCATTAGAAGTGTCTGTTGCAAATCTATTTTTCATGTCTTTTGTTTTGATGATTGACAAACACTGCTTTTCTTGGACAGCTTGTTGCTTCTAACTTTTCAGGAATCAAAGATCGGACAATAAAAAAGGAGCCAAGTTCAGGAATGCGTAGGTTTAGGGTTGAGTCAGTCTGTACTTTTGTTTTTTACCTTTTAAGTCCACTTGTAATAGTCAAAGAGACTGATGCTTTGTAACCCTTCACACACACACTTGAGAGACTTAAAATTTCTATTTTTACTAATATCGGCCAGGACGATTTCTTTGATCGGCCTGGACGATCAGCTTAAAACAGAAAGTCTAATTAAGGATTCTTAATTAAGGCAGACGACGTTAACAGATCGTCCTGGACGATACGTGTATCGGCCAGGACGATAAGCTCAAAATAGAAAGAAGTAGCCGCCATAGACAAGTATGGTATACTGTATCTTTAAATTATCGGCCAGGACGATCATCGGATCGGCCTGGACGATATTCACAAATTATGCCATAATTGTTCAGGAAATCAAGGGAGTAATTAAGGATGATTGATACGATCAGATCGTCCTGGACGATCGCAAGATCGGCCAGGCCGATCTAGTTAAAAACCTTAAGTTACTTCAGGACGATCAATATCGGCCAGCCCGTATCCAGGGCTATTGTCAGGACGATTTTTCTCTGATTTGAACTGATCGGCCAGGACGATCGTGAGATCGGCCTGGACGATCAAGCTAATTTTCAATCATCCAGTTTTGCATCCAGGGCTATGCTCTGGCCGATCTTCATTGATTTGTACTGATTGGCCAGGCCGATGTCCATATCGGCCTGGACGATATTGTCGGCAACTTGCAATTAATGAGCTCTTTTGAAGCTCTTCTATTTAAGAGCTCTTATTCAACGTTTTTAAAAACCTTTGGCCGCTGCCTTGACCTGAGAAGACCTTGAGGAGAGAAAGAGAGAGAGAGGAGAGAGAGAGGATCTTGTGAGGGGGAGCTTGTGAGGGGTTTCTCAAGGGTTGCTTCAAGGATCTCTCTGCGTCGTCTTCGTCTAGAGTTTCTCGTCCGTGGAAGGGTCGGTAGAGGTAAGGAGTTTTGCTTTTGGTTCTGGTTCTCTGCCAGCTTCAGGAAGAAGCAAAAGGAGATAGGTTCTCTGCCTTGTCGGGGTAGCAAAAAGGAGGTTCTTGTGAGGGTTTCTCCACCTAGCCGTGGGGGCTAAAGGAGAGTCACTTTTTTGTAGTGCAATACTTGGAGGGTGCCTCCAAGGAGTGGATGTAGGTCGAGTCGACCGAACCACTATAAATTTCTGTGTTTTTTTTCTTGCTTCTGCACTTTTAAATTCCGCACTTTTTGTGGTGTGATTTGGTTTATGTGATTTTATTTCTTTGTTTTAAAAAGGAAGTTTTTTAAAATACCAATTCACCCCCCCCCCCCTCTTGGTTAGTTTGGGACTAAGTTCATAGGGCTTAACATCCCCATCGAACTTTCAAGTGGTATCAGAGCTTGATTCGAAAATTAAAGTTTGAAAACTTTTTGAATTTGATCCATGTCTAACTTTGGGAATCGCAACACTACGGAAGGGTATTCATTACCCGACCTCCTCTGTTCGATAACCTACCTTTTGATTTTTGGAAAGCTCGCATGTCAATTTTTTTACAATCTACTGATTATCGCATGTGGATGCTTATTCAAGAAGGTTATTCTCCACCTTCTCGTGAAATTAACGGTTTTAAAACTGAAGTTGCTTTTACCGAATGGACTTTTGATGAACGAGATTTAGCTCAATTAAATGCGAAATGTTTGAAATGTTTTTTCTGTGCTTTAAAATCTTAGGATTACATGCGTGTTTCAACTTGCAAAACTCGTAAGGAAATTTGGGATAAATTGTGCATTACTTATGAAGGCACTAATGAAGTAAAACAATCCCGTTTAAACATTCTCTTGCATGACTACAAACTTTTTCGTATGAAACCTCATGAATCGATTTCTGACATGTACACTAGGTTTACTCAGATTGCTACTTCATTGCATGCACTAGGAAAAGAACTTTTGAACTATGAAAAAGTCAACAAGATTTTGAGATGCTTGCCTTCGTCTTATGATGCAAAAATTACTGCGATCACTGAATCTAAAGATTTGAACACCTATTCTATTGATAACTTGCTTGGCTCATTCATTGCTTACGAGCAAGGGGTGAATCAAAGAAATCTTGATGCAGGTGAGAAGAAAAAGGAGAAAACAATTGCATTGAAGGCACACAAATCGGATTTTGAATCTTCCGGGTCTGAAAGCGATGGAGTTGCCTTCATCACAAGGCAATTCAAAAGCTTTCTAAGGAAGAAACAAAAGCATCATCAAAGTTGGAGAAAAAGTAAGGATCATAAACATATTAAAGGATCTTCTGATGTTGTTTGTTTTGAATGCAGAAAACCTGGACATGTAAGAGCCGATTGTCCTACACTTCAAGATCATTTAAGCAAAGAAAAGGAAAAAGGTGAGGAGAAAGCTAAGTCTAGGAAGGAGAATAAGAAAATCCAAAGAGGCTTCTGGGCAGAATCTGGTACTGATTCCTCTGAGACTGAACCAGAGGAAGAGACTACAAACTTGTGTTTCATGGGAGAAAATCAAAGTGATGAGGAAGAGGTATGTAAACCAACCTATGATGAATTGTTTGAAATCTGTGAAAAAATTCATACATCATACAAAAAACTTAAGAAAACTCATGCTAGCCTAAAATTAGAACATTCAAATCTACAAAAAGAGCATGAAGTTTTTCTCAAAGATCATGCAACGATTGATTCAAATCACATGGCTCTCCTTGATGAATTTGATGAATTAAACAAGAAGCATTTGGAATTAGTTGATAAAGCAATGCATTAAAAGCTTCACACACCTCACTTAATGATGATCTTAAAAAATCTAAAGAGATTGAGAAAAATTTGAGGATTGAGAATGATGCATTAAAAAGAACTAACTTGAGAATTCAAAATGATTTGGAAACATGTAAGAAAGCTAGGATGACACCAACTTTTAATCAAAGGCCAGAACCTAGGAAGAGGCATTTTTACCCAAACCATTTAAGAAAACCTTTTCCTGGAGTTCAATATTTTTCTTGTGGCATGCTAGGACACATCTCACACACTTTCACAGTTCACCGCAGTACACATTGGGTGTGGAGACCTAAGATGCATGATTCAAAGCATACCACATCTGCATTGCACTCTATAATTCCTAAGAAGGAGCCCAAATCTGTTTGGGTTCCTAAAAACTAACTATTGTTGAGTTTTGCAGGAGTGCTCTCACCAAAGACCTCGTGGGAGCATATGATAACTAAACATAAGGAGGGTTGCAGCTCAATTGCTTAAATCCATTGCTTTATCACTTGCTTGAAATCTTTAGTTCTTGTGTGTCTTTTATTTTTAGTTTTTGTGTTCACGTTGTGTTGTTTTTAGTTTCCTTTATTTTTGTTTTTTTTTTTTTTTTACTTTGGTCTTTATTTTTTGGGCTTCCATATGATGAAACTTCTCAAGCTTTTAAATATTGGAGTTTTTGGAAATAGGGTTTAGCTTTTTAAGATTGGTTAAAGGAAGTAAACTGTTGATGTTTTTTCCTTCTTCTGACTTTGTTTAGTGGCATGATTTTCTTCTATAAAACAAAAGTCTAAACTCAGTTTAACCAATGGCGTTTTAAGATCTCTTTCTAATCTTGCTACATTAAATCATCTTATGCATAATAGTCAAAATTCTTTGATATCATTCAAGCTTTTGAAATCTTACCATTGCAGTTATCACGTGATTTTGATTTTGTGTTATGGATTGTTCTTCCCTATGTTAGAGAGAGAGCTCCTATTCTCTAATATTTGGAGGATATACTCACAACTAAGTTTTTTTTAAAAGGTATATTAAAGAATTTTTAGCTTGCAAAAGTTAAAAAGGAAAGAGGCCAATGAAGCCAAAATTAAAAAGAAAAATATATACACAAAAGTGTATCAAAAATAAAAAAAATGCTCAAAGAGCCAATAAAAGTGACAAGAGGCATAAAATTAGCCCATTGCAAGCTATCATCTCTTTGGTAAAACTCTTAAAACTTAGAAAACTCATTGATTATGTGATACCTTCAAAGATTTGATTTCAATTTCCATGATTGAGAAAAATTATTTTGGTTTATTGTTTATGAGATTTTTTTTTGTTAACAAGTCTTGATTGAATCTTCTTATCCTCTTTTGTTATTCCGAGTTAGGACTCTGTTGTTTTTAAGAGAATTTTGTACCCTGAAGGATGTCCGATCTAGGGTAAATGGAATCAGTTTTTCTACCTTCTTCTAATTGGATTTTGTTAAACCTCTTGATCTCCTAAAACTTTAAAAGTTTAAATTCATGAAAAGAATTCTCATATGATGCCTCCATAAAACAAAAAAAAATAGAAAAATTAAAATCCAAAAATATTCGGTGTTTGTTTTATTTTTTTTCTTTAACTGTTTTTTTTATTTTTATTTTTTTTATTATTTTATTGTGTCATTTTTTTTGTCTTTGAGTGTTTTTTCTTTTATTTTATTTTTTAAGAGTCCTGATCATCACCTTTTCTGTCTTGATTTCAAATTCAAGTCAGATCGGCCCGGCCGATATTTATATCGTCCTGACCGATATGACAAATTCTTTCCAACATCCATCTGCTGACCTTTTTCTGTGCTTACTGAAATTCATCGTCCTAGATGATACATTATCGTCTTGGACGATTTGATCGAACTCATGGTGATAGTCCTGGCCGATAGTATATTTGTCTGGCCGATGCATTCTATGTGCATCGTCCTGGCCGATACACTGGACCATCCCGGACGATCCACGTGTCAGTACGTTTTGATCTTTAAATTCGGCCCCGGACGATCCATTATTGGACCATCGGCCGGGCTGATCCACTGTTCGTCCTAGACGATACACGTGGCAAGCATTTAAAACGTTTTAACTTCGGCCGGTACGATCAATTATTGTGCATCGTCCTGGACGATACACCTAATTGGCCCGGACGATCTGCTTTTTCAACGGTCGTCCGGACTGACTCCTCGGGCCGATAGCATGTGTCTAATCGGCCTGGCCGATATCTGATCGGCTCGGACGATTGGACCGCCTTTTTGACCAATCGGCCTGTACGTAATTATTGAAGCATATCGGCCTGGACGATTTCGCGATCGACCAGGACGATATGGCAGTTTCTTTAAATTCAGGCCGATCCAGCCATGATTTTTCACTCTTCATCCTTTCTCCTTTGTGTTTTTTGCTTAAGTTCTTTCAAATGGCTGGTGGGAAACGCGTCCGTCAGACCTCTGGAAGTTCCTCGAGGGAAAGGGTTGACCCTCATTTCCGGGAAGCAGAAGATGAAGCCGCATATCATCATTATAAAGAATGTGGAATTACTGTTTCCAGAATTATCAATCCGGTCCACATCTCTTACCTGGTAATGGATCTCTTCGCTCACACTTCCCTTTGCTTCATTCTGTCTCTTGTTTTCCCTTTCAATTCTGAGTTCCTTCTAGAATTTTTTGCAAACCTTCGCATCAACTCTACCTTCACAGCCCTGTCCTCCTATGTGAATCGACGCCCTGTCGAAATCACATATCAGGACTATGTTGATCTTTTACAGCTATCCACCACCGGAGATAAGCTGCACATAATTGCCCCTGACCCTGATTTTGACTGGTCCATGGCAAATCACTTTCTTCGCCAGACCAATGTCCGTTACCATGTTGGAGAGACTAGCTCTTTAGTCAGAGATGCTAGGATAATCCAACATGTCCTTCGCACCTCCGTCATTCCAAAAGCCGGCGACCGAGTCCACATTACCCCTCTACTTTCCCTCACTACCTTCTACATCATGGCTCATAGGGAATTCAACACTGCGGACCTATTTTTTCGTTACATTGATCACCTAACAACAATTCGCGATCCAAGCCACAGAAGAAAGCCAAATCTAGCCTTAGGACACATCATAGCCTATGTTCTTAAAGCTAAATACCAACTTCAATATCCTATTCCACCAAACCTCCCAACTCCCTTCTACTCAAACAATTCCTTCAGCACCCTTCACAGTACTCGTCTCCACCCTGAGGAACCTCAGGGGGCTCGAGAGGAGGAGGCTCCCGCTCCAGCTCCCTTTCCTGACCCTGTTCCTCTCCACCAACACTCACCGGTTGATCAGTTGATTGAGAGATTTGATCATTGGGAGACCCGGTTTGACGCATATGTTGCTGCCCAGGAGCAGCAACACTCTGAGGACATTGCCCGCTACGAGCATCACCGCGCTGAGGATTTAGCTCGATTTGACAGTTTTCTTACTCACTAGCAGCAGCAGCATCACCAGGACATCGCCTGGTTCAATGCTCAGTTTACCACCCTTTCCAGTTACTTTCAGCAGCCACCTCCACCTCCTCCATCTGATGATCAGGATCCCTCGTTCTTTTAGTTTATGCTTTGAGTTATTGTTTCTTGTCTTTTTATAGTTAGTGTTTCGTGATTTTTTTTCTCTGCTGTTTCTGGACTCTCTTTTTGTGATGACAAAAAGGGGGAGTAGGATAGGGTGTGGTAGGAAAAAGTTGATGTTGTAACTTTATTTTTCTAATGAATCTATTTTTGTCCTACTTGTGTTTTGCCATCATCAAAAAGGGGGAGATTGTTGCAAATCTATTTTTCATGTCTTATGTTTTGATGATTGACAAACACTGCTTTTCTTGGACAGCTTGTTGCTTCTAACTTTTCAGGAATCAAAGATCGGACAATCAAAAAGGAGCCAAGTTCAGGAATGCGTAGGTTTAGGGTTGAGTCAGTCTGTACTTTTGTTTTTTACCTTTTGAGTCCACTTGTAATAGTCAAAGAGACTGATGCTTTGTAACCCTTCACACACACACTTGAGAGACTTAGAATTTCTGTTTTTACTAATATCGGCCAGGACGATTTCTTTGATCGGCCTGGACGATCAGCTTAAAACAGAAAGTCTAATTAAGGATTCTTAATTAAGGCAGCCAACGTTAACAGATCGTCCTGGACGATACGTGTATCGGCCAGGACGATAAGCTCAAAATAGAAAGAAGTAGCCGCCATAGACAAGTATGGTATACTGTATCTTTAAATTATCGGCCAGGACGATCCTCGGATCGGCCTGGACGATATTCACAAATTATGCCATAAGTATTCAGGAAATCAAGGGAGTAATTAAGGATGATTGATACGATCAGATCGTCCTAGACGATCGCAAGATCGGGCAGGCTGATCTAGTCAAAAACCTTAAGTTACTTCAGGACGATCAATATCGGCCAGCCCGTATCCAGGGCTATTGTCAGGACGATTTTTCTCTGATTTGAACTGATCGGCCAGGACGATCGTGAGATCGGCCTGGACGATCAAGCTAATTTTCAATCGTCCAGTTTTGCATCCAGGGCTATGCTCTGGCCGATCTTCATTGATTTGTACTGATCGGCCAGGCCGATGTCCATATCAGCCTGGACGATATTGTCGGCAACTTGCAATTAATGAGCTCTTTTGAAGCTCTTCTATTTAAGAGCTCTTGTTCAACGTTTTTAAAAACCTTTGGCTGCTGCCTTGACCTGAGAAGACCTTGAGGAGAGAAAGAGAGAGAGAGGAGAGAGATAGGATCTTGTGAGGGGGAGCTTGTGAGGGGTTTCACAAGGGTTGCTTCAAGGATCTCTCTGCGTCGTATTTCGTCTAGAGTTTCTCGTCTGTGGAAGGGTCGGTAGAGGTAAGGAGTTTTGCTTTTGGTTCTGGTTCTCTGCCAGCTTCAGGAGGAAGCAAAAGGAGATAAGTTCTCTGCCTTGCCGGGGTGGCAAAAAGGAGGTTCTTGTGAGGGTTTCTCCACCTAGCCGTGGGGGCTAAAGGAGAGTCACTTTTTTATAGTGCAATACTTGGAGGGTGCCTCCAAGGAGTGGACGTAGGTCGAGTCGACCGAACCACTATAAATTTCTGTGTTCTTTTTCTTGCTTCCGCACTTTTAAATTCCGCACTTTTTGTGGTGTGATTTGGTTTATGTGATTTTATTTCTTTGTTTTAAAAAGGAAGTTTTTTTAAAATACCAATTCACCCCCCCCCCCCCCCCTCTTGGTTAGTTTGGGACTAAGTTCATAGGGCTTAACATCCCCATCGAACTTTCAATGTCAATGGGCTAATGACCTTGACAAGACTCTTCGCGGACTAGGGATGACAAAGGTACCTTTGTTACCTTTCTCTCTCTATCTTTCTCTTATTGGTAGTTACTTTATCGATTAACCAATCATTCGTTACCGTAACATTTTATATTTATATATATTATTTAACCTTTGATGTAGGGAAATATGGTGAGAGTAATACTGCCACTAAGGGTACCATGTCTTCTCCTATCGTAGTGCGAGATATAAAGCATGATCCTCACTATGCTGAGGCACCTCAATCTTATCATAGACATTCAGGTTCTTGGCACATTGAGCCTTCTCACACTACCACAGACTAGGTAACTAGCCCTGTATAACAGCATTTTTAGGCTTCTGAGGATATATCGCTGGGTCCTCGGATGTCTGTAGTGTACAGTCTTCAACAAAGGTTTTGGGAGAGACATCTAGGTTACGAGGATGTCTGATTTTAGCAGTATAGCGTGATAAATCATTTTATAGAGTTCAATTTTTGGGAGATCCTTATGGGTCCTTGTCAGGAGAACCATTTGGAACAGGGTCATTTTAGCTTAGTGAGCCATCTAGAGCTGGTGTGGCTTCACATAGGAAGCTTCGTGGTGTGTCATCATATACACCTACAGACTTGGAGATAGCCCCAGTAGCCACGACATCTTTCTAAGAGAGTCACCCTATTGACTTTGCTAGCTCATATTTAGGTACACCTTTATTATATTTCAGTCTCATTTTTCACACACCCTCACTAAATTTCTTATGTTTGTTGTTTATGGATTTTAATACAGTGCTTGAAGGGCGGGGGGGGGGGGGGGGGGGGGGGGGGTATTACATATCATATATTCATTTTCACATTCCTTTAGCCCCTGACCCTTGGCATACTAATATGTTTGAAAGTAGTACAAGCTTCTTATGAGACCTGATAGCCCAAATAAATCTTGGATCTCGTTAGTCCTTGGATTAGTTTACTTCTACAATGAACTATATCCTTGGGCTAGTGGAATAGCTTGGGTTAGGTAGTTCAGAGATGCTATGTTAGGAGACTTTGTACCTTGAATTAGAGTTTCATATCAGGTTGTTGAAGTATCTTTCCATTGTGTGCACTAGAGTCTCACTATCAGAGTTATAGGAGAGGGTTAGTAGACACCGTGCAGTAGTCGATATAACACATGTCCAATTTTATAAGAGCATTGAGGCTCTTCGGAGACATTGTCAGAGCTCTTCTAGTATGGCAACTGAGATAAAGGGGTTGGCATATCGCGTGAAGGATCTATAGGAAAATATCAAAGGAGTGATGTCTCAAAAATTAAAATCTTTAGGTGGGACACAATCTATAAGATCAACTTATCAAAACAAAGTTGATGTACAACCAGATGCTATATTAGGCTATATTATATCCTGAGACCACACTGACCCAGGATGTAGAAGGAGCTTCATGTTGATGAGGCTGAGTACTAGACTGTGGCTGAGATCAATGAACAACTGGGCGATCTACATGCTCATCTCTTATGAGATTTTTTTTCCTCTTTTTTGTAAGATGTACACCACCGCGTCCTTTCTTGATTAAATTTTCTCATGAGTATACTTTATGATGATTACACATTTGTTTTATGGTGGATTTTTTTCATTCTTTTCTTTTTTAGGTCACATTTTGATGAGAATTTAACTATATTTTTGGGATCTCAACATGTGTTGTGATATCGACCCAAAAAATGTATAAAATAGGCCCTTCTTTGGGGATAGTTGTGGATGTCATTTAGATACTTATTTGGATCAATGGTTGTACCCTCTTTAAAGCTTTAACTTGTGTTTTGAGGTTTTATTTCTTCTTGCCATATGCTTTGTGCGATGGACATTGACGAACATTTATCTGATTTGTATACATTGAATTTTTAGAAAAATTTTCTACCTTCTACGCTCTGCTTCTTGCTTTAGCAAGCTTGACAAAGGAATATATGTCGATGACCTAAACCCTTTGGGTTTATATTAGGTCGGTGGTAATGTGTCATCAATCCAGAGTTCTGTGGATAACAGACTTTTTAATGAAAAAACCTCTTGGCTTAGCTTTAGGCTTTATATGAATGCCAGGATAATTTCTATAGTACTTTGCTATGTGATTTGGCAGATTTGTTGAAGAAGAATTTCTTTGATCATTGCTTTGTGCTTTATGATTTTTTTTTAAGGATATATAAGTTTGATGTTTAATTTGTATTACCAAATATATGCAATATTTTTACCCTTAACTATTCGATAAGACTTCAATATGCATTACTTGAACTTATCAGATTGGGTGAGCTGGAATTTAGTATCTCTTTTCATTTGACTATTGAATTGGTGGTTCCCCTACTACGATCGTTATAATGGCTTGTTGAGTAAGAGTTATCAAAGACTCGGTCACATATTGGCTTATTGAGTTCAACCTCATATGTATATTCAGGCTTTATACTTGAGCTAGGGAGAAATGCATTCCCCAAGCTAAATTTGCTAAACTTTTTAGATATCAAACCACCCTTTGTTGTTCAAAATCTGAGAGATTATATCTATTTAGTAATTATTGTGATTGAGACTCATCCTTCTTACTAGAATCATCACTCTCAAGTCAATTAGGAGAATCTTGTGGACTACGACAACTTAAAGTTCTTGAGTCAAGTAATCTTTGGTGTTTCTTGTAGTCCTTACTGATAAGTTGACAAAATGAGTGTTCCTCTACTACATACAGTCTTTCTTATAGCTTGTTGAGCAGACAGAGCTGCTAGCAAGTCAACCATATTTGAGCTTCTTGATTACAATCTTATACATCCATTTATACCTTAGCTTCAGGCTACAGGAAACTTATGTTACTCTAGCTCGACTTGCCAGAGTGTGTGGCCGTAAAGTCTTCTTCCCTGACTTTCATAGTTTTGGTATGTGGGAGAAGAAGATGCCCCCAAAATGTGTTGCAAATCTATTTTCATGACTTATGTTTTGATGATTGACAAATACTATTGATTCTCTTGGACTGCATGTTGCTTCTAACTTTTTAGGAATCGAAGATTGGACGAACAAACGAAGCCAGTTCAAGATTGCGTAGGTTTAGGGTTGAGTCAGTCTGTGCTTTGTTTTTTCTCTTCTTGAGTCTATTTGTAATGGTCAAAGTGACTGATGCTAAGTAACCCTACACACACACTTGAGAGAATTAGAATTTCTATTTTTACTCATATCGGCCTAGACGATATTTACATTGTCCTGGATGATTAGGCTTAAAACAGAAAGTCTAAATATGAATTCTTAATTAAGGCAGCCATCATTAACAGACCGGCCTAGACGATATGTGTATCGGCCAGGATGATAAGCTCAAAATAGAAAGAAGTTGCCGCCATAGACAATTAAGGTATAATGTATTTTTAAATGATCGGCCAGGACGATCATTGATTGGCCTGGACGATATTCACAAATTATGCCTTAATTGATCAGAAAATCAAGGGAATAATTAAGGATGATTGATACGATCATATTGTCCTGGACGATCGTAGGATCGGCCAGGATGATCTATTCAAAAACCTTAGTTTCTTCAGGACGATAAATATCGGCCATCTCGAATTCAACGCTATGCTTTAGACGATTTTCCTCTGATTTGAACTGATCGGTCGGGATGATCGTGAGATTGGCCTGGACAATCAAGCCAATTTTAAATCGTCCAAGTTTGCATTCAGGGCGATGATCTGGCCGATCTTCTGAGTTTTGTACTAATCGGCCAGGCCGATGTCCATATCGGCCTGGACGATAATATTGGCAACTTGCAATTAAGGAGCTCCTTTGAAGCTTTTCTATTTAAGAGCTCTTGTTCAACATTTTGAACAACCTTTTGGGTGCTGCCTTGATCTGAGAAGGCCTTGAGGAGAGAAAGAGAGAGAGGGAGAGAGAGAGGATCTTGTGAGGGGGAGCTTGTGAGGGAATTCACAAGGGTTGCTTCAAGGATCGCTCTGCTTCTTCTTCGTCTAGAGTTTCTCGTCCGTGAAAGGGTCGGTAGAGGTAATGAGTCAGCATCTGGTTGTGGTTCTCTGCCAGCTTCAAGAGGAAGCAAAAGGAGATAGGTTCTCTGCCTTGCCGGGGTGGCAAAAAGAGGTTCTTTGTGAGGGCTTCTCCGCCTAGCCGTGGGGGCTAAAGGAGAGTCACGTTTGTAGTACAATACTTGGAGGGTGCCTCCAAGGAGTGGACGTAGGTCAAGTTGACCGAATCACTATAAATCTCTGTGTTCTTGTTTTCTTGCTTCTGCACTTTTATTTCCTCATTATTTTTCTCGTGGTGTGATTTTGGTTTTTGTTCTTTGTGAAAAGAATTTTTTTTAAAATACCAATTCACCCTCCCTCTTGGTTAGCTTGGGACTAAGTTCATAGGGCTTAACATCCCTAACGAACTTTAAGTGGTATCAGAGCGGGATTCAAAAATTTTAAGTTTGAAAACTTTTTGGTTTTGATCCATGGCTAACCTTTGGAATCGTAACACTACGGAAGGGTATTCTATTACCCGACCTCCCCTATTCGATAACCTACCTTTTGATTTCTAAAATACTCGCATGTCAACGTTTTTACAATCTACTAATTATCGCATGTGGATGCTTATCCAAGAAGGTTATTCTCCACCTTCTCGTGAAGTTAATGGTGTTAAAACTGAAGTTGCTTTTACTGAATGGACTTTCGATGAACGAGATTTAGCTCAATTGAATGCAAAATGTTTGAACTTTTTTTCTGTGCTTTAAAATCTGAGGATTACATGCATGTCTCCACTTGCAAAAATGGTAAAGAAATTTGGGATAAAATGTGTATCACCTATGAAGGCACTAATGAGGTTAAACAATCCCGTTTGAATTTTCTCTTGCATGACTACAAACTTTTTCGTATGAAACCTCATGAATCAATTTCTGACATGTATACTAGGTTTACTCAGATTGTTACTTCACTGCATGCATTAGGATAAGAACTTTCAAACTATGAAAAAGTAAACAAAATTTTGAGATGCTTGCCTTCGTCATATGATGCTAAAATCACTGCAATCACTGAATCTAAGGATTTGAACACTTATTCTATTGATAACTTACTTGGCTCACTCATTACTTACGAGCAAGTGGTGAATCAAAGAAATCTTGATGCAGGTGAGAAGAAGAAGGAGAAAATAGTTGCACTAAAGGCACACAAATCAGATTCTGAATCTTCCGGGTCTGAAAGCGATGAAGTTGTCTTCATCACAAGGCAATTTAAAAGATTTCTAAGGAAGAAACATAAGCATCATCAAAATTGGAGAAAAGGTAAGGATCTTAAACATGTTAAAGGATCTTCTGATGTTGTTTGTTATGAATGCAGGAAACTAGGACATGTGAGAACTTATTTCCCAACACTTAAAGATCACACAAGCAAAGGAAAGGGTGAGGAGAAACCTAAGCTAAGGAAGGACAAGATGAGAGTACAAAAAGCATTTTGGGAGGATTCGACATCGGACTCATCGGAGACGAAACCAGAAGATGAGACATCAAAATTGTGCTTGATGGCAAACGACAATCCTGATCAAGAAGAGGTATGTGAACTCTTCTACGATCAACTTCTTGAAGTTTCAAAAAAAAAATTTATGCATCATATAGGAAATTAAAGAAAACACATGCTAGCTTGAAATTAGAATTTTTGAACCTACAAAAAGAGCATGAAATTTTGACTAAAGATCATCAAATGATTGATTCAAATCATATGACTTTACTTGATGAATTTGATGAGTTAAATAAAAATCATTGTGAATTAATTGAAAAGCATGATGCATTAAAAGTTTCACATACATCACTTGAATCCGATTTTAAGAAGTCTAAAGAGATGGAGAAAAAATTGAGGATTGAAAATGAGGTCTTAAAAAGCACAAATTTGAAGATTAAAATGAATTAGAAACATGTAAGAAAACTAGGATGACATCTACTTTTGATCAATTGCCAAAACCTAGGAAGAGACATTATAACTCAAACCACTTAAGAAATCCTTTTCCTGGAGTTAGATGTTTTTTCATGTGGCATGCTAGGACACATCTCACACACTTGCACAATACACCATAGTACACATTGGGTGTGGAGACCAAAGGTGCATGATCCACAGTATACCACACATGCATTGCATTCTACTCTTCATAAGAATGAACACAAACCTGCTTGAGTTCCTAAATCTAACATTTGATAATTTTGTAGGAGGGCTCTCACAAAAGGCCTCATGAGACTATGTGGTACCTGGACAGTGGATGCTCTCGACATATGACTGGTGATGCCAACCAGTTTGTTGTACTAGAGGTCAGGACTGGAGGCAAGGTTACTCTTGGAGACAACACCACCAAGAAGGTGATAGGAGCATGTGTAATTGGTAATTCTAATAACCTTATGATTGAAAATATTTTGCTTGTAGATGGATTGAAGTACAACTTGCTCAGCATTAGTCAATTCTGTGACAAAGGCTTCATCGTTCAATTCTTTACAAATTCATGCATTGTAAGTTTAAGTAACAACACTATTTTGTAGGGAAAGAGGATCAATAACATCTACATGCTTGATTTAAATAACATTGAATGTGCTGCTTTATTTTGCTTAAAAATAGTGATTGATGATTCATGGTTATGGCATTGGAGACTTTGTCATGCAAGTATAAAAACCCTTAGGAAAGTGACCCAAAAAGACCTAGTTAGAGGTGTCTCCAAACTCAAGTTTTCAAAATACCACCTTTGTGATGACTGTCAACTATGAAAGCAAGTCCACTCCACCTTTCACCCCATTAAGGACATTAGAACCTCTAGACCTTTAGAAGTCCTTCACATGGATTTGTTTGGACCCATTAGCACTGCCAGCCTAGGAGGGAAAGTCTATGGATTTGTGATTGTTGATGACTACTCGAGGTTCACTTGTACAAGATTTCTTTCACATAAAAATGAGTCTTTCGAGGAGTTTAAAACATTTTCTACTTGGATTCAGAAAAAGCTAGGTTGTGAGATTTTGACCATCCATAGTGATCATGGGGGAGAGTTTGAGAATGAAAGATTTAGAGATTTATATGAGGACAAGGGGATTAGCCATAATTATTTAGCTCCTAGGACCCCTCAGCAGAATGGGGTAGCTGAAAGGAAGAACCGGACCTTGGTGGAAGCCGCTAGAGCCATGCTTGCTGAGTATTCACTTCCAAAATACTTTTGGGTTGAAGCGGTTAACACAGCTTGCTATGTGTTGAATAGGGTGAATGTTAGAGCCAAATTAGAAAAGACACCCTATGAGATCCTTAAGGGTAGGACACCCAATCTTTCCCACCTTTATGTTTTTGGTTGTAAAGTTTTTATTCACAACAATGGGAAGTCTCACTTGGGAAAATTTGATCCTAAATCTGATGGAGTACTCTTGGGATATTCTAGTGTTGGGAAGTCTTTTAGGGTGTTTAACAAGAGAACTATAATGGTGGAAGAGACAACCCATGTAGTATTTGATGAGTCTGATCCTAAGAAATATGGAGTTGAGGATGATGATGAGATTGGAGAGATTACTAGTGGAGTAGAAAATTTGGGGAAGGGGGTAGAACACCAAAGTAATGAAGGAGTAGGAGAAGTCACCCAAGGAGTAAAAAATTTTGATTTGGATGAAAGGGTTGGACCTTCTCACACTTTGCCTAGAGATTGGAGATACTCTACAAGTCACCCCAAGGATTTGATCTTAGGAGACCCTTCTAGTGGAGTTAAGACTAGACATGGACTTAGAAAGGAGGTGAACCACTCTGCCTTTATCTCAATGACTGAACCCACCACCATTAACCAAGCCCTTACTGATGAGTTTTGGATTTTAGCAATGCAAGAAGAATTGAATCAATTTATAAGAAATGATGTTTGGGAGCTTGTAGAAAGACCTAAGGGACAAAGTGTAGTTGGGACAAAGTGGATCTTTAAGAACAAGGTGAATGATTTAGGAGTGGTGGTTAGGAATAAAGCAAGATTGGTGGCTAAGGGGTACAATCAAATAGAAGGGATAGACTTTGAGGAGACTTTTGCCCCTATAGCTAGATTGGAAGCCATTAGAGTGCTATTAGCCTTTGCCTGTTATAAAGGATTTAAGCTTTTTCAAATGGATGTCAAGAGTGCCTTTTTAAATAGGGAAATAAAAGAAGATGTGTTTGTAGAACAACTCCCAGGTTTTGAGAGTTCTCAATTTCCAAATCATATTTTTAAATTAAAAAAGACTTTGTATGGTTTAAAGTAGGCACCAAGAGCTTGGTAAGAGAGGCTTAGCACATTCTTAATAGAGAGGGAGTTTGTCAAGGGGAGCGTAGACACCACCCTTTTTCTTAGGAGAGTTGGAGATGATTTACTCATTGTTCAGATTTATGTGGATGATATACTCTTTGGATCCTCTAATAAGAAATTGTGTGATGATTTTTCTAAAATAATGAGTAGAGAGTTTGAGATGAGTTTGATGAGAGAGTTGTCATATTTTTTGGGGTTTAGAATAAAACAATTGGAGGATAGAACCTTTTTAAATCAAACAAAATACATAAAGGACATTTTGAAGAAGTATGAGATAGACAAAGCCAAGCCAATTAACACTTCCAAGACTTCTAGTGCTCCATTGGATAAGGACCCAAGTGGTAAGTATGTTGATCAGAAGAAGTATAGAGGAATGATTGGATCTTTACTTTACTTGACTGCGAGCCGACCAGATATCATGTTTAGTGTTTGCATTTGTGCTAGATTTCAAGCTGACCCTAAGGAGTCTCACCTGACTGCTATTAAGAGAATTTTTAGATACCTTTTGGGGACACAAGACTTAGAGATTTGGTACCCTAGACACAATACTTCTTTTGAGATTATTGGATTTTCTGACTCTGATTTTACAGGATGCAAGGTGGATAGAAAAAGCACTTCAGGAACTTGTCAATTCATTGGACAATCTTTGGTCTCTTGGTCTAGTAGGAAGCAAAACTCTATTGCATTTTCCACTGCTGAAGATGAGTACATCGCTCTTGGAAGTTGTGTGGCCCAAGTTCTTTGGTTGAAACAACAAGTATTGGATTTAGGATTACCTGTAGGCACCATCTCAATCTTTTGTAACAACACTAGTGCCATATGCATATCTCAGAATCCTATCCAACATTCAAGGACTAAGCACATTGATATTAGGCATCACTTCATTAGAGATCATGTGACTAAGGGAGACATTGAGTTACACCATGTGACAACTGAAAATCAATTGGCTGACATCTTTACTAAACCACTGGCCTTCGACACTTTCAGTTCTTTAAGGACCAGATTGGGTGTGATTGACATAACTGCATGAAACTTGATCTTTTTAGTTACTTTCTTTTGTTTTTGTTTTTTTATTTTTTAGTTTTTGGTATGTTTTACTTTCTTTTGCTTTTTTCTTTCTCTTACTTAGTTTTCAAAATCATCACTGAAATGATAACATATTCCATGTTTTTTTTTAAAAAATTTATAGTCAATATGGTTTTCATCTCTTAATCTCCTAGATGGTAAAAATATTTTATGATTGCGTCTCTTTCTCTAACCTATTTTAGTGGCATAGTTTTTTTTTCTAATCAAAATTCTATCTCAAATTAAAGATTGTTTATGAAATTAAGATCTTTTCTTAAGCTTCTTTAAGCAAATCTATCTTGTATTTATAATGTTTAAAGTTTTTTGTCACATCAAGATCCCTCGTTACTCTTGTCTTTGATTATTAATTCTGTTTGTGGTAATTCTTCCTTATGTTAGAGAGAGAGCTCCTATTCTCTAATATCTGAGAAGATATATTCACAACTAAGGTTTTTTTAAGAGGTTATAAAAGAGAATGTAGCTTGCAAAAATAAAAAATAAAAAAATTTGGCCAATGA
The DNA here is from genome assembly GCA_016618105.1 of Dendrobium huoshanense. NCBI lineage: Eukaryota > Viridiplantae > Streptophyta > Magnoliopsida > Asparagales > Orchidaceae > Dendrobium > Dendrobium huoshanense. The sequence continues at coordinate 9,682,071 of CM028355.1, forward strand.
TGCCAATAAAAGAAGCGCAAAGACGCCAAAATAGTAAAATCTATAAAAAGATGCGCAAAGTGCCACTAAATTGACAAGAGGCATAAAATGAGCCCACTCAAAAACAAGCTATTCTCTCTTTTAAAATCTTTTAGAACTTAGAAGTTTTGGCTCTCAAAGACTTGATTTCGATTGTTTTGCGATCGTGATAAATTTATTTTGGTTCATTATTTTATAAAGATAGTTTTTTCTTAAACCAAGTGATGGATGGGTTCTTTTTCTCATATCCAATTAATTCTTTAAGTTAGATCATTGATTTCAAAAGACGATTTTACCCTAAGAAAATGTTTGAGCTAAGGGTAACCATGACCAAATATTCTACTATTCTTTGGATGGTTGAGATTGTTAACTCATTAACCCACAAGTTTTTAAATTAATCACATGGAATACTACATCATTTTCATGCCTTGGTTTAAAAAAAAAAATTTTTTGATTTGCTATTGTTCTTTTTTGTTTCCTCCTCCTTTTTGATATGTCAAAAGGGGGAGAAGTTTTTACACTTGTCGATCCGGAAATTTTTCTACTAATTGTCTTCGTAGTATTTTTCCATCATCAAAAAGGGGGAAATTGTTCAAATCTATTTTCATGACTTATGTTTTGATGATTGACAAACACTATTGATTCTCTTGGACTGCATGTTGCTTCTAACTTTTTAGGAATCAAAGATTGGAAGAACAAACGAAGCCAGTTCAAGATTACGTAGGTTTAGGGTTGATTCAGTATGTACTTTGTTTTTTCTCTTCTTGAGTCTTTTTGTAATGGTCAAAGAGACTGATGCGAAGTAACCCTACACACACACACTTGAGAGAATAAAAATTTCTGTTTTTACTCATATCGGCCTGGACGATATTTACATCATCCTGGACGATCATGCTTAAAACAGAAAGTCTAAATATAGATTCTTAATTAAGGCAGTCATCATTAATAGATTGGCCTAGACGATACGTGTATCGGCCCTGACGATAAGCTCAAAATAGAAAGAGGTTGCCGCCATAGATAATTAAGGTATAATGTATTTTTAAATGATCGACCAGGACGATCATTGATCGGCCTAGACGATATTCACAAATTATGCCTTAATTGATCAGGAAATCAAGGGAGTAATTAAGGATGATTGATACGATCATATCGTCCTGGACGATCGTAGGATCGGACAGGACGATCTATTCAAAAACCTTAGTTACTTCAGGACGATAAATATCGGCCAGATCGAATTCAGGGCTATGCTCTGGACAATTTTCCTCTGATTTGAACTGATCGGCCGGGACAATCGTGAGATCGGCCTGGACGATCAAGCAAATTTTAAATCGTCCAAGTTTGCATTCAGGGTGATGCTCTAGCCGATCTTCTGAGTTTTGTACTGATCGGACAGGACGATGTCCATATCGGCCTGGTCGATGTCCATATCGGCCTGGACGATAATGTCGGCAACTTGCAATTAATGAGCTCCTTTGAAGCACTTCTATTTAAGAGCTCTTATTCAACATTTTGAACAACCTTTTGACTGCTGCCTTGATCTGAGAAGGCCTTGAGGAGAGAAAGAGAGAGAGGGAGAGAGAGAGAGGATCTTGTGAGGGGGAGCTTGTGAGGGGATTCATAAGGGTTGCTTCAAGGATCGCTCTGCATCTTCTTCGTCTAAAGTTTCTCGTCCGTGGAAGGGTCGGTAGAGGTAAGGAGTCAGTATCTAGTTGTGGTTCTCTGCCAGCTTCAGGAGGAAGCAAAAGGAGATAGGTTCTCTGCCTTGCCGGGGTGGCAAAAAGAGGTTCTTTGTGAGGGCTTCTCCGCCTAGCCGTGGGGGCTAAAGGAGAGTCACATTTGTAGTGCAATACTTGAAGGGTGCCTCCAAGGAGTGGACGTAGGTCAAGTTGACCGAACCACTATAAATTTATGTGTTCTTGTTTTCTTGCTTCCGCACTTTTATTTCCGCATTATTTTTCTCGTGGTGTGATTTTGGTTTTTTTTCTTTGTGAAAAGAATTTTTTTAAAAAAACCAATTCATCCCCCCCCCCTCTTGGTTAGCTTGGAACTAAGTTCATAGGGCTTAACATCCCTAACGAACTTTCAAAATATTTTGTAGAATCACTAGTATATGTCAAAAAGTTAAACTACTATATTCCCTTTCTTGAAGGAATATTCATGTTAATTATTGATTTTAGATATTTATTTATGGATATCAGGGCAAAACATGATGTTAACCAAAATAAATAATATAATACCTCCTATATTGTAGGAGAGGGTCAAACAAATTTTATATTTTATAATTTTAAATATTTATTTGGGAAACTTATTATGCATCGCTATGTCAACCTAAATAAATATTAAAAATGCTCTTGTCTTGTAGGGGATTTTTTATGGGAAACTTAAAATGCTTTCTTGTACTATAGAAGAATTTCCAAAAAATAAATACATATATTGACAAACATGCATATAGTACTTTAATTATTACATAGTATACCAAGTATATAATTTTTTTAGGTAATCTTTATGCATATTAGTTCTTCAAATATTGAATGTTGATTGGCAACATATGCCTTTGAACATTCAAATTGTTGAGTTGATAAGCTCTTCCTTACTATACCTTTTTTATGATGAAATGACCTTCCTAACTGGATTTAAATTTAACATCGAATCTTCAGCAATGGATGATTTAACTCTTCCACACCATGACCAATTCCCCTTCTTAAAATACTCGGTGCGTACCATCCAATCAAAGGTTTTTGCCATGCTTGCCCAATAGATATTCAAGTTCTATTAAGCCTATAGCATATTCTTATCTAGCACGTTGAGCTCTTCCATCCTCTGGTGAGCATTTTGCTCATGAGTAGATCATGTTGGATGGCTACCCAAAGTGATGGTAGTTTGATTTTTAATGGCAGCACTACTTCAACTCTAAATATTAATGCATAAGGAGTGCTTTAATTTGTGTCTTGTAAGTTATACGATACGCTCACAACACCTTTATCATTTTAATGTGTCACTCTCTTTTGTTCTTGGTAAAAATCTTCTTACGTCTACCTCCAATTATATTTTTCTTTGACATCTAAGCAACTCCACCATGAGTTTAAGGTGACGCTAGCTTTTCATCTCCTTTCGACTATTTGATATTCACCTGACAGGTCTTAAATAATTATATGTTGGGGAGATTGAGGATCAACTAGAGTTTAATCATGTTGACTTGGATTTTGTAAACCTTCTTACATAAATTATAAAATTGTGGGCTCTAAGACTTGACAAGTGTGGCCTCCAATTAACACAGACATGTTATTCATGCTCACTATTTTCTTGGCTAATTTGGCCAGATAATCTGCTTTGCTATTTTAAGCTTAGAGAACTTGAGCTAATTTGATGGCTGGAATTTGTTTCATAAGCCTAAGCAATCATTGATTATAATGGGCTCACTAACACATGCTAATTTTATAAATTCTCAATACTTGGTTTATAACAAGTCAATAATAGCCATAAATCTTGAGAATCTAGTTTTTGACTGAAATAATAACCTCCAAACCTGTTACTGGAGCTTCATATTTAGCCTCGTTATTAGTTTGGGGTTCAGTTAGACCAAATGAGTATCTCATTATGACTCCCTCGGGTGTTATGAAAATGAGATCGATACCGACTCAAGCTTTTTGCCAGATTTGAAGGTTAGGCAAGTTTAATCAATGAAGCATCGTTGAAGTACATCTCCCAAACTCGTGGTTTATCCTCTTCTTTAAATCATCATTTAGTGGTGAATCTACAGTAATGAAATGTGCAACGAGAAAATTTGCCAAGTCTTCCCCATTCGATTCCTTTTATTATACATGTATTATCAATCTGCAGAAGTATTATTGCCTATCTAGCTAAATGACATGTTAATAAGTCTTATTATCAGGAACTTCAGCGAATCGATCTTTGATATCAGCATAATTTTATATGATAGTATATAACAGCAGAGTTTTTTTTACATTGAAAATCAATGCCAAAGAGTGCTTCTTAATTGGTGAATAACGAATCTTTGCTCCCATCAATATCAGACTAATGCATTAGAGTGCATTCTCCTTGCATTCTTCATTGTGCTGAGCCAGAAATGCTTCGAGAAACTCATCCAGTGCTGCAGTATATAGGATAATAGGCTTCCATGAAATTACTGCAACAAGAATAAGGCAGATTCAATAGATATCTTTTAATACTGTTAAAAGCTACTTGACATTCTCTGCCCCACTTGAAGTGGATGTATTTTTTTTCATTAGCTTTGAAATTTGTTGGCATTTTCCCGACAAATTTTTGTATGAATCATCGAATAAAAGCTAGATGTCCTTGCAAGGAACAAAATTGACAAAGGTTCTTTGGTGGCAACATCTCCATGATTGCCTTAATTTTGTTGGTGTCAATTTTGATACTCTATGGCGAACAACTTACCCCTAAATTTTCTTCGATAAGACTTCGAAAGCACACTTGTGGGTATTTATCTTCATATCAAATTTTTTTATCCTTTCAAATACATTCTTGAAGTCACTTTGGTGGTCATTTCAGTCTATGCTCTTAATGACAAGATCATCTACATAGCATTTGACCTTTTAATGATTCAACTCATCGAAGATGAGTCATTGCTTGTTGATAGGTAGTACCAGCATTCTTCAAGCTGAAGGGCATGCTCGTATAGCACAATATGTCAATGGACATTCTGAACGATGAATTCTTCTCATTTCCAAGTGTGGTGTGGCTTAGTGATTTTTTTTCTTATTTTGAGTTTTTCCATATTAAATCCTGGTGTCATTTATTTTCCACTATTTTTACTTTCTTGCTTGTTTAATCATTATGGTGTTTACTCATCTTCCCCAGTAGCTTAACCACCAAATATGTCTAGTGTTGTAAAAACGTTCATCATTGGTGGACAACTTGTGTTTGGCTTGATCAAAAGCCTATATTCGACTTGTTCGTTAAGTAAACACTTCAAATACAAATCTATACCCAGAGCTTGAATTTTAATGAACCGAGCACAAACATAAGTTCTATTCAATTGTATATAACTCTTAAGCTCGAATCTAATGCAAAGATTTTCTGAATCACATGAAAAGCAATGCACAACTTATACAAAGCGAATTTCACCATTGAAACCAATAATATCATTTATTTAGAACGTAACTTAATAGATAATGGTATGGTTCACTTTTTAGGACTTCTTTGTTTTTTTAAGAAAATGTCCAAACGGCCGAAAACAGATTGGAAGAAATTCGGTCAACTAAACTAATTACCTTGAATGCCACCGCTATTTGAATTTCGATTTCACGTTGGGCTTTCGGCCAACTTATCATTTCTTTTTGAGAGAATCTTTTCTGAATATCTTGCTATCATCATGGTCGAACATAAAGAAATTAATTTTAATTTTTTTTTTATATTTATAATATTATTGAATTTAAAGAAGTTTAATTTATTGATTAATTTTGATTGAAATTATCGTTAATTATATTTTTATAATATCATGTTTTAATTATGAGCTATTTAATATTGAATGGTTAGATTTAATATCAAAATAATAGACCTTTTATATACATTCATATTTATTTTACTTGAGAGTAGTGGCTTATATTTTTTTGGCAGCATGTGACAAGAGCTTAAAGCTTTTTTTTTTTTTTTTTTTTTTTTTTTTTTTTGAGAAAAGGAATAGATTTAGATATAATTATTTAGTCATTATTTTTATTTACATGTAATATATTCATAAAAAATATTTACTGAATTTATTGATCAAAATTTTTTTGTCAAAATGGATCTTAAAAGTATTGTATTTATTTTAAGATATGTGTAATGTACATTTTAATTGAATTTTTTATGTTTTAACTCATTTTAAAGAAAATTTAAATGTGGAGGATTAATTTACATAAAAAATTAGCATTATTTTTATAAATAATAATACCTAACAACTCCTCTTAGCTCCAATAATGAGATGGCAAATGAAACTATTTTAATGTATCTTGACATTTAAGATGAGTTAACAAAACACCATAAAATTGACTGCCGAAAAATTAATCGTCTGAAAATCGCCGGAAAATTCTGCCGGTAATGAGTGATTTCATGTAGTGTTTAATTTAGCCCTCCCCCCCAACTGAATATATGCGAAGCCTCAAATCTCTATTATTTCTTCTCTAATCTTATTTTTATATTCTACAAAAGACTTCTTCGAAGGTTGGCTATGTTAAGCCAAATTATGATAGTGGCCATATATGAAGCCTCCATGCATATATATTCTACTTCTCATGTATAATATGTGTATATTGAAAATTCAGACTTCATTTTAGATAGTTTTTTTACTGTAATTTAAAACAATTTGTTTAGTATAAAAATTATTTTAAACTAATCCAATATAACTATATTCCGACGCCAATAAGACACTTAGGTTTCATTTTGGATAGCTTTCTTACTGCTTTTTAAAACAAAATTTTATTGTAAAATTTTTCGTTGAATTAAAATTTTTATATTAAAAAGTTGTTTTAGAAATCAGTAAAAAAAGCTATCTAAAGTGAAGTTGTTTTGCCGAAATATAATAGTAGCGAAATAAAAATTATAATTGAGATCTTAAAATGCAAATAGTAAAATTGTTGTCGACTAGGATCCAATTTTTGGGTATTGGTCATGCCTTTATATATATGGACTAGTTAAGGACAAATCATGTAAGAAAAATCATAGTATATGTTTTTATCAAGGTTGTGAAAATCGGGACCGAACAACGAATCAGATGAACGAGAAGTTCATGGTTTGACCGGTTGAACCGGATGATGTGATAAAAAATAATATTATTAAAACTTAATAAAATTAACTTAATCATTACGATAGCATAACCTTAAACCTCAAAATTCTAATAATTTAAACTCCGTAATTTTAGTATATTATCTCTCAATATAATTAAACTATTAAATAATTAAGTTAAATTGAAATGATTAATATAATTATATACTATAATTAAATTATAAAATATATAGTTTAATTATATTATATTTATGAATATTTAATAATTTAATTATAATTAACTTTAACATTAAATTATAGAGAAAATAAATAAGATTCTTATAATATATATTATAATAAAATAAATATTTTAATATAACATAAAAATTTGTAAATTTAAATTTACAAATGTGTGATAAGAATAATATTTAATATAATATATAAATTTATAATATTAAATTTTTATATTATTAATTCTTATAATACACATTATAATAAATTTATAATATAAATTAAAAATTTTTGCACCCAATCAGCTCAAATTCATGGCACAATCAACCTAAATTTGTGTCCAACCAACTAAAATTAATGGTTCAATAAAGCTCAAACTCACATTTAAGCTCAAATAGCATTCATGCTACTTTTTTAGTCCAACATCATGGATGAGTATGAGATGGTTGCCTTTTAACTCTTCAAATATTGTAAAAATTCCTTTCTTTTTTAACAAAACATATTTTATGAGTTGACATTCATATATTATGTTGTAATAAATCTCAATATTTAATTAAAATATTAATTTTAAATAATATAATAAAATAAAATATATTGTTTAAACTTTCTTTAAAATAAAAAAAAAATTGTGAAGACGGCTAGTTGTTTCAAACTTGGATCGGTTCATTGGTTGAAATGTTGGTTTTGTCTGGTATAGGTCAATTCTCTACGAAGCCAGTTTTTTAATTGGACAAGATTGGATAACTGATCGGTTCACGATAGAACCAGTCGAACTGGCAGGTTTGGTCGGATTTTGAAAACCTTGGTTTTTACTATCATGGTGCTTTTTTTCACTATCATCGACTCATTGTACTTCTAATTTAGTCTTACTCCTAATTTTCTATTCCAAAGTTAAATATACTTTTTTGAAAAAAAAAATAAATACTGCGTGCTATACCTCTATAAATTATTATATGAAGAATAAGCACCAAGAACCATTGTTTCATTGTGATGTAATTATTCTAGTTGATATATTAAATAATCAATTTTTTTTATTTATTATGTTGGCATGAGGATTATATGTATTGCATCCTGAAATATTTGCAACGGTAGAGAAATATAAAATTTAATGTATTAATTTTGTATGAAGATCTAACACACAAGTAGATAAAAGAGTTGGTGTAATGTTCATAAGGGGCACCAGAGTTTTTACGTGTAAAACCCTGAAAAAGGGGAAAAAACCAGTGGGCCTAGCCCAGTTTGAGCGAATCCACTATTATTTACAGTCGATTACAAATGTGGCCTTTCCTTGGGGAAAGGCCTTAGGTTGATGTGGATAATGTACATCATATTACATGATGAGAATTGAAAGAATTATTATTGAAATGTTTGTTTGGTCAGTAGAACCATAGTCGGCAGGCGATAGAGGTCGAAAATATCATAGCCTAGCGACAGATGTTTGAAAAACTATTATCAGGCGATGAAGATCAGAAGCACCATAGTCGGCGAAGGTGGTCGGAAGGACTGCAGTCATCGGGGGATGGAGGTTGGAAGAACCGTAGTCGGCGGGCAACGGAGGTCGGAAAGACCGTAGTCTGGTAACGGTGGCCGGAGGGATCGTGTCGAAAGGCAATAGTAGTCAGAAAGACTGTTGTTTAGTGAAAGAGATCGGAAGGACCGTAGTCGGCAAGCGATGGAGATCAGAAGTCTAGTCATGTGCGAAAGTTTGACATCAGGTAGAAGTTCGACGAAAGTCTAGCGACTAGGAGAAGTGCGATGATGGGTGGAAGTCTGATGTCGGGCATAAATTTGGTGATAAGTAGAAGTTCGACAACATGCAGAAGTCTGGCGTCGGGTTAAAATCTTGCGACGGTCAGTGGCTGGGTGGAAGACTGATGGCGATCAGCCAATGGACAGTGGTCTGACGATGATCGTGCTGAAGTTCGGCGGTGGTCAGCGGCAAGTTAGTGGTCCGACGATGGTCGGGCTAAAGTCCGGCAACGATCGGCGGCCGGGTGTAAGTCCGACAGCGACCGCGGTCGGCATTTACTGGGAAGTTCGGTGGCGGTTGGATGTTGGGTGGTGGTCGGACGACGGTTCAGCTAAAGTTTGGCGGTGGTCAACGACCAGATGGAAGTCTGATAGCGGTGTGGCTGAATTCTGACATCGACTGCGTGAAAGTTCTAAGGTGATTAACAGCTGAGCAGTGGTCCGATGATAGTCGATGGGGGTTTGTTGGCGATGGTACTGGAGCTCTTGAAGCTTTAAATATCTCCTCAATCTCTAGCCTAGAGGTCATCTTTATGTAGAGAGTGGGGCTCTATTTATAAATTTTCATGAGTGGCACACCCTATAAATATAGAGAAGATCCGGGGCAGGTTCAGAGTGCTCCATCGGATGGCTCATATTGTTTTCCCCGATCATTGAGAGCTTTTCAACTATTTAGTGCCTTAACGATGTTGGAATTTAACGATATTGGGCTCATCGGATTCGTCTCGCCAAGCCGCTTGATTTGACTATATGCATGCCATATTTGGATATCATATTGTCATCAAAATAATTCTTTGATCCTTCCAAATTTGGTTCGAGCCCCCGATTTTGTCCTATTTGCCCTCGATTTGTACCGATTTTGTTGTAGTTGGGGTCATCTTTCTGAGATGTTCAATTCGATTACAAGTTTGCTGAAATTAGAGTTCAGATGATCTCGAATTTAATTTTGAAAGTTTCCAACTTGAATATGCATTGAGATTCGTGCTTGATCAAAGCAATATTTAATAACGTAGCAGTTGCCCCTTTATATATATATGATTTCAACACTCTGCGAAATCAAAGCGTTAATCGGAGTAAAACATGTCAAAAAAATGATTACTCCAAATTTTTTCAAAAAAGCTCAAAACTTATCATAAAAGCTCTTTTGAGCTTCAAAGTGTTAAAATTGAATTGGAAACATAAAAAAAAAGATTCTGATGAAAAACAAAATGTTCAAATCAGTTTTTTTTTTTTTTTAAAGCAGCTTTCTAGTTTAAAAAAGAGTAAGAAAGTCATCCCAAATAAAACCTTAGCCATCCTAAAATGAAATAGATGATCAGAATTTATCTGCTTAGAGCGTGTAGTGTACATAAACCCTTTTTAAATGCTATTGGAGCACTTAAAAATTATTTATCCATACATTTAATTAGCTTGTTATTCATGTTTTGCTTGTGCTGGAATTAGCTGAGGTCATTAGACCACATGAATTTGTTCATAATGTATTTGATATTCAACATATTTTTTATTGTTTTTTAAAACAAATTTTTAATACACAAATTTTTAGAACTAAAAATTTTTGTACTTAAAAATTGATTTAAAAAACATAAAAAAAACTGTCCCAAATAAAACCAAAGTCAAACAAATTCAATGCATTTACACTTAAATTTTTATGCATGATAGACATCCATTGTGCCTTTGATACATTAATGAATCAATTGGGACAACTTTAGTTTTTTTTTATTTTTTGTTTACTTTGATTATATTTTAATATAAAATAAAAATATGGTAGGTATCTTAAATAAATGCTTTATTTCAATGCATATTGTATAATGCGGTGATGGAGGGAAGCCATTGCCGCGGTGAGAAATAGGCGGTGTAGTAATGATATTTATTTTTTAAAAAAATTCTACATATTATTTTGAGTATTTTTGATACGGCATCACAAATTTATCTTGATTGGGCAAGAATCTCGAGGCAAAAGCTAATTGGAAACTTCAAAAATTAAAATGAAGAGCATTCGAACTCCAATTTCAGCGAGCTTATAGTCAAACTGAGCGTCTCAGAAATACGAACCCAACGACACCAAATTCGACCCAATCCGAGCCCAAATGGGTCTGAATCAAGGACCCGAAGCACTGTTGGAAGGTTCAAACCGCAATTTGAGTTACCAAACGGTATTTGATTTTAACGATCTTATACTCGAATCCAGCGGCTCGACGAGACGAATCCAACGAGCCTAAGATTGCCAAATTCCAACATCATTAAAGCTTCCAAATGTCCAATGAACGGTGCATGATCAAAGGATTCGATATCGGCCGTCCATTCAAACAACTCCCAATTCGCCCCTGATCTCACGCCTATTTACGGGCTATGCCACTCCAGAAAAACTATAAATAGAGCCCTCATTCTACACAAAGGGGACTTAAGTGAAGAGAGAGAAGAAGAAGGGAAGAAGAAGAGAAAGGGGAAAAGGAGAATCCTTTCCTCCTCGACCACCGCCGGAGTTCATTCTGTCGCCCGAACACGCCAGGATTCTGCATGATATTCGGGAGATCGCAGGAATTCTGCCCAACTTCCATGTGATGCTGAAATTCTTCCTAATTTATAATAGAATTCCCTCCAGGTGCCGAAACTCCGCCTAAGTGAAGCCGGAGTTCTCCTCTGCCACCAACAGACGTCGGACTTCTACCCGACGTCGGACCTTCACTCTTCGCCAAGTTTCTACCTGACACCAGACTTCTATTGGTTATCGGACTTCGTTGGACGTCTATGCGAAGATGGACGTCTTTCCATCGTTGGACTTCTACCTGACGCTGTCCTTCTGATCTTCGTTGTCAGACCACAGTCCTTCCGACCTCCGTCGCCACCCGACTACGGTCCTCCTGACTTATGTCTCCAGCCGACTACGGTTCTCCTGACTCACGTCGCCCGCCGACTACAGTCTTTCCGACCTCTGTCACCCGCCGACTACGATCCTCCTGACTTAAGTTGCCCATCGACTACAGTCCTTCCGATCTCCGTCGCCAGCCGACTAAGGTCCTCCTGACTTACGTCAGCCATCGACTACAAGCCTTCCCACCTCTCTCGCCCGACTACGATCCTCCCGACCAAACGAACATGCCAATAGTGATTCTTTGTATTTATATCATGTAATGTACTCTATAAAATATACATCAAGCTAAGGCCTTCTCCCAAGGAAGGGCCTCATTTGTAATCGACTGCAATACTAGTGGATTCATTCAAACTGGGCTAGGCCCCATGATTTTTCCCCTTTTTTAGGAGTTTTTCACGTAAAAATCTTGGTGTCTCATAAATGCTAGATCCTCTCTCTTATCTGATTGCGTGCATGATTTTCGTACAACGCTAAGACGATAAATCTTATATTTTTCTACCACCGCGAATACTTCTGGACGCAACAGTTTGACGCCGTCTGTGGGAAAGTGATTCCCGACTGGAGGCAATTATTGCTCCAATCTCAAAATATTGCCCTTGTCAACTTCTGGACATCAGTCATTGCTGCATAAATTATATAAGAATCAGATGCGGACTGAGGGGCAACTTTGACTCCAATCGTGGTAAAAAAGATCCTCTAATGCTTTCAATATCAAGATGATATGTAAGGAAACTCCTAACAAATGCAATGATGCTTCTGAAAGCCATATATATAGTCCCTTATCGGATATCTACTCCTTGGACAAGGTCTTAATCTCGACCTCAAAAATGCAGTAATGGTATAATATTAGACCATTATTTACCCTTCATTTGGGATACATGCGGTGTTCGCCCCCTCCAAATCAAGACAAAATCAATCCTAGGGGGATCCGATTCGACCTCTTCCACACAGGTTAACGTCGTCGAGCAAAGGCTCTAACATACAACCTTGGATAGGTCTCACATCATTGGTGGATTCTCTTGACCTCTTCCACACATGTTAACGTCGTCGAACAAAGGCTCCGACATACAATCTTGGATAGGTCTTACATCGTTGGTGAATTCTCTCAACCTCTTCCACACAGGTTAACGTCGTTGAGAAAAAGCTCCGACATACAACCTCGGATAGGTCTCACATCCTTGGTGGATTCTCTCGACCTCTTCAGCACATGTTAACATCATCGACCAGTGCTCTATCATACAACCTCGGATAGGTCCTACATCCTTGATGGATTCTCTCGACCTCTTCCATACAGGTTAACATCATCGAGCAAAGGCTCCGACATACAATCTCGGATAGTTCTTACATCTTTGATGGATTCTCTCGACCTCTTCCACACAGGTTAACGTCATCGAGCAAGGCTCTGGCATACAATCTCGGATAGGTCTTACATCCTTCATGGATTCTTTTAACATCCTTGAAACATGTTAACATCATTAAGCAAAGGCTCTGACAAACAATCTCGGATAGATTATACATCCTTGGTTAACGTCACGAGAATGTCGTCAATGGACTTCCATAGGACTTTTGCATGAAGTTAAATTTCTACCTGATGTTGAATTTCCTACTGTCGCCGAACTTTTGCCTTGCAGGACTTTTGTCAGAATTCTACCTAACGTCAGACTTCTGTAAGCCGTCGGTCTACTACCTATCGATGGGCTTTGGTCGGTCTTCTACCCAACACACTACTTCTATCCGACGTCAGACTTCTCCCTGTCATCGAGCTAATGCTCGTCAGCGAACTTCTACTTATCATCGGAATTTTGCCCGTCGATGGACTTTCGTCTGTCTTCTGCTCGATGCCGTACTTCTACACGACGTCGGACTTCTGCAAGCCGTCAATCCACTACCTGTCTATGAGCTTTCGTCGGTCTTCTACCCGACATAGTACTTCTACCGGATGTCGGACTTCTCCCTGTCATCAAGCTTATGCTTGTCAGCGAACTTCTACTCGTTGTTAGAATTTTGCCCGTCGATGGACTTTCGTCGGTCTTCTGCTCGACGCCATACTTCTATAAAACGTTGGACTTCTGTTTGCCATCGTACTTCTACTCATCATCAGAATTCTAACTGTCGATGGAATTTCGTTGGTCTTTTACCCAACGCTGTACTTCTACCCGACGCCGTACTTCTACCGGATGTCGGACTTCTACCTGTCATCGGACTTCTACCCGTCGATGGACTTTCGTCGGTCTTCTACCCTACACCGTACTTCTACCCGTCATAGGACTTCTGCCCGTCGATGGACTTTCATCAGTCTTCTGCCCGATGCCGTACTTCTACCCGACGTCGGACTTCTCCTTGTCATCAAACTTTTGCTCGTTAGCGGACTTCTACTCGTCGTCGGATTTCTGTCAGTCGATGGACTTTCGTCGACCCTCTACCTGATGCCGTACTTCTACCGGACATCAAACTTCTACCCATCGTCGGACTTCTGCCCGTCGATGAACTTTTGTCGATCTTCTGCTCGACGTCGTACTTCTATCGGACGTCGGAATTCTACCCGTCGTCGGACTTCTGTCCGTCAATGGACTTTCGCCGGGACTTTCGTCGGTCTTCTGCCCATCGCGGTATTTCTACCTAACGCCGAATTTTTGCAGTTCCATGGTCTTTTCAACCTTCTTCCTTACAACGGTCTCTCTGACCTCCATCTCCAACCAACTGACATCAGAACTTCGGAGGATCTCTCGAAGAAAAGAGAAGGGCAGAAGAAATCCCCGAACTTCTGCACGAGAGGAGGGGCACTAAGTCGAGCAGGGAAAATTTCCCACTGGAAAATAGTGGAAGCCTCAACCGTTAGAAAGCCAGGGGAAAGAAGAAGAAAAATCCCCTAACTCCTGTACGAGAGAAGGGGCACTAATTCGAGCAAAGAAAATTTTCCACTCGCAAATAGCGGAGGCCTCAACCGTTAGAAAGCCGCGGGGAAGAGAAGAAAAATCCCGTAACTCTTGCACGAGAGGAGGGGCACCAAGTGGAGCAGGAGAAATTTCCCGCTCGCAAATAGCGGAAGCCTCAACCGACAGAAAATCAGGGGGAGGAGAAGAAAAATCCCGTAACTCCTGCAGGAGAGGAGGGGCACCAAGTCCAGCAGGGGAAATTTCTCGCTCGCAAATAGCGGAAGCCTCAACCGTTAGAAAGCTGGAGGGAGGAGAAGAAAATCCCGTAACTCCTGCACGAGAGGAGGGGCGCCAAGTCGAGCAGGAGAAATTTTTCGCTCGCAAATAGCGGAAGCCTCAACCAACAGAAAGCCAGGGGGAAGAAACGAAAAATCCCGTAACTCCTGCACGAGAGGAGGGGCGTTAATTTGAGTAGGGAAAATTTTCCACTCGTAAATAGCGGAAGCCTCAACCGTCAGAGAGCCAGAGGGAGAAAAGGAGAAGGTGCAATTTTTCTAAAGGCCTAGGGCTTATTTATAGGTTTTTGAGAGAATGAGGGGGAGTTGCTGCCATTTTCGAAATTCCATAATTTTTTTAAAAAAATTCAGATTTTTAGGAAATTTTTGGGCCTAAAATAGCCAAACAATACCTATTTTTGGCTAATGGGGCCCACCTAAGGCGGTGTAGCCAACCGGCCATGCGAAACGATGCAGCTAGCGCATCAATCCACGGACTTGGCGCGCGGATCACGGTTGGCCACACGTGGCTAGCGGCCGGCCACCGCCAGCGGCAGCCACGACATTGCCGTGTGGGTGCAGTCCCGCTCACGCGCGAACCCAGGCGCAGACTATCCATCCCAGGCGAAGGCGGTCCAGCTCATGCGCGGGTGCGGTCTGGCTCACGCGCGACAGCCTAGCGCGGGCGTGAGGGCGGCCACGGAGTGGGGGCGCAGCCGCGGTTCCGCGCCGCCAGCGGTGGCGGCGGCGGCCGGCCGGTCAGCTGGTCCGGCCGGTTTGGCTGCCAAGTCCGTTTCGGGTCCGTTTTCGCCCCGACAAGTCCAAATTTGACATTTTTGGGGTCGCTGGGACCATTTTTCGATGTTCTGGACTCAATTTTAAAACTTTTAGAGCCATTCGAGGCTCCTACACACAAGATCAATTCTAACTCACTTGAAAAAATTCTTTAAAATCTGTAACACATATTTTCAAACTCCTGAAGCTACGACGTCCAAAAATAAGGGGGCAACTGATACGTCATCACAAATTTATCTTGATCGGGCACAATTCTCGAGGCAAAAGCTAATGGGAAACTTCAAAAAATTAAAATGAAGAGCATTCGATCTTCGATTTCAGCGAGCTTATAGTCAAACTGAGCGTCCCGAAAATACGAACCCAACGACACCAAATTCGACCCAATCTAAGCCCAAATGGGTCCGTCCGAATCATGGACCCGAAGCGCTGTTGGAAGGTTCAAACCTCAATTTGAGTTACCAAATGGTTTTTGATTTTAACAAGCTTATACTCGAATTGAGCGGCTCGACGAGATGAATCCAACGAGCCCAAGATCGAATTCCGACATAATTAAGGCCTCTAAATATCCAACGAACGGTGCATGATCAAAGGATTCGAGATCCGAAGTCCATTCAAACCACTCCCAATTTGCCCCTGATCTCATGCCTATTTACGGGCTATGCCACTCCAGAAAAACTATAAATAGAACCCTCATTCTACACAAAGGGGACATAAGTGAAGAGAGAGAAGAAGAAGGGAAGAAGAAGAGAAAGGGGAAAAGGAGAATCCCCTCCTCCTCGACCACCGCCGGAGTTCGTCCTGTCGCCCGAACACGCTGGGATTCTGCGTGATATTCGGGAGAATGCGGGAATTCTGCCCAACTTCCACGTGATGCTGAAATTCATTCCAATTTACAATAGAGTTCCCTCCAGGCGTCAAAACTCCGCCTAAGTGAAGCCGGAGTTCTCCTCTGCCACCAACAGACGTCGGACTTCTACCCGACGTCGGACCTTCATTCTTCTCCAAGTTTATACCCGACACCGGACTTCTACCGATTATCGGACTTCGCTGGACGTCTATGCGAAGATGGACTTCTTTCCATCATTGGACTTCTACCTGACGCTGTCCTTCTGATCTTCGTCGTCAGACTACAATCCTTCCGACCTCCGTCGCCAGCCGACTATGGTCATCCTGACTTATGTCGCCCGCAGACTACGGTTCTCCTGACTCACGTCGCCCGCCGTCTACAGTCTTTCCGACCTTTATCGCCCGCCGACTACGATCCTCCTGACTTACGTCGCCCGTCGACTACAGTCCTTCCGACCTCCATTGCCAGCCGACTATGGTCCTCCTGACTTACATCGGCCACCGACAACAAGCCTTCTGACCTTTGTCGCCCACCGACTACGGTCCTCCCGACCAACGAACATGCCAATAGTGATTCTTTGTATTCATATCATGTAATGTACTATATAAAATGTACATCAAGCTAAGGCCTTCTCTCAAGGAAGGGCCTCATTTGTAATCGACTGCAATACTAGTGGATTCATTCAAACTGGGTTAGGCCCCGTGGTTTTCTCCATTTTTAGGGGTTTTCCACGTAAAAATCTTGGTGTCTCATAAATGCTAGACCCTCTCTCTTATCTGATTGCGTGCCGGATTTTCGTACAATGCTAAGACGATAAACTTTATATTTTCTACCGCCGTGAATACTCCTGGACGCAACAATTTTAAAAATAATTATTTATTTTGAAATACAAAAAAATAACTATGGATATAAATCAAATTATTTTTTAAAAAAATCAAAATCAAAATTATCCCAAATATCTCCGAAGTCAACCTGTATATGTAAACAATTTATTGCGTCACATGATGGAACCCGGCGTCTAATATGGGCATGTTGATGCATGTGGTTGTTTTGAAAGAGTATGGAAGCAATAATGTACCATAATTCCCATGTGAAGAAAAACATGTGAGGCCCCTTTATGTTCAACAATTTATGTTTTATTTGAGATAACTTTTTTATTGCTTTTTAAAACAAAGTTTTTATTTGGTACAAAATTCTTAATTTTTTTTTATTAAAACTCTGTTTTAAGAAGCAATAAAAAGTCGTCTCAAATGAAATCATAATTTTTTTTGGGATAACTTTTTTATTGCTTCTTAAAATAAATTTTTAGCAAAAAATTTAAATTTTTATGTTAAGAAATTGATTAAGTAGTAAGAAAGTAGTCCCAAATAAATCATTTATGATCAAAGGAACATGAGGATAGCCATTTTCATTTTACTTCAAACAAATAAAAAATAGCCATTTTCATTTATTTTAAGCTTATTGTAACTATTCAAAATATTTTAAATACCTTACAATTTCCCTTTTACATTCTATTTTATTTTTCCTTTCATCAACCCCTAAATGTGCAATTATGAAAAAAATAAATAATTTTATTTTCCCACTAGATATACTCTGAATGTTTTGCAAAGTTTTTTTTTTTCTTAAATATTTCAAACCGACAAACAGTTTGAGAAACATGACAAAGATTATAAACCAGTCGACATACAGTGCAATCCTTCATGTTCAAGGCGTTCAAATTGAGGCCAGTACGTAATTTGGCATATATTTAAGCAATAGATTTTTTCTTTTTGGGGAAAATTTGGAGCTTTAGCTCATTTTATAAACTATGAAGGAGAAAACCAAAATATAGGTACAAAAGAAAAGTAGACCGACAACCTACCAAAAACATAGAGGTAGTTGCAGGTTAAGAGAACCTAAAGAACGACAACAGGATAAAAGGAAAAACTAAAACAGCTCCAAAAGCGGAGGACTCAGAATGCTCTACAAAATTGGGACCTCGAGCAAACGAAGAGAGCATTAAAATCGCCTTGTTGCCTAGATTGATTTTTCAAAGAGAAGCTGGGTAGCACCAGTACTCATCATTGTCCATCCAAAAAAAACCGTTAGACCAACCATAAGGTAGTGTCATAGAACCGTGAATGCCCAAGAAATAGGTTCTGGAATAAAAGTAGTCGGAACCAAAAACAAGTTGAAAAAACAGTCATATGAGTTCCGCTAAAAAACAGAAGCCCACACATCAGTTTAGCAGATATATGAAAAGATGAGAGTTCTTCCATTTTGTAGTTTTTAGAAGAGCAGCCTTTTTAATTTCCAAATGATCGTAGAGGAGCGTTCAAAAGTGTTGCCAAAGATTCTATCATTTTGGGCCCTCCATATAAAGTAAATAGCAGCACAGCAGAGAAGTAAGTGCAATTTTTTGAACTGCTTGTTGAGGTCCAAATCTTTGATATAGGAGAACATTTGATAGAGGTTGGGACGAAGAAGCAGGTCTTCAAAGTGTGGAAATAATTTTTTCACAATGCCAAAATTGAAATCACATTGAAAATATAGGTGTGATTGTGTTTCTAAAGAGGTAGAGCAGAAGATGGAGTTTGGCGGGGCTGGGATCCCTCTTAGGTTTAAAGCATCAGCAATTTTCAGACCGTTTCTAAAAGCCAGCCAAGCAAAAGTAGAGAAATGAAGAGCATAACGTTTATGCCAAATAAATTCCTAATTTACTCGGTCGCAGTCGGCATAATAGTGACTAGTGACCTTTATAAAAGTCAGTTTCTCAAAGAGTTGAAGCCAGTTACAAACCCAGCCATCCGTATGAATAGGAATAGAAAAAATTTCAACAGCAATAGACTGAGGGATGTTAGCTGGAAGGAGCCAACTACTGTTAGAAGTAAAGCATTGCACCAGAGATACATATAAATCCTGATTTAATAAGTCGGTAGAGAGCTCAGGCATGATTTCAACAAGAGATTTACCATTGCACTAGGGGTCCCAGAGTAGAGATAAGAAAGAATTTTGCAAAACTTTGAAGTTAAAGCAAGGTTGCATCTGGGAAGCAACATCAAAAAAGAATTTCCAGTACTGAGAGGCACAGGTGTAGTGGTACCAAAAGGATGTGTACTTAGCTATCCACCAAATAAATAAGGGGCTAACAATGTTAAAATATCTCTAGATTAAAGTCCCACTAAAAGCATAATAAAGGCTAGCAATTGCAGGGATCCCAATGCCACCAAATTCCTTTGGCTTACAAGTATCTTTCCAAGCAACCATGTGTAGTTTCCTCTTAGCAATATCACCATAATAAAGAAATCTAGAACATATCCTGCTGATAGTTTTACAACAAGCTTTTGGAATAATTTCTCCCTTAATCCAATAAGCAAGAGTATTGGAACTAGAGAATTTCAAGAATTGAATTCTCACAGTAAATGAAAGGGTCTTAAACTTCCAGCCATTTAAGAGCCAATATAGTTTTTCCAATAAAGGATGGAAATCAAAATTTCAAAGCTTCTTAGTGAAAATTGGAAGCCCGATGTATTTAACCAGAGTTTGGGATATTGGAATATTCAAGATGTTTCCAATATCCAAATCTATAGCTACATTCTTAGAGAAAATAATAGTACTTTTTACATAATTAACTTGCAGGCCCGAAACATCACCAAAACGATGTAACAGATTTTTAAGAACATGAAAATTAGCAGTAGTAGCATTCCCAAAAACTAATAGATCATATGCATAGAGAAGGTGAGAGATACAAAAATTCCCAAATTCAAGCCCTTGGAGGTGATTAGTAATAGTTGCTTCCTCCAAAAGAGAGGAAAGGCCATCCATTATAATACTAAAAGATAAGGGGAGAGTGGGCACCCTTGTTTAAGGCCGGATGATGAATTGAAAAAACCTTCTAAGGCCCCATTAATGAAGATAGAAAAGAGCACATCAGTAATACAACCTTTGACCCAAGTAGTAAAGACATTAGTAAAACCTTTTTGTATCATCCGATTAAGAATGAATTCTCTAGAAATTGAGTCAAAGGCTTTCTGAACATCAAACTTAGCACAAAGGATTGTTCTTGTGTTTATGGTTAAAATCTCCAAGAAGCTCAGTGGCTAAAATAATATTGTTCGAGATGGATCTGTTCTTAATGAAACCAGCTTGGCAAGGGTGAATGATGAATGGCATAATCTCTTTCATCCTATTAGGAATAATCTTAGCCACTATTTTATAGAAGGTGCTACAAAGTAAGATAGGTATGTAATCAGATATGGAAGCAGCTTGTGGTTTTTTAGGAATTAGAGCAACAGCTATGGCTTTTGCTTGCTTAGGCATAGAGGCCGAGGAGAAGTAGGATAGAATAACATCAAAAAGTTGTTTACCAATGGTATTTCAGGTAGATTTATAAAAACCAAAGGTAAACCCATCTGGACCAGTGGTAAAAGAGGAAAGGGATGAGAAAAAAATAGCTTTTATTTCTTCCATAGAAATAGAAGCAGTCAAGGCTGAAATAAGGTTATTGGGAATTTTGTTACAAGTGGGGATATGACTAGAAACATTGGGAAAAAGGTACAGGAATTAAATAACCTACTAAAGTGTTGAATAGCAGCATCACAAATATCTTGAGGTTAAGTAAAAACAACAGCATCAGTGGAAATAGATTTTATGTGGTTGGTATTATGCCTAGAGTTAATTATAGAGTAAATAAACTTTAAATCATCCCCTCAACATTAGTGGGGTTGCTTTGCAAATGGGTGAGGTAGTAATTTTTGGTAGAGGTAAGCTTCACAATGTGGAGTTTAAGGTGGTTAGAGGATGTCCAAGATTTAGACTTAATGCATTATTTGAGAGTCTTGAGCTTATGGTAAGAGGAGAAAATGGGGCTTATATGAGTGTGTAGGGAAAAAGCTTTGAAAGGACATTCCCAAAATTTGGGCAGCTTTTCCCAATAGTTTTTGTAAAGAAATCTATGCTTGTAATGAGAGGAGGTTTGGGATATCACAATAATAGGAGAGTGGTCATAAATAAGGGGGTCACCAACATTGTAGAAGGAATTAGTGTAGTTATGTAACTAGGTGTCATTGACTAGGACTCTATCCAATCAAATATGAATCGGATTATCCAGCCTTTGGTTAAACCAAGTATAATAATGTCCCACTGAAGACAGTTCATGCATACTAGTATTAAAAATCATGTTTTTAAAATCAACTAGCTTGCTATTTGAAAGAGCTGAACCACCAACTTTTTTGTTAGTAAATTTGCAGCAGCTGAAATCCCCCAAAATTATCTAAGGAGTAGTGATGCTAGAAGGAAAATCTATAAAATTTTTCCCAAAAAACTTGAAATATCATCTACAGAGTTGGAGGCATAGACAACAAAAATATAACAAGAGTGGGTAGGACCCAAGAAGAGCATGTCATGTATCAATTGGCTAGATGAGAAAATGGGTTTAAAGTCAACTTTGAGGGAATTCCATTTGATCCAGATTTTTCCTAGACTAAAACAATCAAAATTGTTATAAGAAGCCCCAGAATTAAAAATAAAGTGAGAGGAAATGAACCAAGGGTCAGAAATCAAAGTCAGAGAGACTTTTACTTCCAGAATAAGCATAATATCCAACTTATTTTTATCACAAAAACTCCTGCAACATAGGACCTTGTCCGGCTATTAAACCCACGCATGCTCCAAGCTCCAATAATGGGAGGGGGTATGTATCCTTTTTGGCTTATTTAGCTCTTGTAGTTTTTCTACCTTGACCCTGAGATTTTAGTAGCTGGTTGTGTTTGTTTGCTGGAGAGTGGAGATTTTGGTCTTTAGGATTATAAAAGTGTTTTAGAGCATCTCGGGTCCCAAGGGAATGTAGTGAGGGAGTATGAATTTCCTATTTTTCAGAAAGGGTAGAGAACTTATTATTGGTATGAGGTGGGGGTTATGGGAGGGAGATGGTGGTTGTTGTGAGAAATTTTTCTGAAGATGCTCTTATGTTCCCACGCGATTTGCTTTATTTGTATTTTAATAATTTCTTTGAATTAAATCCATATAGTCGGATATTATACCATCCCAAAGGGTAGACTAATGTCCTTCTATTAATTTTAAAGAAAGAAGGCTATAATTCATTCTTCTAATTAGGTGCAGTATAGGGAATATACAAATCACCCCAAAGGATGATAAGCATATTATCCTATCGACTCGATTAGAATAACAAATTATGAATTTATTTCCATAATCAAATATAGAAGATACTTGATCTGCCTGTGAAAGCAGATCAATTATCTACCTATCCTTTGATTATAGAGATAAATTTTTAAAATATAGATAAAGCATGATCTACGTTTTACAAATCTTTCCCCTACCTTAGAAAGGAAACTAAGATAGGGTTTAAATTATTCTGGGATCTAGACTTTCTATAGGGACAAGCCCCTATAGTTAATTACATCACCTAAGAGAACACTCTCGATTTAAATGAAGACTAATTAGTTTTAAAATTATATACAAATTTAACTAAATATTTGGGCTAATTTAAATTTTTATGCTCAGGCTTTAGATTATAGACTTTAACACTTTATTTGCAGGTTTAGAGTTGATTAGATTGAAGAAAGTGCAAGGAGAAAGTGTATACATTCTGGACTTACCACCTACCTAGAGTGGGCTGCCAGCTAACAATCTTAATCACAATAATTCGCCAATGAATGAAAGAGAGAATGTTCGTCTATTTTGAATTTTTGTGGGCAATTTCTGGTGGCGGGTTTGAAGATCGTTGATCGGAGGAAGGTATTTTGGCCTTCTTCCGGTATTGTAATGGCTTCTGGACGATTGAATGGATCTGATTGTGTGGTGAATAAGGGTGTTGTGATTAGAGAGTGCTTTCGACCTCTGCCTCGTCAAGATTTGAATCCTGAAGGTAAAGGAAAGAAACCTTTACTTGAACGTTCTACAAGGGGAATCGTTGATAATGCTAGACCGTTGTTGGCATCTAAAAATTTGAATCTGGATGTCTTCGTTGGCGGGATTAGTCTTGAAAGTTAATAAGTCTCTTTGTTACAAGGAGATTGTTACGGGTCGGAATTTGACGACCAATATTGAGACTCTTGATCAAGAAGTTCTCTAGAGATGTTGATTCTCTGCAGGGATGTATTAATAGGGGTGGAAATGGTGAAAATGGAAATCTGAAGGATGAATTTGTTGAAGCTTGGAAGAAACCACAACATATCAGGCTTTCTTTCAATAATGATATTGTTGAAATGTCGGATGATGGAGTTGCAGTCAAGTTAAATGCGGAAAAGGAGATTATGAATTTCAAGGTATTAAAATTTTCGCTAGTTGTTAGGTCCTGGGCAACAAGATTTCTTTTCCTATGTGTAGTGTCGAATTAAGAAGATAGTGGAAGAAATTTGGGAATTTCCATATGACATGTTGCTGGGTATGAACTGGATTCTTTGCTCTTTCAAACGTGAGGAGGCTATGGATGAAGTACTAAATGGTGGTCCATGGTATGTTAGCGGTTACATAGTGGGAATGGACAAATGGTCTACATCTTTCAATCCCAATTCCTTCAAGGGGATCACTACTACAGTCTGGATACGTCTCCCCTGTTTTCCTCTCTACTGTTGGGATGAAGATAATATTGCCCGAATTGTGTCAAGAATAGGAGTACCTATGTACGTGGATGGAAACTCTTTCAGATGGGGAAAACGTGAGTTTGTGTGTGTTTGTATAAGATTGAATCTTGAAAACAGCCTTCCTAAGGGTGTATGGATTGACGGTATTACTGGAAGATTCTTTCAGCATATTGAATACGAGAATATTGATATGCTCTGTTTTCATTGTGGAAAGGTGGGGCATGATAAGGATTTGTTTCCTGAAATTAAAAAGGTTGATGTGGCTCCGAAGGTGAGCAGCAAGCAGGAAACTATTGTTAGTATCCTCGCAGATGAGAAATTTTCAGAACCAGAGTATGGCCAGTGGATCCATGTGCGATTCAAGAATATAATGTATAGAAATAATAGAGTTAGTAGAAAAGGTAGGAATACAAGAATGGAGAAGACAGTAAACAGTAAGATGGTGGTTACAGATCATCAGAAGAAAATGGAAGTAATTTCTGTTGCAGTTCAGGACGATTATCAGAAGGAAGTGGGCTCTGTTGTGGATAACAATAATAAGGAGAAAGAGGTTAATTTTGTAGTGGAAAATAAGTTCCAGATTCTTATGAATGAGGTTGAAGAGGGAGAAGTTACGAATCAGCACTTTGAAGGAAAAATCTGAGGATTCAAGATCGCTAGAAGGAAATGTGAGTGATCAAAAGTTTGTTGGGGTACTCAACAGCAATTCGGTTAAGGTTAAGTTGGCTAAGGAATTAAGATATTTGGGTCCAGTTGAGCCAGAGCATAGGAAGAAGAGAAGAGATGGGATGGGCAATTTGATTGGCGGGGACGGTTCTCCTCTTGCTGATTAATGACGACTTTGTTGTTTTGGAACTGCAGGGGAGCCAAAAAGAGAGAGGCTTCGCTGTATTTGAAGGAAGTTGTTAGGGAACATGAGGTGATTTTTATTGGGATTATATAGACTAAGCTTTGTAATATTGATAGAAGAGATGTGGACTGCCTTATTGGGAGAAAATGGGACTTTTTTTTAATCACCCTGCAATGGGCTTGTCTTGGGGTATTCTGACTATTTGGAACAAGAACAAAGTTTCTTTTGTTGTTCAAGAAAGTTCTTCTCAAGCTATTATTGGAGTTCTCTCTACTCCTTTGATGGGAGATTGGAAAGTGGCAACAGTTTATGGAAGTAGATGTTGTGTGAAGAGAAGGGATCTTTGGAGTTTACTTGAGAAAAACATGAAAGGGTCGGGTCCTTCTTTAGTGGGGGGAGACTTTAATTGTATTCTTAAGAAGGAAGAGAAGAAGGGTGAGAAGAGGTTAATCTTCTCTAGGGGGCCTAGAGAGATGAAGAGTTTTATGACTGATTCTTATTTTTATGATGCAGGTTTTATTGGACCAAGTTACACTTGGTGTAATAATAAAAATGGTTCCTCAAGGATTTGGGAGAGGCTTGATAGATGCTTGGTGAATTCAGCTTCCTTGTAATTGGTTCCTGCTGGAAGAGCAAGACATCTAGCTCGGGTGGTGTTGGATCATAGTTCGATTGTATATAGGATGGAAGCTTTGCATTCTACAAAGGAGAAACACTTCAGATTTGAGGACACTTGGAGATCCTATCCAGCTGCAAGAGGTCTTGTTACAACTCTTGGTTGAAGAAGGACTTTGGAGATGAGGAAGAGATTCTTCATAAAAAGATTAGAAGGACTTTGAAGGCCCTATTCTTTTGGAATAGAAATAAATGCAAAGATCTTTGCAAGCATAGAGATGAGTTGAAGAAGGACATTCTGGATTTACAAGCCAAAGAGATGTCTGATGTTGATTTCTCGGTTGATAACTTGTGTCTTCTTAGGCACAAGGTACATGAATGAAATGTTACTTTTAAGAGACTTGCAACATGGTGGAATCAAAGGTCCAAGACTAGGTGGATTGAGGAAGGAGATATGAATTCTGCATTCTTTCATAACTTTGCATCTGCAAAAAGGAATGCTAACCTGATTAAGCATATTAAGAATGGGGACAATCAGATAGTTGATGAGGAAGAGCAAATTGAGCAGATTTTTCTACATTTCTTTGAAGAAAAGTGGAAGCACTTGAATTGTCTTCTAACGGATTGGCCGGAGATTGAAGCTTCACAGAGACTTAGTGAGCTGGATAGGAAGATGTTAAACACTGAATTTGTAATGGAAGAGTGCGGGGTGGCTGTATTCCAGCAGGGTAACAACAAATCTCCAGGGTATGATGGTGTCACTTCTTCTTTCTTCAAGAGCTATTGGAACATTGTTGGAGAAACAACTTGGTTGGCAATCAAGAAGTTTTTTAACACCGGCATTATGCATAAAAATTGGAAAGACACATTGATTGTGTTAATCCCCAAGGTGAATAATCCGATTGTCCCTTCAAATTTTTGACCCATTAGCCTTTGTCAAACTACATAAAAGATTGTTGCCTCTATGCTTGTGAATAGACTTAAGAACCTCATGCATAAGATGATTTTTGAGGAGCAGCTAGCTTTCACTCCAGGGAGATCGATGTCTGAGCATTGCATTCTTGCTCAAGAGATTTTCCATAAGCTTAAAACCTCAAGAAATAAAAAAGGATTAATAGCAGTTAAGCTTGATATGGAACAGGCTTATGACAGCATGGGGTGGAGTACTTTGCAGCAAATTCTTGGATGGTATGGATTTCCTTTGGCTTTTTTTGGTTTTGTTATGGAGTGTGTGTTGAATGTGAGGTTTGCCATTATCCTGAATGGGAAGAAGCTCAGATGAATTAAAGCCTGCAGTGGATTTCGTCAAGGTTGTCCATTGTCACCGTACTTATTCATTATGTGTGCTCAACTCCTTTCTAATGCTTTGGTGCAAAGGGGTCATAGTTTGGGCATTCAGGTGACTTCTAAGGGACCAAGAATTACTCATTTACTTTATGCTGACGACGTTCTTATCTTCACTCAAGCAACATGTGGACTGGCTAGACATATGATGAAAATCATTGAGGAGTTTTGTAAGTGGACGGGTTTAAAGGTGAATTCTAACAAGTCTCAAATCCTATTTGGTGAAGCTGTTGGAAGAGCTTGCAAGAAGAGGCTGAACAGAATTCTCGGTTTCAAGGCTGTCAATGAATGGAAGTATTTGGGTATCAAAATGTCTCTTAAAAGATTAAAGGTGGTTGATTTTCAGGACCTTTTGGCTCAGGTTATGGAGAAGTTAAATGTTTGGGGAAAGAAAATTTTATCTTTGGGAGGGAGAATTGTGCTTTTGAAATCCTCTTTATTAAACTTTACCAAATTTCGTTATTATGCATTCGGTGGTTCCTAAAAAAGTGTTGCAGGCAGATTGAGAAGTTGTGCAGGAATTTTGTTTGACACAAGTCAAATGGGGAAAGAGGATTACACTATGTTGCTTGGGAAGAATTATGCAAGCCAAGAAGTGCTGGTGGTCTTGGTTTACAATCTTGTATCATTAAGAGTGGTACATTGAAAGCTAGACTTGCTTTGAATTACATTCAAAATCCCTTGAATCTCTGTTACACCGTTCTCTTAATGCCAAATACTCTGACAACATTCTAGATGGAATGTGTAAACACAACTCTTCTAATGCTTGGAAGATTATGGTAGAAGGAGGTAAGTATCTCAAGGATGTTGTTAAATGGAGAGTGGGTAATGGCAAAGAAATTGATGTTCTCGGTGACATCTGGATTCTTGACAGAAGCTTTAACTCTTGGCCTACTTTTATTAATTGTGTTGATTTAGAAGGTATGAAAGTGCAAGCAGCTGTTAACTAATGGTGGAAGGTGGGATGATAAGAAATTGAGGTTTTTTTTCATGAGGAGTTTGGCTTGGCTAATCAAGCAAGTTAAGTTGGACAGAGACGGCTGGAAGGGATATGCTGGAACCAGTTAAGCTGCTGTCGGGTTGTTCTGTTTCAGCTTTGGCTTTTGAAGCTGTGATGAACAAGAGATACAATACTGATGATGATGGTTTTTATGATTGGCTAAGGAGCAGCTTAAACTCAACTTTAAGGTAGAATTTTTTTGGTGGAGGCTAAGTAAGTTTGCTATCCCATCTAACTCTTTCCTTAAATTTCAGAAGATTGGCTACTAGTGATTCTTGTATTAGAGGCTGCTGTGAGGCTGAAAATTATGAACTTATTGTGGTTCGTTGCAAGTTTTTTACTGAAATTATTTCCAAAATCAGAGAGTGGGGTATTTGCTATAAACATTTTTCATTCTCTTGATGAATGTTTAGTGGAACTTAGATGGCAATCTAGCAGCAATCCGAGACTGGTTAGATTGTATTGCATCACGAGGTTTTTTTGAATTGGAAGAACCGTAATCTTGTCAAGCATGGGAAGTCTGCAATGTCTGCTTCTATGGTTTTTGTAAATGTTATATCTTTAGCTACTTCTAATCTTCATCCTTTTCTGGATAGCTGGGGTGCTAACCTCTCTTGGGAGTATTTGAATTCTTGGCACCCTTCACCGCTAGATTGGATCAATGGTTAATGTTGACTCTACATTGCTTTCTAATTACCGGGCTGGTATTGGTGGCATCTTTAGAGATTGCAAAGGTAGAGTGCTTCCTTGCTTTTGGAAGGAATTCTTTGCATTGGGACATTGCTCAATTGGAGTTGGAATCTATTTTTACTCTTCGAGATTTCATTCAAGGATGGATGCTTGAGAGTGTTGGTGTCATCATTGAAAGTGACAACATCAATGTGATTAATTACATTCAACAATCTATGAAGAAGACTGATTGGCATTTGGAGGAGAGCTTGAATAATAAGCTTTACTTTCTTAACGACTTTAATAAAATTGTTTTTAACCTTGTAAGTAGGAATTGTAACAAAGTAGCTGATTTTTGCCTACTTTGGCATTAGATGGAAATTTTTTATTTGATAGTTCTTCTTTTGGTAGTATACCATCCACCTTGATGGATTTGATCAAGAAGGATGGCTACCATTTTATCAATTGTAAGTAGTTTCCTTTGATTATTTTCCAATGCAATTTTGCAAATTTCAAAAAAAAAAAAAAAATAAAGAATGCAAGATTTGAGATGGCTCTATCCAAAGAATCAAGGAATGGTTAAAGAATTTAAATCAAATACAATAAAATATGCTTACAAAAACTAAAAATATACTTCGTATGCTAATGAGGCATGAAACAGTTATATATATGAAAGAGCTGATTTTATTGATATAAAATTTACTGGTTACATCCCAGGGTCTGCAATAAAGTAAAGGTGGCCAGGCCCTATCGACAACAAACCTGGTGTTCCAAGCCTATAAGAGAATAAGATTAAATGTAATTGCTTATGGTCTTCAGGCTCCAAGTTTTCTATGGAATTCCAAAAAGGAACATCCTCCTAGGGGAGGTATATTACTTCTATGGAGCCCCATTTGAATATGTATAAGTAGTTATTTTTAATCCTTTTAAATACTCAAGACACTTTACATACTCAATCTATATACAATAAATCTAAGAAGAAATAGACTTTACATTTCTTTTTATAAGTACATCAGATCCTAGGAACATTCTACTTTGCAGGAATAGAAAAGCAGGTAAATAAAAGCAGTTATATAATTATGCATGCTATGAGTGCATTATGAACAGTTATATATGCAGGAAAGTAAAGATAGAAAAGTAAAGTACACGGCCCTCACTTATTCACTCCGCACTAATGCACTGACAGAAAGTAAATATGCATGCTATGATTTACAGGAAAGTAAGCAAACACACATGGGTGCCCTCTAGGCAAGACACTCACAAACAAACCACAGCAAACCACCGGCCAAGCCTAAGCTAAAGTTGGTTGTCCTAGTAAACATCTAAGTGTGTGAAAAAGGTCGTGTGGCTTGGATAGGTCTTATAGGAATTTATGTTTGAATTGCATGTATTATTAAATTTTATTTATTAAAGGCTAAATGGGAATTTAATTGAAGTTTAAATATAGTGTATTTGAATTTTAAATTATTCCACTTTTAGATGTTAAATTTGTTAGATTTAATTTTAAAGAACTTATAGATTGATAACTCCCTAAGTGCAGGAAGTTATCAATTTATATGTCCTAGGACTTTCAAGATGAACACTCATTTTATAATGAAGATAAGTGTATATTTGAGAGTCCCAAAATTTTATTAGAGAAGGAGAAAAGGGATACTTTGCAAATGGAATGTGACATACCTCCCCTAAGGAGTCGTATATGCCACATAAGGTCGGTGTATTATTATATTTGTTTGAAGATCCCTTAATCTAAATGTGTTAGTGCCTTCCTAAAAGGAGTTGTGCACAACACATAAGGAATCATTTGATTATTTAGATGTATTATTATTATTATTACTGAAGAAATGCAAATTGTATTAAAAAATATTTTGATGTATTAAGGGTCTTTAAAAATCAAAATGCCTAAAGTCCTCCAAAAGGAATCAAGCTTTTGGCATAGAAGACCGTAATTCATTTAATCTAAGTTAATAAGCAAATTTGATTGATTAAGATAAATCTCAGTCAATCAAATTATCAGAATTAACTTAGTTTAAATGAATTAAAATTTAATATAAATTTTAATGAATTTTATTGTAATATTTAGAAATTTTTTTAATCATTCGTTAGATTTTAATGAATTTAATTAAGAATGGATGCTTTATTAATGAAATTAAATTAGAAAATTATTACAAAACTTTATTTAAAATAGGTAGATTAATCTTTGAATTTTGTTTCATTTAAAATGAATTTTAAGATTTATTTATTATTTGATTAATTATTTATTAAAAAATGAGTTATCAATGAATTATTAATGAACTTAATATTTAAAAATTATTTAGAAATTCCATTTTAATTCAAGTTATCAATCTCTAATTTTATTTGAATTTTTATTAATTTTTGGAATTATTTATTATACATAATCAGTTATTAATAAAAAATTATTTAATTAATGGATTATTTATTGATTTTTAATGATAAAATTATTTAAAATTAAAATTAATATGTTTTTGATTTTATTTGATTTTAAATGAATTTATTTTATATTTTTTATATTTATTTTAATTTTATATTGAATTTTAAGGCATTTGTTGAATTAATGTTTATTAAGGATATTTAGGAATTTAATTAGAGTTTAAGTTAGATTTATGTTCAAATTTGATTTTTAATGTGATTATTTACTTATTTAGGGTTCATTAGAATTAATTTAAGTTTTTAATGAATTTTATTTAAATTATTATGATTTATTTATTTAAGGCTTGATTAAAGGATTAATTAAGGGTTAATTTTGATTTAATGAAAATTAGATTTTTATTTTGATTTTGAATGATTGTAAGTTTGATTTAAAGTTGATTAAAATTGATTGAGATTTATTTAGGTTTTTAGGATTTTTTATTTGACTTATTTGGATTTATTTGAAAAAATAAGATCCTTAACGAAGGGTCACTTAAATCTACTAGTTGTTTGAAATCAATTAATGTCCAAATGTGAAGTGTATTAGATTAAGGGGTATATGACATAAGTTTTCTAAGTTTGATGAATCATCCAAAATGGATGTGTGAAGTTCACCCTAGATTTGGCTAAGTTAGCTAAGACCCAAGTCCTTAAATATTGTCCCTAAATGTCACTAAGTTGTAGGATGACAAATCATGTCCTTCTAACCCTTTGGACACTAATTACAAACACACCAAAGCATAACAATCATGAGCATTAAAAGTGTCCTAATGTTCTATGGAAAAATTTTATAATGAATTATTTAGTCATAGGTCATATGATAACCTATAATCCTAAACAATTATCATAAAAGAATAGATGCATGAAATTGGATTAAGGCCATTTAGAGATAAATGCAAATATATCATAATCAAAGTCAATCTAATTTCATAGTATGATCATGTATAGTTTACTAATTATTAAGCTAGATTAACATGACATTGGAAGTAAATTTTAATTAAACTATACATGATCAAGATCTAAACTTACTTTCAGTGAAAGATGACTCTACACTGATTCCATAGAACTCTAACATGCTTGAATTGGATTTAATTTGAATTGTATTTGAATTTACAAAAGTTTGGGTCAAATTATGACCAAGACTTTTGTAAATTCAGATATCACAGATCTTTGCATCAAATGGACTTGAGAAAATTATAGAATATGAGAATTAGACCCTATTATACCTCTGCCAAAATTTGGCTTAAAATAATATATCTATATAAATTTAAAATTAAAATAAATTTTCCTGTATTATTAAAATTATTAAGAAAAATTGATTAAAATAATTTTTAATTATTTTTGAAATATAGTATTTACAAATACAAACAAAACAAGTCCAAGAACTCCAAAATCAAATCAGAAATGAAATTCCTATACATTTTTGAAGTTCTGGAAATGTTTTGAATTTATTTTCAAGGTTTTAATTATCCAATCAGCTCGCGGCGCTGACCAGACACACGTCGGCAGCGGGTGCAACCACGTGCATGACGGCAATCAACGGGATTCCAGAATGCTAGATCTATCACGGTTTTGATCTAACGGTTGAGATTAGATCCCTCGATTCATCTCGACACAGAGTGATTGAATGGTCAGGTCTGATTCTGTGGTTTGGAATGAACGGATCGGATGGAGTCGGACAAGATCCATCCATCCGCTGATTTCAAAAGGTTGGGTTAGAAAAAAAGAATGAATAAATCATGACCATCCATATAGAATAGAATGAACGAACGGTCGTGATTTCATCTCCCTCGCTCAGCTAACCCGCAAACCCTATTATCGTTTTTTATTTCATTTTTGAACTACCATGAATATAATGACTTAAAATTTTGGACAGAGGTATAATAGGACCTAAAGAGTAATGAGAGACTATTTTCTAGGCATTTGATGCCATCTTTAATGAGTTATTTAGGAACCTAAGTAAATACCTAGGGTTTAGGATTTACCGAGCTAGGATTGATGAAATCAATTGATTTAGGATTCTCTGAACTTGTAGATTGTCCTCGTGTTGTTTACTTGAAGACTCCGAGCTTGAAGGAAGCCTATATGCAGAGTTGAGGCAACTTGGACGGAGCTAGGTTCAGTCTCCACTCCTATCACCACTAGCTAGCTTCAAACACTAGGAAGAGTCAGGGAAAGTTGATAGGAGATCCAGGAAGAAAAGAAAAATGTAAGAAGCTCTGGGGAGTGAGTCAAATGGGAGAAGCTCAGAATGAAGAGTCCCATCCCTATTACCCTATTCAGAGTTGGAGCCAAAACCAAGGGCTGGGATCGTTCAAGTAGGATGCTGGGATGTTTGAAATTTGGTCCAGGTTATTAGAATACAAAGGGAAGGACTGTACCGCACAGGATGAGCTGGCCACTCCCTTATTTTTCTTTACATGGGAAGGACCATCTGAGTAGGCTTGGGTCGGGTTGGCTGTTGGGTTGGGCTGGGCTGAGTCTGGAGAAGCTTCTGGAAATGAGTCTAGGGACTGGAATGACCTGGTTTAGGCTGGACAAAGCTTGGATGGTTAGGTTGACCATTTGAAAGGGTTTTGAGATTTTCATTGACTGGTTTGATCGATCAATGAGTTCAAGCTGATGAGGTGGATTCCAGAAACTTCTGGAGTGCATTTGGATAGCTGGATTGGTCACAAATGAAATGGATTAGCTTTGGGAGGGTGTTTGACCATGAGAGCTTATTTGATCACTTGTTGACTATTTGACTAGTCAACAAGGGTTAAAGAAGTTTGGTTGGAGTCTAGGTGGAGCTTGGCGATTGTTAGGATAGTTTAGAAGCAATACCAACACATGAGGTAAGGATTTGAGTGAAGGTTGACCATTAAAAGGGGTTTTAAGTCTCTAGTTGACTGATTTTGACCAGTCAACTTTGGTCAAGGTCAATGAAAGAGATTTCAAAAATGATATTTGAATATTATTGAGATGATTTGATGAAGTGTTCAAATGATAGGTCCTCCCTTGCATGAATGAATGAGACCTTGTATGGTGAAGTTTGACTTTTTTATGGGTTGACTGAGTCAACTCTTGGAGAAGTTAAAATATGTGATAGAAGGGTTATTTATATATGATTGAGATTTGCAAGATCATTGATTGATTGAGTGCAGAGCAGTGATTGAAGGCTGATTGAAACATTTGAATTTGATTATAGACTAAGTGATTGATTGGAGATTTGATGTATGTAGGTTGATTGACTAGGAACTGGATGATTGAAATATAAATGAATTTACAGGATGAATGGTTGAAGTTTAAATGATTGAGTAATTTGATTGAGTGATTGAATATTGATTGACTAATTGAGTAGATATAGATAGAATTAAATGATTGATTGAATGTTTGAAAGTTTTGGATTTAATGCTGGATTTGAATTTGACTTAAATATGGATTTGATCAAAAATTTTGGAGATATTGAGATATGAATTGATTTTAGGATCCTATAGAGACCTCATACAAAAATGAGGTCAACAGTTGTGAAATGTTTTTTTTGGTGGGGAGTAAGGGGTGATAGAGGTTACATCTCCGAAAGGGGGTGTTTAAGTTTGGGATCAGGGATTTGGAAGGGTTGGAGGAGGAGGTCAGTGGATCAGGAATGGAGGGGTTTTGCTGGGTGGTTCGGCGTAACAAGGTGAGATTGGGAGAGGGGTTAGGTTGTATGGCTAGGGGTAAAGGAGGTTTAAGAACATTGATCTATGGAAGGGGAGTGAAATTAGTACTTCTGCCTCTAAGGCGGTTGTCATGTGGACAGTAGCGTTTGTGATTTTGGGGGAAGAAGAGGGAGAATGGTTGATCGAGCCACTATGAGCACATGGGTTTAGTTTCCAGTCATGGAGGACTGTGAGAGGGCTGATTTTCCCATCAATAGAGATAAAAATTTCATTTAGGAGAGGGGAGGAGCTGTACACCTGAACACATTCCCTAGAAAAGGTAAGTCTGGTTTTTGCTACCGTGAGCTCATGCATCGCAAGCAGAACTCCAACACAGTTGGCAATTTTGGATATTCCCTCAACCATCCAGAAAGAAAGGGAAAAATTTTTAATTTTGATCCAAAGAAAGATGGTCGGGAACTCTTGGCATATAGGGATCAAGTTTGGAGACCATTTATATAGGATGAATGGCTTACCAAAGAAGAACCAAGGTCCTCTTAACCATGTCATGTCATAGTCCTCAGGCGAGGCAAACTTTTAAAGGAAGAAACCATCATATATGGTATGAAAGGAAAGTGATACCTTTAGGGTCCAGGTACGTTTGATGGTGGATAAAAGAGATTCATAGAATGGTCGGCGTCTAATAGAGTATCTGACTAAGGAAAGAGACCATTCTGGGGCACCATCTTCAAACTAAGCTTTTGTGAAGAGAGCAGTAATGTTGGTAGAGGGAACATGCTAGAGGGTGGGAAAAACTCTGTGCAGACTTGTTTGTGGAAGGCTAAGAGAGGTTTCTAATCCAAGGGTGCATATGCTAATAGGGTAGAAGATGAAGAGGAGGAGGAAGGGAGGGGGGGAATGCGAGGAGGATATCCTGGATGGAGTCCTCGAAAAAGGCAAGTGGCAAGAATGGGGGGGGGGGGGGGGGGGGGGGCAGGAAAGATTAAGAAATAGATAAGAGGTGGTCCTAAAAAAGTGTATTATTTACCTGCACATCAATTTTAGTCCTATATTGGGAATTAATTTGCTTAATTCATAAGAGATTGACGAAAAGAGAACAAAGTATAATAGTAACATCACATATATATATATATATATATATATATATATATATATATATATATATATATATATATATATATATATAAGTCAATTAAGTTAAATACACACATCAAATTTGTTGGTAGCCAAAACTCCCTATCAACAGACCAAAGTGAGTTGCATAAAGCTACATGTCAATATGAGTTTATCCGCTCCCCTCGACGTCTTAATTTCTACTTCCTCTCACAGCTAGCAACATGCTTGATGCTTGACGTTTGTTTTAGGTTCGTCTAATTTCCAAAAAAAAATGGGTTCTATTATTCTCTCACAATTTGCCTGCTACCCTTGACGTCAAAATTTACATTTCCTCTTGCAACTGGCAACCTGCTCGACGCTAGACATTTTTTAGTTAGAAATTCACATTTCTCCTACTCCTGCTGCTCAACACTTTAACCTGGTCGACTCTGCTAAAACATTGTTGACACTTCTCTTGCTCGACTTCATGGTTCACAATTCAAGATTCATTTCAAACTTAAGGAAAAATCCTATAAGATGTTGGTGAGACCAACAATGTTTTATGGTGCCAAATGTTGGCCATTAAAAAAGAAGCATAATACTAAGTTAAGTGTTGCTGAGATGAGTATGCTCGAATATATGAGTGGCTTTACCCTTAGAGATATGATACAAAAGGAGCATATGCGTGAAAAGCTTGGAGTAGCTCTAGTAGAAGATAAGATTAGGGAGAGTCATCTTAGATGGATTGGTCACATAAAATGACGACCTTCTGATGACCCAATTAGGAAAGCATAGGTATTAGATTTAACTTATGTTAGGAAAGATATAGGTAGACCTAAAAAGACTTGGTTAGAAAATATTAGAAATGTTGCATCCTGGAGTATTCACGACGGTAGATAAATATAAAATTAACGTCTTAGCGTTGTATGAAAATCTGGCACGTAATCAAATAAGGAGAGAGGGTATAGCATTTATGAGACACCAATATTTTTGTGTGGAAAACCCTTAAAAAAGGGGGAAAAACCACGGGGCATAGCCCAGTTTGAATGAATCCACTAGTATTGCAGTTGATTACAAATGAGGCCCTTCCTTTGGGGACGGCCTTAGCTTGATATACATCTTATAGGTACATTACATAGTAGGAATACAAAGAATTGCTGTTGATGTGTTCATTTGGTCAGAATGACCATAGTTTGGTGACAATGTTCAGAAGAACCGTAGTCGATGGGCGATGAAGGTAGAAAGGACTATAGTCGGTGGGCAATATAAGTTAGAAGGACAGTAGTTGATGGGTGATAGAGGTCAGAAGGACTGTAGTCGGTGGGTGACATAAGCTAGGAGGACCATAGTCGGCTAGCAACGGTGGTCGAAAGGTCCCTTATCTGACGACGGAGATCAGAAGGACGGCATCAGGTAGAAGTCCAACTATGGATAGAATTCCAACTTTGGATAGTTATCCAGCAAAAGTCCAATAACGGGTAGAATTCCAGTGTAAGGTATAAATTTGGTGACGGGTGGAGATTTATCATTGGGTAGAAGTCTGAATTCAGTTGGCGGATGGGGAGAACTCTGACGTTAGATGGTATTTAGGCAAAACTCCAGAGCCGGAGAGTTCCGACATTATTAGAAAGTCGGGTAGAATTTTGATTTCCTTTGGAAGCCGGGCAGAATTCTGACGTCACTTGGAAGTCGGGAGGAATTTTGGCATCCCTTGGAAGTTGGGGCAAATTTCAGTATCACTTGGAAGTCGGTCAGAATTCCGGTGTCCTGTGGAAGTCGGGCAGAATCCCGACGGAGGTCGAGGAGGAGTTTCTTCCCTCCTAATCTTCTCTTCTTCTTCTTCTTCTTATTTTGGTCCCCCACTTTGGAGAAATGAGAGGTCTATTTATAAAGTTTTGGAGTGTCATGGTCCGTAAATAGGTGAGAGATCAGGGGAAAATATGGAGTGGTTCGATGGTTGGCCGATATTGAATCCCTTGATCATGTACCATTTGTCAGACATTTTAAGGATCTTAATGATGTCAAATTCGGCAATCTTAGGCTCGTTGGATTCGTCTCGTTGAGCTGCTCGATTTGACTATAAGTACGTCTTGTTTGGTAAGTAAAATTATGGTTTGAACTTTCCAACAACACTTTAGGTCCTTAATTTGGATTTATTTAGGCTCGGATTGAGACGAATTTGGTGTAATTGGGTTTATATTTTTGAGACGATCAGTTCGACTATAAGTTTGCTGAAATCACATTTCAAATGATCCCCGATTAAAATTTTGAAGTTTCCAACTTGATTTTTGCCTTAAGATTTGTCCCAGATCAAGATAAATTTTCAAAGATATATCAGTTGCCCTCTTATTTTTGGACGTTGAAGTTGTAGAAGTCCGAAAATATATGTGTTAACATTTTACATTGGTTAATTCACAAAAAATTACATTCCAAAAAATGTAAGTTTGCTCAAACGCAATAATAGAGGCCTCCCTGAGCTCCGAAAATGTCAAAATCAAGTTTGAAACATCTAAAAACTTGTTCGGGGACCCAAAAAATGTCTGATTTGGACTGTTCGGGCCGAAAATCTGGCCCGGACATGCGTAGGCGGACCGAACCGGCCGGTCGACCGACTTGCCGCCGCTAGTGCCGGCGGCAGCGCCCATGCGACGTGCGAACCAACGCGACCTTTTATTATTTAAAAAATTATGAAAAAAATCGCAAAAAATTTTGAGAAATTCAAAAAAATCAAAATTTTTTTAAAAATTTTGGAAACTTCCAGAAGCTTCTATTTTCCTCCAAAAATACTATAAATATACCCCCAAGGTTAGGGGGAAACTTGCACATTCTTCTTTTCTCCTTCTCACTCTGTTATAGTGGAGGCATTATGCTATTTTATGTACGTGACTTTCCCTACTTAATTCAGCGCCCCTCCTCTTGTACAGAAGTTGTAAATTTCTTTTCTTTTTTCTTCTTTCTCCCCTATTTTTCTTCTTGCTCCAGAGGCCTTCTACAATTTTTTGTAGGTGACTTTTCTTACTTAAATTCAATGCTCCTCTTCAATATAGAAGGAAAATTTTTCTCCTTACACTATCTTCTTCTCTAGCTATCTTCTTACAGTTAAGGTTTTTTATTATTTTTCATACGTGACTTTCCCTACTTAAATCAGTGCCCCTCCTCTTATACTAAAGTTAGATTTTTTTCAGCCATTTATTTTCTTTCTCTTCCCTCATTCTATTTTTATTACAGTTTAGGCATTCCCCTATTTATTGTAGGTGGTATCCCCTACTAAAATTCAGGACCCCTCTCTGTGTGTAGAAGTTAGAATTTTATCTCCTATTTGATTGAAAAGTATAGTTTTGAAAATCTTAATTTTCTTTGGAAAAGTTTAACTTTCTTGAATTTTAAATTTGAACGCATCATTATGAATAATATATCACCTCAGGAGGTGAACATATAATTTCCTAATGGGTTCGAATTATAAAATTTTAAATTTATCCAGATTATCATAGTCAAACATAGGAGTGAATCACATATAACCCCGGAGAGTCAAAATGAAATTTAATTGAGTGTTTAGCTATATTAATTTGGATAGGAGATCATTATTTTCATAATCAATGCTATGATAGTAATTGATATATCTCTCATAGGAAAGAAATTATCAATCACTATTGATCATTTCTAAAATGATGATAATAATCGTTTAATTTTAAATTTTCTCAAAGAGAACTAATTAAAGGTTTGAAAATTTGGTCTGGGTTTCTAAATCTCTTACGAGCGCAATACCTCGTAGTTAATTACATCGTAGGAAACTAGAGTTTCCTATGAATACTCTCGATTAAAATAATGGTAGAAATTTTATTTTAGATTTTAAAAGTTCGATGTCAAAGGAGGTAAAGGTTGGGAATTCAAATGGGATTGGATCATACTGGAGCACTTATTTTTGAAGTCAAAGGAAGAGGAGTAGGGAGTGTTTTGAGATCATGAATTACTTCAGAAACACCACATTCTATCATAAGTGTTGGCTCAAATTTGATTGAAAGAGATTTTAAGTTTGAGTGATCAATTTTATTAGAAAATTGGGATTTAATTTTCGGAGGGTGAGGTTTTATAATGTAAACTTTCCTCAAAACCTAAGTCTAAAGTGGGTACTAAAAATCAGTGACCCAAACCTAGCTAATGCAGAGCAGATCTGGACTTACCCTAGCCTGGATTGGGGAGCCAACTAAACCACCTAAGCATTTCAAAACCATGAGTCTGGTCTTTTAATGTTGAGTGGTAGGGATATTATTTTAGATAGATTTTTGAGAATAGGGCCGACGTCAAGAGTAATCCTTAATTTGGCCCCTTGACATATGTTGAGTATTTGATGTCTAAATAAATGCAATTAAAGATTTAGACTCTTTTAAGTTTGTTACTAATGTGATGCATGATAGTCGACTCGATTGAATGTATGAATCAAAATCAACCAGTTTAAAAATTTGGCTTATAAAATAGGTTTTTCCCTAGAAGAATACATAGATTCCTCTTGATAGGTGGTCTGCCAAAACCCGCAGATGGGGAGGTGCCTAATAAAGGAAAGAGAAGCGTAACAAATATGTATGCGAACTCTCGGTGGTCTCAGGCTTACTTCTTAAAACATTAGAGTTTGTATGTTAACTTAAATTTTTTAATAAGTCCTTAAGAGCCTACAATCGGATTTCAGGTCAAATCAAAATTGACATGAAGATTAGAAGATAAGAAAAGCAAGTAGTTCTACTATGCAATAAATTAAATAAATCAATTAAATTAATTACTCAAGTTAAATGTCCATATGGCAAGTACCATTCATTATTACATCCTAGAATTATAGAAAAGTAAAGTGGTCGGGAACCACTGACAACAACTTGGATTTCTAATCATAAGACTCAAGTGACTTTGGGATTTGGGATTCTTCTCATTATCCACTTCTTAATCTTCTCATGAGCATCTTGATTCGTCAATTCCGGATATCCAAAGGAAAAGAAAATCCCCCTTGAATGGGGTGTTATCTTTTCTCTTTGGATATTTGAAATGTATCCTAACTTGATCTTCTAAATGGAAGAGGACTCTCCCCTTTAGGAATGTTTTCTCCTCTTTGGAATCCAAGTTAGATATAAATATCCCATTCTAAAGTCACTTTTAAAATTATAACTCAAATATAATCAAATTACATTTAATAAAAAGAAGAAATATCTAGACTCGATCCTGCAGGGTTATCCTAATAATTAGCAATTATATATAATCTGAAGCAGTTATAATCCAACTCAAGCAATTGATATTTGAAATTTAAATGCTCAATCAATTATAATATAGAATGAGGTAAATAAATAAACAATTAATCAATTCTAACCTAGCAACCAATATGTAGTGAAAACCACGAAAAAACTCGGCACAAAATTGCAAAAAAGTAAATACCAAACTAGCCTAAAACTAAAGTTGGTTGTCCTAGAAAACTCTAAAGTGTGTGCAAAAGGCTGTATGGGTTGGATATGTCCTATGTAAGATATTTTATTGAAGTTGCTTAAGATTTTGATTGGTTGAAAGGCTTAAAGGAAGATATTGGTTGAAGTTTAAATCGAAATAATTTGAAATTAATTTTAAGATTAATTTTAATTGTTCGTTGGATACCACCTTTGTTGCTCACGGAGGTCGTGAAGTTTATTTCACCTTCCTTGGGGCAAAGCTAATAGCCACATAGGCCTGGGTTACCGAGTGGTACCTGATAGGATTAAGTGATTTGATTTGATTAATTTTTTAAGGCTAATAAATTTTAATTAATGTTGGTTGATTGCTGGTTTTAGAGTTGATTAAACATTTTCAGAGTTTTAAAGTGATTTTCAAGTTTTAAGAAGTTTTTGGATTATTTTAATCATTTAATTAAGGGGTCAAAACTTGAATTTTAGATTAAGCTCAAATTCTAGAAAGTTAGTATTTAAAAAAAATACTAGACCTTAAGATGAGTTGTTAGACACTAAGTTTGCTGGATTTGAATTTTTCTACAATTAGTTATAAATGTTTGAAGTTTTGACTTGATTTTGACTTAAGTTCGACCCATTTT
Source organism: Dendrobium huoshanense (assembly GCA_016618105.1). NCBI lineage: Eukaryota > Viridiplantae > Streptophyta > Magnoliopsida > Asparagales > Orchidaceae > Dendrobium > Dendrobium huoshanense. The sequence continues at coordinate 9,723,742 of CM028355.1, forward strand.
GTTGATTATTTTGAATTTAAATTATTTCGAGAGGTTTAATATTTTTAATAAATATTAGATTTTCATATAAGTTGAATTCCTTTGAGTTTGACTGATTTGGAATTTTATTGAATTAGTTATGAGTTTTCAAAGGTTTTGTATTTATTGAATTATTTAATTAGTTCAATTAAAGGCCTTTTATTGAATTTGCTCCAAATGGACTCCCAACTCCTTGAAATTAACTCCAAAGGCCAAGAATGACCTAAGGAGTGATTTTTCAAGTGTTTAGAAATTTTTGGAATTTTAAATTATTTTTAATTAATTAAATTAATTAAATATTCAACTTTAATTAAAATTAAATTAAAGTTAGGTTTGCTATCAAATCAAGTGGCTTTTATTTTTTGTTGATTAAGAATTGAATTTTGGTTAGTTTTAGATATTATGTGTAATTTTGGGAATTAAATTTGATTTATTAGAAATTTTGGAAGATTTAATGCTTAATTAGAGGTTAATTTTTAACGATATTAATTAAGTGGCTTAATTATCTCTAAAACCAGTGAAACTTTTTCAAAGGGTTTAGAGTATCACAAAGTTTAAATGGTTCAAATTTCAAGTTAAAAGGATGTATATCCTAATTTTTAGAATTTCTCTAATTTTTCTAAACATGTCCTTAATGTCACTAGGTAAGCTAGGGTTAAATCAATTGTTATCTCTAACCCTTGGACAAAATACATGTTATACATACACAAGAACATTCAATCTTTTTTTTTTCACACATTCAATCTATACCTAAGCATGCAAGGATTAACATTAATGAAGGTGACAATAGTTTGATTAGGGAATGATTTGAACATAATCATTCACTAATCATTTTCCAACGAATTCCATTCACTCATTCAATCTTGTTTTTTTTTTCACACATTCAATCTATATTTAAGACTTCAAAAGGATCTCTCAAAATTAGATATTTAAATATTTATAAATTTAAAATTATTTTAAAATATATAATTATATATAGAAACCTATACATAAATATATAAATTTTAAAATAGAATATTTAAAAATAATATTAAAACAAGTTTTAAGGGCTAGAGAGATCCTCTGAATATTTTTAAGTTATTTAAAAATAATTTTAAATTTTAAAATAATTATTATAATATTTAATCAAATATTAATTAAAAATTAAGATATTAAAAAAAATCAAATTATTCAAAATAAATCAATAATTAATTTTAAAATTAATTTTAATTTAAAGTATTTTGAATTTAAAAAATTTAAATATATTATTTATTTTTTGGTAAATTAATATGAATTTGTTTGGAAGTTTTCAAGTTCTAAGTTAATTAAGATATTTAAATTAATTTAAAATTAATTAGTAGTTAAAATACTTTTAAAATGAAGTTGAATTAAATATTAAATGTTTCTAAAATTTTGAATTTATTTAAAATAGTTTTCTTTGAATTTTCAAAATTATTTGAATCTAATTTCAATTAAATATTTATTAATATTAAATATTTAAAATATAAATTTTATATAATAAATTAATTTAATTTCAAATTAAAGTATTAAAAAAATATTTAATTATATAAAATAAGTTGAAATGGGTTTTAATTTTGAGAATGTTAAATTTAATATTTTAAATTAAATGATTTCAATTATTTATTAAAGTTTAAATTAAAATATTTAAATAAAATTTATTAAGTTAATATTAATTTCAAATAAACATTTTAATATTATTTCTAAAATTTTTAAAATATTTCAAAATTTAAAATATAATATTTAAATATCTCAAAATATTTAGTCATATAAATAAATATTAATTTCAAAATATTTTATATTTAATATTCAAAATAATTTCAATTAAAAGTAATATTTTAAATTAATATTAATTTTAAAATATATTAATTCATTTTATAATGATTTTATTATATAAAACATGCTTTTTTATTATTTAAAATAATTTTTGAATGTTTTTCTTGAATTTTAAAATGATTTAAAATAAAATTTAAATCAATTTAGATGGATATAGCGGCAGCTGTACCACAGTTCGACCTCCCATTCGACGAGACAAACCGTATGGAGGCACCAGTGATTAGCGGTAGCGATCAATTGGCCCCTATTTACTTAACCAGCACAGCATCGCTTCCGGACTGTTAGATATAGCATGTCGGGAATCTAACGGTTCGAATGAAAACTGCAGATTCAATCTCAATCCAGAAAGAACGGTCGGACGAGATCAATCCTGCAGTTTAAATCCATGGTCCAAATCTGGCCGGACGAAGATCTAGATTGCTGGAGGCGCTGTGCAATTTGGAAAGACTACGGGGAGGGTAAAATCGTGACCGTTGATCGTAAGATCAATGGTCCATATTTAATGCAGTTGCAAATATGCATGACCCGAGCCCTAGAACGAATTTTGAGCCCATTCTCTCAATCCACTTAACCATTTCGATTGAAATTTTAAACATAAATCAACACTATGAACAGAAAACCTAGGGTATCATTTTTATGGCCTAAGATGCATTGAAATGATTGCTATTTAAGATAAGTGCCCTAAACTAGGGTTAGAATTTTCACCTTGGTCTAAGGACGGATTAATCCGTTTAAGATAGCTCTTAACTTGTTGTTTATCCACACTAGTTTTTGTAAAAGACCCCACGAGCCGAGAACATCCAGATTGAATGGTAGAGCTCCTTGGACAGGATTGATTTGAGTTCACCGGAGAAGTGATCGCTGGCATGGTTTTATTGGAGTGTTTAAGCTTGGGAAGTATGGATGGAGGTCTGGAGAGCTAAAAGGAGCAAGGAGTTCGGGTGGAGGGGCTTGAGGGAGTGAGAGATTGTAGGGTGTAAAATGATAGCTCAAAAGGAGGTTTTGCCCTATTGAATGATCCTCTTATCACATGGGAAGCTAGGATCAACTGACTAGACTCCTAGATTAATGCTAAGTGGCCTGGGAGTGGTTGGGAGCAGGTGGATCAAAGGACAGAAGGAGAAATGACATATAAAGGTCATGTTGTCCCTTTGTGGCCATGTGGGGTTGATGTGAGTCATTGGATCTCCATCTAAGGGCTAAGAAAAGCCTTAAGAATATTCTAGAAGCTATTTAGATAGCTGGAATGGTTTAGGGATGGAGAGGATTAGATTAAGATGGGTTTTGACCATCTTTGACCCCTCCAAAGGCACAAGAAGACCATTTGACCAGTCAAAATGTCACAAAAGTTGATGAGGTGGCACGGAGAGTGTTTTGAGCTACTGTTGGAATGAATTCAGAGTTTAAAGGGGTTGATCAAGGGTTTAAGTCATTTGGGAACTACTTTGACCCTCCATTGATTGTTTGACCAGTCAAAGGGTCAAGGTAGCTGATGTGGCATGCAAGGTGGCACCACTCATTAGATGGAATGATGTTTAAACCATGCAAATAGAGTTTGAGGTATTGTAAGATGTTTTAAATAGGTTTAAAATAGTCAAAATGACTTGACTTGGTCAAATGAACCATGTCTTGATTTCAAATAGGTTTAGATATGCTTGGACCATATCTTAAAATGAGATTTAAGATTTGAATATGTTGGTTTGATTGAATTCAAGGGATTAAACCAAGTTAGCTTGAGTTTGACAATACTCGAGTTTAGTTGACAAAGTCAACTAGTGATTAAGTTAAAGGTCCAATCAAGTCTAAATCACTAAGTGAAGTGATCAAAAGAGTTTGACATAGTTTTGAATGTAATTGAGGCTTGATTCAAAGTAGAAGAGTTTAAGGGTCTTAACTGGTCAAACCCAGGTTGACCTAGGGTCTGGGAAAAGTCCTAGTGATCTCATACAAAAATGAGGTCAACAAATAGGCCCCCAATATGTGTAGTAGAATGAAGTTCTACTGCACATATTGGCGTTGACTGCGTTGGAAGGTCAAGTCTGAAGTTTTGATCCTAAGGGAAGGAAAAGGTCTATCCATAGGGAATTGGGGTTTGAATTGATATTAGGGTAGTGTCTCGGAGGGTGTTCTCTACCACTAGTTTTTTAAATCCTAAGGGAAGAGAAAGTCCATCCCTAGAGTAAAAGAAAGCCTGGGTGATCATACAGAAAGGAAGAATTCCTAACTATAGAGGATCAATTATGGGTTTTGATTCTAAAGGAAATGGAGCCTAACCTTAGAAGATTGAATTTGGATTCGATTCTAAGGGAAGGGAAGACCTAACCCTAGAAGATTAAATTTTAAATTGGTTATAAGGGAAGGGAAGACATAATCCTAGAGGATTGAGTTTTGATTTGGTACTAGGGTAGTGCCACTAAGGGCATACTCTACCACTAATAGATTTGGTCCTAAGGGAAGGGAGTACCTAAACCCTAAGGAAGAGATGGCTTTAATGACCATATAGGAAGGGAAAATTCCTAACTATAGATGATCAAATTTGAAATTTGATACTAGGGTAGTGCCACGAGGAGTGTACTCTACCACTAGTAGATCTAATCCTAAGGGAAGGAAGAAATCTAACCTTAAGGAGAAGAAGATTGACTGAACATATAGAAATGAAGAATTCCTAACTATAGAGGATCAAGTTTGGGATTAATACTAGGGTAGTGCCACAAGGGGTGTACTCTACCACTAGTACATCTAATCCTAAGGGAGAAAAGAACCTGACCTTAAGGAGAAGAATATTGAATGACCTTGTGGGAACGAAGCATTGCTTCCCACATAAGGTATAATCTAGATTTTGAAACTAGGATGGTGCCATAGAGGGTGTCCTCCATCACTAGTGGATCTAATCCTAAGGAAAGGAAGCTCTAGAACTCACACCTAAACTTAAGGAGAAGAGGATGATCATGTGGGAAGGAAGCATTACTTCCCACAGAGGATCAGATTTGAAATTTGAAACTAGGATGGTGCCATAGAGGACACTCCATCACTAGTGGATCTAATCCTAAGAAAAGAAAGTTCTGGGACTAACACCTAACCTTAACAGAATAGAAGGTGACTGAACTATGGTGGGTCCCAGCAAGCTTAAATCCACCACTAGTTAGTCGAGATTAGGAGACAGGAAGCATAGGGACTCACACCTACCCCTAAAAGATTAGACTTAAATTTGAAACTAGGATGGTGCTACAACGGGCGTTCTCCACCACTAGTGACTCTAAACCTAAGGAAAGGAAGCTCTGGGACTCACACCTAACCTTAAGGAAAAAATGTGACTGAACTATAGTGGGGTCAAACATACTTAAATCCATCACTAGTTATTTGAGATCCTAAGAGATAGGAAGTATAGGGACTCACACCTACTCCTAAAAGATCAGATTTAAATTTGAAACTAGGATGGTGCCACAACGGGCATGCTCCATCACTAGTGATTCTATTCCTAAGAAAAGGAAGCTCTAGGACTCGCACCTAATCTTAAGAAAAAGAAAGTGATTGAACTATAGTGGGGCCAAATAGGCTTAAATCCACTACTAGTTAGTCAAGATTCCATTATGACATGAACGAAAGGAGATGAAACTCTTTTTAGGAAGCACAGGACTCACACCTACTCATAAAAGATTAGATTTAAATTTGAAACTAGGATGGAGCCACAGTGGGTGTGCTCCACCACTAGTGATTCTAAACCTAAGGAAAGGAAGCTCTAGGACTCACACCTAACCTTAAGGAAAAGAACGTGACTAAAGTATAGTGGGGCCAAATAAGCTTAAATCCACTACTAGTTAGTCGAGATCCTAGGAGATAGAAAGTATAGGGACTCACACCTACTCCTAAAGGATCATATTTTTTTTTGGGTTTTCAATAACTAACCTAGCTAGAAAGGACAGGGACTCATATCTAACTAGGGGAACTAGCCAAGGAGATAGTCTTCCTAAACTTCTTAGGATTTGGCAAAAGCTATCTGACACGAATTTATTCTAATCATAGTGAACGAATCTCAGCAAGTGGTATCAGAGCCTTGTTTCAAAATCATAAGTTTAAACTACTTTTTAATTAACGTAAATATATAATTTTTCTTTTCATCCTCTTTGCAATGATGTCTCTATCTAAATGTCTAAATTGAATCATGTTGTTTGATAAATTTTTTATTTATGTAAGTTATGTCTCTTCTTGAATTCTATGAAATATTATGATTTGTCTAATGTACTAATTTTATTTGCATTACTTTATTACAATCACTTTTAAGAATGAATTATCAAATGATTTTCATATGTTTGCTTTCATTTCAAGTTCTTTTTTCTTCTTCACTTTTTGCTGTTGTCAAAAAGGGGGAGAAATAATTATTTGTTGTGATCATGTCGTTTGGTTTTGTCTGTTTTGTCTTATTTTGTGTTTTGTTCGTTATTTTGTTCGTTGTTGGGTATTTTTGCAATTTTTGAAAATAAAAATTTAAAAAAATTTTGTGTTCAATGACCCCTTATTTTCACTTGCTCATTAATTCAGGGGGAGTTTAGGAGATTCTTAGAATTTGAAATTCGACAAACAATAATTGTTTTGCCATCAGCAAAAATGAGGAGATTATTAAGAGAGTTGCTATTTGTATATGTTACATTCTTGCAACTTGTATAGTTTTGATGATTTCAAATATTATTGTTTTATGTGCAATTATTTCCTAACACTTTTTGGAAGAATTGTTTTTGCTCTTGTGTGTATTAACATTTCAGGAAAATTGAATTTCAAACTATGAAGATTTTAAATCAAGTTCAACATACAATTCTTTGTAAATTGGAGCTCTAAATTGTTCTTTGAATTGAGATGGAGTGATTGTAATTGAGTGAATAAAAAAACACATACACTTAAGGAGATCTTACAAAATTTGTACTGATCGTACGGAATGAACCTAGTTCGTACGGGACGATCAGGTCAGTTTTCTCCCCGTAAGAGCAAGTGAATGAACAGGAGTTGCAGGAAATTTTTCTAAGTCCTGATTGTCCAGGACGAATTTATTTTCATCCCAGGACAATTTCTTCTATGTAAAAATTTCGTCCAGACGAAATCTAAATCGTCCTAGGATGAATTCTTCTCTGTAAAAATTTCGTTCAAACGTAGTTCATTATCGTGCCAGAACGAGTTCCTCTCTGTAAAACTTTCATCCGGACGAAGTCCTATTCATCCCAGGACGATGTGAAACGACTTACCAAAATTGATTACATCCATGCAGTTATCTGGGAACTGACTTATGGTATAATGGATCATACCGGACGAACCTAGTTCATACGGGACGATGATCGTGTACAAACATAGTTCGTACCAATATACATAAGGATCATTTCCGACACTTTAAGCAAAATCATCCAGGACGATCCACGATCGTACGGGACGATTCATTTTGTGTTGACTTGAAACATTTGTAGTTTTGGACGGTTTTTCTTGTCTCTCTTATATATAGTCCAATTTAGACTTCCACCCAATCTATTTGCTCATTGATCTTCTTGCTTATTGGAAGAAGAGTCAAGGAGAGAGTGAGAGAGAGCATTCAAAGGAGGATTCCTACCACTAGAGCGTGAAGGCTTCGCTTGGTGTTCAAAGGTAAGAATCTCTACTTATAATTTTTTATTGCTTCACTCTTTTATTTCTTCCTTCTAGATTTCTTGTGAGGAGATCTATCAAGGAGATCTAGTTCTCTGCCGACACTTGGAGAGTGTAAACAGACGGAGGGTTCTCTGCCCACACTAGGAGAGTGTGAACAGCTGAAGGGTTCTCTGCCCACACTAGTAGAGTGTGAACAGCCGAAGGGTTCTCTGCCCACATTAGGAGAGTGTAAAAGGACGAAGGGTTCTCTGCCCATGCTAGGAGAGTGTGAAAGGATGAAGGGTTCTCTGTTAATACTGGTGATAGTGTAAATGGACGACGGTTCTCTACCGCACCGGGTAGTGGTCAAAATAGTGTTTGTAAAGGCTTATCCGCCTTGCTGTGGGTGCAAAAGGAGAGACACTATTGGTATTAGTGCAATACTCAGAGGGTGCCTCCGAGGAGTGGATGTAGGTCTGGTTTAAACCGAACCACTATGAATTTTGTGTCTTTTATTTTTACTGCTTTTTATTTTTCACATTTTGTTTTTTTACAAACAATTATGGTTGAAAAACTTTTTCTAAAAATCCATTAAAGTTTAATTTCAGTTCAAGATACTCAAGAGGGGTAATTTTTTTTTAAAATACCAATTCACCCCTCCTCTTGGATAGCCTTGTGACATAAGCTTAGGTTTAACAACCTAATTCATAGTGAACGAATCTCAACAGGACTCACACCTAACCTTATGGAAAAGAGGACTAGAAAGATCTCGTGGGAAGGAAGCATTGCTTTCCATGAAAGATTGGATCAAGATTTTGAATTTAGGATGGTGCCGTAGAGGGCATACTCCATCACTAAAGGATGATCTTGTGGAGAGAAAACTTGCTCTATACAGAAAAATGGGTCTAGATGATCATATGTGGAGGAAACTTGCTCCACGTAGAGGATCGAGTCTGGAATGATCGTATGTGAAGGAAAATTACTCCACACAGAGGATCGAATCTAGAACGATCATATATGGAGGAAACTTGCTCCATATAGAGGATCAGGTCTGAAATAATCGTATGTGGAGGAAACTTGCTCCATAGAGAGGATCGAATATGGAATGATCATGTGTAGAGAAAACTTGCTCTACATAGAAGATCAAGTTTAACTTTTGGAATTTGAGATTTGAATGATTTTTTTAATTTGAATTTATTTAGTTTTAAAATTGAATGTGTTTGAATTTGAAGCTTGATTTGACAAATTTGATTTTAAGGATTTTGAATTTGAGTTATGATTTGATTTTGAATTTGAATTTTGAATTTTATTTTTAAATAAGGATTTTGAAATTTTTTGATGTTTGATTTTGAATTGAGAAAGTTTCTTAATCTAAGAAATTTAAAGAATTTTTATTGACGTTGAATTTGATACTCATCTGGCATGGTACTTCCTGAAGAGCCATCCCGACATTTGAAAATGTCAGGTGGCATCCTTTAGGGTTAATCAGTTAATGTATGAAATTTTCTCAAAGATCATCTCTACAACAAGAGTTCATTTTTCTATTGGTTCAAACTCCTCCGCTGATCTCTCAGTAGGCTAAGATAGGCATCCGAAGAATCTAGTCCAAGTCTCCTACTTAGAAGGTTCTGAGTCGCACTATCTTATCACAAGCTTGAACCACTCATGATTTATATGATTCTGAGTTTTATTGATCCTTAAAAATAAAGCACTACAAGGCCTCAAGGTCTTCAAATTAGAGTCGGGCACTTTTCTTAGTCCTGGTTTGATTTTGAATGGCAATTTACAGCATTATAAAATACTCCTTTAATGGGGTTGATCTTGGATCCAATATAGTGTAATTTCATTAAGAAGGCCTTAAAGAAAAAAGATACCTATACGTAAGGACTTACACACTCCTCAAGGACATAATTTGAATTCTTATCAGAAATAAAAGATTCATTCATTTTATTGAAAATTTCCTCTTGTCATTTGGACCCTGTCGGAATGACATGTGTGTACAAATTCATCTTTTTGAGTGAGAAGTAAAGTCGACTCCAACTAAACCCAACTTATCTGAAATTGGATATGTAGAGCATAAGAGAAAGAAGAACATCGCTTTAGGACATCTAGTTTCCTACAATCTAGACAAGAAATACAATTTGGTTCATTCTGATCAAGAGTTTGAAGAACCGCTCTACTACAATAATGGATCATTTAGAGTAATCTTCAAAGAAGAACCAAGTAAAACATATGTCATTAGTGATATAGAGGAAGAACCAGAAGCTGCACCTGCACCTGCCGATGAACCAAATTATCAGGATTTGGTTCAAAGATTTGATCATTTAGAGACTCATTTTGATCAATGTTTTGATCGAATTGAGACTCATCTTCAACAGCATGCCGCACAGTATCAGCATGACTTGAATTTTATGAAGGATCAGATGAGTGATATCAGTACCAATGTGCTTATGATGAGTACTTACTTTAACATCTTCGGTGCTGCACCTCCTCCTCCTCCTCCAGATCAGGGTCATTCTTAGTGATAGGTGCACTTAATTTTATGTATTTTATGTACTTTGTGTGTTTGTTGTTGTTTTTAGTAAGTTTGTTGTATTTTATTTTCTTTAGATGTTTTGTTTTTGTATTGATATCCTGAGCATAGATTGTAATATCCTCATAGTGACATCAATATATGTTCTCGTGTTTTGACTTTAATGGTTTTGAATGTTTGTTAGCCTTTATGAAAATCATTAGATTTTTTGATCTTAAAAGTGCTATACTTTAAAATGCAAGTCAAAATTAAATTCATTTGAAAATCTAATTTTTTTCTAAATTTAAGTTCTGCTTATAACTTGATATAATTAAGATTGTCAATTTCATGTCTCTTATTTAGACTTCATTAATTCTAATATTATTATTGCAACTATGATTTACTTATTTAATATTTCACTTATCAATAAATATTTATGCACTTAGAAAAATTTGTAATTCTTGATTATTGATTTTGGAAAGATCAAAATTACTCTTGAAAAAATCTATAAATATACAAAAATAAAAAAATGTGTAATGGTTCGCAAGTACAAAAAGAGGCACAAAATAAGCCCATAAGTAAAAAAATGCACATAAATATGTCAATAATTAGAAAAAGATGAGCAAAGCGCCACATGTGGTAATCATTTCTTTTCATTATCTTTTAATCTCTTAATTCAAATTGATATACTATATATTTATATTCTGTATTGAAATTTGAAATATACAAAATTTCTATTCATCCTTTTTGCAATTATTTTCTCTATCTTAGAGTCTAAATTGACTCATGTTCTTGATAAATTCTTTATATTATCAATGTTATATCTCTTCTTAAATTCTATGAATTAATATGATTTGCTTAATATTTTATTTTTATTTGCATAACTTATTTCAATCACTTTCTAGATTGAATTATCAAATGATTTTCATATGTCTGCTTACATTTCAAGTTTTTTTCTTCTTTACTTTTTGATGTTGTCGAAAAGGGGGAGAAATTGTTTATATCGTAGTTTTGGTTTTGTTTGATTCGTATTGTGTGTGTGTGTGTGTGTCTGTTTCTGTTTTTGTTTTATATTTTGTGTATATTGTATTTTGTTTTATTTAGGGTTGTTGTATATTTCTAAAAATTCCTCCTTATTCACACGTGTTCATCAATTCAGGGGGAGTTTAGGAGATTTTTTTTTAATTTGAAAATTATACAAATATTAATTATTTTGCCCTCATCAAAAAGAGGGAGATTATTAAGAGAGTTGCTATTTGCATGTTTTACATTCTTACATCTTGTATAGTTTTGATGATTTCAAATATTATTATTTTATGTGTAGTAATCTCCTAACACTTTTTGAAAGAGTTATTTTTGCTCTTGTGTGTACTAACATTACAGGAAAATCAAACTCTGGACTACAAAGACTTCAAATCAAATTCAGCATGAGATACTTTGTGTTTTTAAAACTTGTATTTTTCTTTGAATTAAGTTTGAATGGGAGTGATTGTAATTTAGTGAATATACACACACACTTTAGGAGATCTTGAGAAATTTGTACTGATCGTATGGGAAGATCAAGTCAGTTATCTCCTCGTAAAAGCAATGGAATGAACATGAATTGAAGAAAATTTTTCTAAGTCCTGATCATCTAGGATGAAGTGTATTCGTCCCAAGACGAATTGATTCCAGAACGAGTTGCTCTCTGGAGTACTATCATCCAGGACGAAGTGTATTCGTCCCGGGATGAAGTGTATTCGTCCCGGGACGATTTGCTCTCTATAAAAATTTCATCCGGACGAATCTTAAATTCATCCCAGGATGAAGTGAACCAACTCTGAAAATTAAGTGACGTTCTGCAATTTTTGGGAACCGACCTATGGAATAACCGTTCGTACCGGATGAACCTAGTTCATACGGGATGATGTGTGTATATGAAGTCATTTCGTACCCATATACATTAGGTTCATCTCCAACGCATTTAAGTAAAATCATCTAGGATGATCCACGATCTTACGGGACGATCCAATACGTATTGACTTGAATATTTGTAATTTTTGGACGGTTTTTTGTGTCTTTCCTATAAATAGTCCAAACTAAACTGCAACTTAATCTTTTTGCCTATTGATCTTCATGCCTATTGAAAGAAGAGTCAAGGAGAGAGTGTAAGAGAGTGTTCGAAGGAGGATTCCTACTACTGGAACGTGAAGGCTTCACTTGGTATTCAAAGGTAAGAATCTCTACTTGTGATTTGGGTTTACTTCACTCTTTTTTTTCTCCTTTGTAGATTTCTTGTGAGAAGATCTGTCAAGGAGATCTGTTTCTCTGCTGAAACTTGGAGAGTGTGAACAGCCGAAGAGTTCTCTGCCTACACTTGGAGAGTGTGAATAGCCGAAGGATTCTCTGCCCACACTTGGAGAGTGTGGACAGCCGAAGGGTTCTCTTCCCACACTAGGAGAGTGTGAAAGGAAGAAGGGTTCTCTGCCCATACAAGGATAGGGTAAAAGGATGACAATTCTCTGCCAACATTTGGGATAGTGTATGATAGTTCTCTACCGCACCGGGTAGTGGTGGAAAGAGTGTTTGTAAAGGCTTCTTCGCCTTGCTGTGGGTGCAAAAGAAGAGTCACTATTGGTATTAGTGCAATACTTGGAGGGTGCCTCCGGGGAGTGGATGTAGGTCTGGTTTTGACCGAACCACTATAAACCTCTTGTCTTTATTTTTTTGCTGCCTTTTTTTTTGAGTTTTTACTTTTAAAACTGTGGTTGAAAAACCTATTTCTACAAAACTCATTAAAGTTTTTTTTTTGTTTAAAAATTAAAAAGATGGATTAATTTTTAATTACCAATTCACCCCCCCCCCCCTCTTGGTTAGCCGTAGGACATAAGCTTAGGTTTAACAACCTAATACATAGTGAATGAGTTTCGACAGACTTGATTTAGAACTTTTGATTCAGTCGTCTTTATGGCCTTTCTAACTCTTTGAAGATAATTCTTCCTCTTGTTTTTGTTGATGAAAGGAGTGGTAGAACTTGACCCAAACTCAGACTGAGATGATCCTTCATTGATCATCATTTACTTATGATTCTTGTCCTCCTAAGTGGAGGGTACATTGGATACATGGGCGACAACAACCTCCATCTTAGAAATGGGGGAGTCAGATTCTGACCCTAAAGTAACTTCTATGAAGGGAAAGTCTTTTTGAGTACCAACAAACAAATCTATGATTCTTTCTCCATTAACTGAAAGTTTGAGGTTATGAAATTCTATCTCATACTGAATTAAATTGCCATTAAGAATTTCTTCTACAAGCACATCTCTATTCAGTCAGAAGACGAGTTTCCTAGCCATTTGAGTAAACTTAATTTCCTGAAATTAAGGAAGTGATTTAAATTAATGATTTGAAGTTAATTTTGAATTTTAAGTTTGATTTATTTTATTCAAAATTTTATGACTCAATCATGTTGAGTTTACACTCAACATGGTGGTTCATAAAATTGACGAGGGAAACTCAATAGTTGAACTTGACTCTTTCGCTTCACCAATTGACATGGGGAAAAATGTCAAAGTTCAAATTTGAATTTGAAAATCAAATTTAAGGTCGAATTTAAAGTTGAAATCAAACTTGAGTTTGAGGTTGAGATTGAATTCAGACTTAAAGTTGAATTTAAATTTGAATTTGATGTTAAAATCAAGTGGATCTTCTTCAAATTTTGCGACTCAACATACTGAGTGTCAATCAATCATGTAGGTTCACAAAAGTGGTATGAAAAATTTAAAAATTGGGCTTGACTCTTTAATTTCACCAATCGACTTGGGATGAAATGTCAAAGCTTAGATTTTGATTTTAAATTCAAATTTGAAGTTGAATTTGAGTTTGAAATTGAATTTGAACTTAAGGTTGGAATCAAACTTGAATTCAATTTTGAGATTGAATTTGGACTTAAGTTTTTATTTGACTTTGAGGTTGGAATTGAACAGATCTTCTTCAAACTTTGAAACTCAACACATTGATTTTTATTTGAATATACAAGTTTATAAAAGTAACATGAAGATCTTGAGAAATTAGGCTCGACTCTTTCATCCAACCAAGTGATTTGGGGGTGAAATATCAAAGCCCAAAATTGATTGAAAATTTTTATGTTTGAGTTGTATGTGTTCAACTACAATAGAATGTTATAGAAGACACATGACAATGACGATTGAAATTGATTTCAAAGATTCTGGATAAGTTTTTAAAGTTCAAAAATTTGATAGAACCTCCCTTTATTTTGAAAATCAATATGTTGAACTCACATTCAACATAAAGGTTAACTAAAATAATTGTAGGGGGGATTCTAAGAAGTTGACTTGACTCTTTTAACCCAACAAACGATTTGTGAGTGAAATGTCAAAGATCAACTTTGCCAGAAAGATTCAAACTCTTGAATCAAATTTAAATGTGTTTATATTCTATCATACATATTGAATTATAAGAGCTAAAATTCAATATATAATTATTGAATATAGGGATCAATTTAGATTTGAAAAATATCAAATTTTGCTAAAGGATTGAAATTTTGATTTTGATGTTGAAGGGTCTTTGTAAATTGTGAAACTTAGCATGCTAGATATTTGTTAGCATGCAAGTTTGCAATATATACAGGAGGATTTTGGCTTGACTCTTTCGTTCTACTAATCAAGTTGGAGGCAAAATTTCAAAGCCTGACTTAAAGGGAGGTTTCCTACGCTCACCTCTCTTTTGACATGTCTTAATTGAGTTGGCCACACTCACCTAAGGAAGAAATGGGAGATGGACCAATGGAAAGAAAGGTAGTCAAAACTACCAATGCAATAAAATTTATACCGCTATTAAAGATGGATAGAGAGATTGTCCACAGAAGAGTCATCATTTTTGTTTGATTGAAAAGTATAGTTTTGAAAATCTTAATTTTCTTTGTGAAAGTTTAATTTCTGGAATTTTGAAATTTAATACATCATTATTAATAATATATCACATCGGGAGGTGAACATATCATTCTCTATTGGGTTCGAATTACAAAATTTTAAATTTATCCTGATTATCATAGTCAAACACTGGAGTGACTAACATATAACTCCGGAGGGTCAAAATAAAATTTAATTGAGTGTTTGACTATTTTAATCTGGATAGGAGATCATTAATTTCATAATCAACGTTATGATTGTAATTGATATATCTCTCATAGGAAAGAAATTATTAATCACTATTGATCGTTTGAAAATGATGATAATGATAGTAAAATTTTAAATTTTTCCAAAGAGAATTAATTAAAGGTTTTGAAAAATTTTATTTTAAAAATCTGGTCTGGGTTTCTAAATCTTCTACGAGCGCAATCCCTCGTAGTTGTGCTTGTAGTTAATTTCATCATAGGAAACTGGAGTTTCCTATGAATACTCTCGATTAAAATAGCTGTAGAAATTTTATTTTAGATTTTCAAAGTTAGATGTCAAAGGAGGTAAGGGTTAGGAATTCAAATGGGATTGGATCAAACTTGAGCACTTATTTTTGAAGTCAAAGGAAGAGGAATAGGGAGTGTTTTAAGATCCTGAATTACTTTAGAAACATCCCAGCCTATCCAAAGTGTTGGGCTAGAATTTGATTGAAAGAGAATTTAAGTTTGAGTGATCAATTTTATTAAAAAATTGGGATTCAACTCCCGGAGGGTGAGATCTTATAGTGTAAACTTACCTCATAACCTAAGTCTAAAGTGGGTACTGAAAATCAGTAACCTAAAACTAGCTAATGCGGTGCAGATCTGGACTTACCTCGACCTAGCCTTCTAAACCATTAGTCTGGTCTTTTAAAGTTGAGTGGTAGGGATGTTATTTAAGATACATTTTTAAGAATAGGGCCGACATCTAGAGTAATCCTTAATTTTTTCCCTTGATATATGTTGGGTATTTGATGATTAAAAAAATACAATTAAGGATTTAGACTCTTTTAAGTTTGTTACTAATAAGATGCAAGCTAGTCGACTCAATTGAATGCATGAATTAAAATGAAGCAATTTAAAATTTTGGATTAAAAAATAGGTTTTTTCCTAAAAGAATGCACAGATTTTCTTTGATAGATCTACACCCTCATACTCTAGGTGGTCTGTCAAAACACGCAGGCGAGGAGGTGTCTATCAAAGGAAAGAGAAGTGCAAAAAATATGTATGCGAACTCTTAGCTATCCCAGGCTTACTTCTTAAAAGGTTAGAGTTTATATGTTAACTTAATTTTTTTTAATTTGACTTAGGTAGAAAAGTTTTAATAAGTCCTTAAGAGCCTACAGTCGAATTCCACATCAAGTCAAAATTGGCATGCAGGTTAAAAGACTAGAAAAACAAGTAGTTCTACTGCGCAATCAATTTAATAAATCAATTAAATTAATAACTCAAGTTGAATGTCCATATGTAAAGTACCATTTATTATTATATCCTAGAATTGTAAAAAAGTAAAGTGGCTGAGCACCATTAACAACAACTTAGATTTCTAATCCTAAGACTCAAGTGACTTTAAGATTTGAGATTCTTCTCATTATTCACTTCTTAATCTTCTCACGAGCATCTTGATTTATCAGTTCCGGATATCCAAATGGAAAGAAACTCCCCCTTGAAAAGGGTGTTATCTTTTCTCTTTAAATATTTAAAAGGTATCCTAACTTGATCTTCCAAATGGAAGAGGACTCCCCCCTTTAGGGACATCTTCTCCTCTTTGGAATCCAAGTTGGACATAAATATCCCATTCTTAAGTCACTTTTAAAATTACAACTCAAATATAATTAAATTACATTTAATAAAAAAAGAAAATTCCAGACTCGATCCTGCAGGGTTATCCTTAATAATGAACAATTATATATAATCCTAAGCAGTTATAATCAATCTCAAGCAGTTGATATTTGAAATTTAAATACTCAATCAATTATAATATAGAATGTGATAAATAAATAAATAATCAATCAATTATAAGCTAGCAACCAGCATGCAATAAAAACCATAAAAAAACTCAACACACAACTGCAGAAAAGTAAACAACGACCTAGCCTAAAACTAGAGTTGGTTGCGCTAGCAAACAATCTAAAGTGTGTGCAAAAGGTTTTGATTGGTTGAAAGGCTTAAAGGAAGATATTAATTGGATAAAGTTTAAGTCTTAATGACTTAAAATTAATTTTAAGATTGATTTTAATTGTTCGTTGGATACCACCTTTGTTGCTCACCAAGGCCGTGAAGTTTATTTCACCTTCCTTGGGGCTAAGCTAATAGCCTTGTAGACTTGGGTTACCTAGTGGTACTTGGTAGGATTAAGTGATTTGATTTGATTAATGTTTGAAGGTTAATAAATTTTAATTAAGGTTGGTTGACTGCTGGTTATAGTGTTAATTAAACATTTCCGAAGTTTTAAAGTGATTTTCAATTTTTAAGAATTTTTTGGATTATTTTAATCATTTAATTAAGTGGTCAAAAATTAACTTTTAGATTAAGCTCAAATTGTGGAAAGTTAGTATTTTTATAAACTACTAGACCTTAAGATGCGTTGTTAGACACTAAGTTTGCTAAATTTGAATTTTTTAAAAATTAGTTATGAATGTTTGAAGTTTTGATTTGATTTTGACTAAAGTTCGACCCGTTTGTTGACTTTTTTGAATTTAAATGATTTATGGAGGTTCAATATTTTTAATAAATATTATATTTTCATATGAGTTAAATTCCTTTGAGTTTGAATGATTTGAAATTTTATTGAATTAGTTATGATTTTTCAAAGTTTATGTATTTATTGAATTATTTAATTAGTTCAATTAGAGTCCTTCTTTAATTTTGTTCCAAATGGACTCCCAACTCATTGAAATCAACTCCAAAGGTCTAGAATGACCTTAGGAGAAATTCTAAAGTGTTTGGAAATTTTTAATTATTTTTAATTAATTAAATTAAATAAATAATCAATTTTAAATTAAATTAAATTAAGGCTAGGTTTGCTGTTAAATCAAAGGGCTTTTATTTTTCATTAATTAAGGGTTGAATTCTAGTCAGTTTTAGATATTATGTGTATTTTTCAAATTTAAATTTGATTTATTAGAATTTTTGGAACATTTAATGCTTAATTAGGGGTTTAATTTTAACAAAATTAATTAAGTGGCTTAATGATCTCTAAAATCAGTGAAAATTTTTTTAAGGTTTGAGAGTGTGATTAAATTTAAATGGTTCAAATTTCAAGTCAAAAAGATGTATATCCTAATTTATAGAATTTCTCTAACTTTTCTAAACATGTCCTTAATTATTATCCTTAATGTCACTAGGTTAGCTAGGTTTAAATCAATTGTTCTCTCTAACCCTTGGATTAAATACATGATATACATACCCAAGCACATCCAATTCCTAAGTTTAGGAGAGCCTAAGACTAGGTGCAAGTGTATGCATCCTAAGCATGCAAGGATTAACATTAATTAAGGTGACAATATTTTGATTAGTGAATGATTAGAACATAAATCATTCACTAATCCTTCCCCAACAAATTCCATTCACACATTCAATCTATATTTAAGATTTCAAAGGGATCTCTCAAAATTAGATATTTAAATAAATATAATTTTAAAATAGTTTCAAAATATATAATTATATATAGAAACCTATATATAAAGATATAAGTTTTAAAATAAAATAATTTAAAAATATTATTAAAATAATTTTTAAGGGCTTGAGAGATCCTCTGAATTTTATTTAAGTGATTTGAAAATAATTTTTTAATTTTTAAATAATTATTATAATATTTAATCAAACATTAATTAAATATTAAGATATTAAAAAAATTCAAATTATTCAAAATAAATAAATATTTAAATTCTAAAATTATTTTTATTTAAAGTATTTTGAATTTAAAACATTTTGATATATTATTTATATTGTTGTGAGTTAATATGAGTTTCTTTGTAATTTTTCAAGTTCTAAGTTAATTAAGATATTTAAATTAATTTAAAATTAATTCGTAATTAAAATACTTTTTAAATCAAGTTGACTTAAATATTAAATGTTTTCTAAAATTTTAAATTTATTTAAAATAGTTTTCTTTGAATTTTCAAAATTATTTTAATATAATTTCAATTAAATATTAATTAATATTTAAAAATATATAGTTTATAGCATAAATTAATTTAATTTCAAATTAAAGTATTGAAAAAATATTTGATTGTTTAAAATAAGTTGAAATGGGTTTTAATTTTGAGAATGTTTAATTAAATATTTTAAATTAAATGATATGAATTATTAATTAAAGTTTAAATTTAAATATTGAAAAAATATATTAAGTTAATATTAATTTCAAAATAAATATTTTAATATTAATTCTATAATTTTAAAATATACTATTTAAATATCTCAAAATATTTAGTCATATTACTCTATATTTAATATTCAAAATAATTAAAATAAAAGTAATACTTTAAATTAATATTAATTTTAAAAATAGAGTAATTAATTTCATAATACTTTTATTATATAAAATATTTTTTATTATTTAAAGAAATTTTTAAATATTTTTCTTGAATTTAAAATGGTTTATAATAAATTTTAAATGTATTTAGATGAATCTGGCGGCGGCTACACCACGCGTCGACCTTCCATTTGATGAGATAGACCACGTGGTGGCGCCAATGATTAGTAGCAGGGGTCAAGTGGGCCCGTTCACTTATCCAGCGCAGCTTCGCTTCCGGACCGTTAGATCTAGCACGGCAGGAATTAGATAATTTGGGTGAAAACTGAAGATTCAATCTCGATCCAAAAATAACTATAAGACGAGATTAATCCCACAGTTTAAATCCATGGTCCAGATCTGGCTGGACGGATATTCTGATGGTTGGAGGCACTGCGCGATTTGGATAGACCGCGGGGAGGGCTAAATCATGACCATTGATCGTAAGATCAACAGTCTAGATTAAATGTAGTTGTAAATCTACATGACCCGAGCCCTAGAATGAATTTTTATCCCGTTCTCTCAATCCACTTAACCAATTTGATTAAAATTTTAAATATAAATCAACACTATGAACAAAAAACTCTGGGTATTATTTTTATGGCCTATGATGCATTGAAATGAAAGTTATTTAACCAAAGTGCCTTAAACTAGGTTTGAATTTTCACCTTGGTTTAACAAAGGATTAATTCGTTTAAGATAGCTTTGAACTTGTTGTTTGTCCATGCTAGTTTTTATAAAAGACCCCACAAGCAGGTATCATCTAGATCGAATGGTAGAGCTCCTTGGATGAGATTAATTTGAGTTCACTGGAGAAGTGATCGCCGGTGTGGTTTTACTGGAGGGTTTAAGCTTAATAAGTATGGTTGGAGGTCTGGAGAGCTAAAAGGAGCAAGGAGTTTGGGTGGAGGGGGTTGAGGGAGTGAAAGATTGTAGGGTGTAAAATGATAGCTCAAAAGGAGGTTTTGCCTTATTGAATGATCCTCTGATCACATGGGCGGCTAGGATCAACTGGCTAGACTCTCAGATTAATACCAAGTGGTCTGGGATTGGTTGGGAGCAGGTGGATCAAACGACTGAAGGACAAATGTAATGTAAAGGTCATTTTGTCCCTTTGTGGCTATGTGGGGTTAATGGGAGTCATTGGATCTCCATCCAAGGGCCAAGAAAAGACTTAAGAATATTCTAGAAGCTATTTAAACAGTTGGAATGGTTTAGGGATGGAGAGGATTATATTAAGAAGAGTTTTGAGCATCTTTGACCCCTCGAAAGGCAGTCAAAATGTCACATAAGTTGATTAGGTGGCTTGGAGAGTATTTTGAGCTACTGTTGGAATGAATTCAAAGGAGTTCAAAGGGTTTGATCAAGGGTTTAATTCATTTGGGAGCTACTTTGACCCTCCATTTACTTTTTGACCAGTCAAAGGGTCAAGGTAACTGATGTGCCATGCAAGGTGGCACCACTCATTGGATGGAATGATGTTTAAACCATACAATTAGAATTTGAGGTAATGTAAGATGTTTTAAATAGGTTTGACCAAGTATAAAAGACTTGACTTGGTCAAATGAACCATGTCTTGATTTCAAATAGGTTTAGATATGCTTGGACCATATCTTGGAATGGGATTGAAGATTTGAATGTGTTGGTTTGATTGAATTCAAGGGATTGAACCAAGTTAGCTTGAGTTTGACCATACTCGGGTTTAGTTGGCCAAGTCAACTAGAGATTAGGTAAAAACTCCAATCAAGTCTAAATCACTAAGTGAAGTGATCACAAGAGTTTGACATAGTTTTGAATATAATTGAAGCTTGATTCAAAGTAGAAGAGTTTAAGGGTCTAAACTAGTCAAACCCAGGTTGACCTAGGGTCTGGAAAAAGTCCTAGTGATCTATTACAAAAATGAGATCAACATCTCCTTGTTCTTCTCTTATATTCTTCTTCTTATATTGGAGGCATTCCACTATCGGAGATAGGTAGCATTCCCCTATTAAGCGTCAGTGCCCCTCTCTTATGTAGAAGGAGATTTTTTTCTTCGTATTATTCTCTTGTGAACTTCTTATTACATTAGAGGCATTCCACTATCAGAGATAAAAGATATTCCCATATCAAGCTTCATTTCCCCTCTCTTGTGTAGAAGGAGTCACGATGAGAGGCTATCTTCTTAATAGACAACCCTTGACATAAGAAGATCAATTGCTTCTTGTATGCGAGGGTGATTTGAGAAGATCTGACGATAATGGTGTTCGGGAGGAGAACCAGAAGTGATGAGTAGACGGAGAGAATTTTGACGCCATTTGAGCAAAAGTTTGTTGGCAATAGACGTTCAATCCGAAGTCTGTTGGCAGTCAACGATCAAGTGTAAAGCTGAAGGGAAGAATTTGAGGGTGCGCTGCAAGTAGCAGTCGAGCGACAATCCGATGATGGCTGAAGTAATGGACCGCCAACGAATATCAGATGAACGTTCGATGATGGCGGGTGTCCAGTGGCATTTTGCAAAGATAATAAGCATCCATATGAAAGTTTGCCAACATCAGATATCCCTGATTCAAGGAGCCAAAGCAGTGTGCTATGTTAGTATGGTGACACACTTATAGTGTCAACTGAGTTGAGACCTGATGAAGATCAAAATATAATCTTTCTTTGAATAAGAAGTTTTAGGAGATACTTGATATGTAATAGAGAAGAAGTCACATGAATCCATGAAGGATATTTGACTATTTTAAAGTTTCTTATTGATTGATGATAGTAACTTGTACAAATGATATTAATGTACTTTTTACTTTGAAATTCTTGCAAAAATGAACTTGATGTACAAATTTTCCAATGTAACACCAATTATATTTTATATGAAGTTGAGAATTTATTCTTTAAAGAAAGTTGAATTATTTATGCAACTTTGAGGCATACTTTGATATATTACCCCCCATATCTTTAGAGGCATTATTGGATTGCTAAGATCTTTGTATGAGTGGTGATTTTATCAATCCTTTACTTTCATGGAATCTTTATAGAGAGAATATTATTCACTCGGAATCTCGATGATGCTGACCTCTGTAGAAGAGGCCGAGAGAATCCACCAAGGATATAAGATTGATTCGAGGTTGTATGTCAAAGCCCTGCTCAATGACATTAATCTGTATAAAATAGGTTAAGAGAATCCACCAAGGATGTAAGACCTATCCGAGGTTATATGTCAGAGCCTTTGCTCGATGATGTTAACCTGTATAAAAGAGGTTAAGAGAATCCACTAAGGATGTGAGACCTATCCGAGGTTGTATGTCAGAGCACTGCTCGATAACTTTAAACTGTGTGGAAGAGGTTGAGAGAATTCACAAAGGATGTAAGACCTATCTGAGGCTGTATGTTAGAGCCTTTGCTCGATGACGCTAATCTGTGTGGAAGAGGTCGAGAGAATCCACCAAGGATGTAAGACCTATTCGAGATTGTATGTTAGAGCCTTTACTCGATGATGCTAACCTGTATGAAAGAGGTCGAGAGAATCTACCAAGTATATAAGACCTATCCAAGATTGTATGTCAGAGACCTACTTAATGACATTAAACTTTATAGAAGAGGTCAAGAGAATCAACCAAGGATGTAAGACCTATCAGAGGTTTTATGTCGGAGCCTTTGCTTGATGAAGTTAATCTGTATGAAAGTGGTCGAGAGAATCCACCAAGGATGTGAGACCTATCCGAGGTTGTATGTCAGAGCACTACTCATTGATGTTAACCTGTGTGGAAGAGGTCAAGAGAATCCACCAAGGATGTAAGACCTATCTGAGATTGTATGTCGGAGCCTTTGCTCAACGATACTAACTTGTGTGGAAGAGGTTGAGAGAATCCACCTAGGTGCAAGACCTATCCAAGGTTGTTTGGCGCCATTGCTCTATGACGCTAACCTTTATGGAAAAGGTCGAGAGAATCCACCAAGGATGTGAGACCTATCCGAGGTTGTATATCAAAGCTTTTGCTCGACGACGTTAACCTATCTAGAAGAGGTCGAGAGAATCCACCAAGGATGTAAGACCTATCCAAGTTTGTTTATTAGAACCCTGCTCGATGACGTTAACTTTTGTGGAAGAGGTCCGGTCGAATCCCCCTGGGAATTTTCCTTGATTGGGAGGGGGAGAACGCCGCGTGTATCCCGAATTTAAAGTGGAGAATGCTCTATCTTTAGATCGTTACTGCCTTTTTGAGGTCAAGATTAAGAATTTGCCCAAGGAGTACAAGTCCAGTAAGGGAATATATATGGCTTTCGGAAGCATCCTTACATCTGTCGAGAGTTTCCTTATATATCATATTGATATTAAAAGCATTCGAGGGACTTTTTGACCACGATTTGAGTCAAAGTTTTCCCTAGTCTGCATCTGATTCTTAAGAAATTTATGCAGCATTGATTGATATCAGGAAGTTGATATGAATGACCTTTTGAGGTTGGAGCAAAATTTGCCCCCATTTAAAAACCACATTCCCACAGACGCCGCCAAACTATTGTGCCCTAGAGTATTCGCGACAGTAGAGAATTTTAAAATTAAGGTCTTAGTGTTGTACGAAAATCTGGCACTCAATCAGATAAGGAGAGAGGGTCTAGCATTTAAGATACACCAATATTTTTATGTGAAAAACCCCTGAAAAAGGGGAAAATCATGAGGCCTAGCCTAGTTTCAATGAATCCACTAGTATTGTAGTTGATTAGAAATGAGGCCCTTCCTTGGGGGAAGGCCGTAGCTTGATGTACATCTTATAGAGTACATTACATAATAGGAATACAAAGAATCACTATTGACGTGTTTGTTTGGTCAGAAGGACCATAGTCTGGTGATGGAGGTCAGAAGAATCATACTCAGTGGGGGATGGAGGTCATAAAGGTTATTGTCTGGCGACGGAGGTTGGAAGGACTATAGTTTGTAGGCGACGTAAGTAATATGGACCGTAGTCGGTGGGCAATGGAGGTCAGAAGGACCGTATTCGGTGGGCGACATAAGTCAGGAGGATCGTAGTTGACTGACAAAAGAGGTCGGAAGGTCCCTTATTTAACGATGGAGATCAGAATGACGGCGTCAGGTAGAAGTCCAACTTTGGATAGTTATCCGACGAAAGTCCTATAATGGGTAGAAGTCTAGTGTCAGGTAGAAATCTGGCGACGAGCGAAGATCTATCATTGGGTAGAAGTCCGAATTCAGTTGGAGACCGGGGAGAACTCCGGAGTTTGATTGTATTAGGGCAAAACTCCAGAGTCGCAGAGTTTAGGCATCTCCAAAAAGTCGAGCGGAATTCCGGCGTCCCATGGAAGTCGTGCGGAATTTAGACGTCACTTGGAAGTCGGGTGGAATTCTGGTGTCCCTTGGAAGTCGGACGGAATTCCGTTGTCACTTGGAAGTCGGACGGAATTCCGTTGTCACTTGGAAGTCGGGCAGAATTCTGGCGTCCTTTCGAAGTCGGGCAGAATCCCGACGGTGGTTGAGGAGGAGTTTATTCCCTCCTAATCTTTACTTCTTCTTCTTTCTTGGGTCCCCCACTTTGGAGAAATGAGAGGTCTATTTATAAATTTTTAGAGTTGCATGGCATGTAAATAGGTGAGAGATTTGGGGGCAAATGTGGAGTGGTTCGATGGACGACCGATATTGAATCACTTGTTCCTATACCGTTTGTCAGACATTTGAAGGTCTTATTGATGTCAGAATTTGGCGATCTTGGGCTTGTTGGATTTGTGTCGTCGAGCTGCTCGATTCGACTATAAGTACGTCTTGTTTGGAAACCGTTTGGTAATTCAAATTATGGTTTGAACTTTTCAACAGCGCTTCGGGTCCTTGATTTGGACTCATTTGGTAATCCACACGATTTGTCTGCTCCTGTCAACTTCTTAATTTCTATTTCCTCTCGCTCGTAGCAATTATTAGGTCCTTTCACTGGATTTAGAGGAAGGTTCGGTTTTTGCCTAAAATAGGTCAAAAAGTGCAAATACCGAGTTTTTTTGAAAAACTCGGTATTTTTTCAAAAAACTCGGTATTTGCACTTTTTTAGACAAAACCGAACCTTCCTCTAGGTCCTTGCACCGGACCAAATAAAAGTTCCGCAACTACAACCTGCTCGACCCTAGACGTTTGTTCGGGCTTTGTCTAATTTCAAAAAAAAAAAAAAAAAAGGGTTCTATTTTGGCTCTAATGATTTGTATGATCCCATCGACGTCTTAGTTTATATTTACTCTAGCAACTGACAACCTACTCGATGCTTGACTCCACATTTGCGCTTCTCTTGTCTGCTTCGTGGTCCATTAAATTCATTCTTTATTCTCCAGTTATGCTCAAGTTATTTTTAAAATTTTCTTCCAAAAAAAAAAAAAAAAAAACTCATTCGCGCTCGAAAATTTAGAAGAACATCTCGCTTTGTCAAATTTCCTGAAAAAGAAAAAGACTCTTTTCAGCTATTACGATTCGTCTGGTCCGCTCGGCATCTGAATATCTATTTCCTATCACAAGTGGTAACTTTATCGATGCTAGAAGTTTGTTCATTCGCGATTCTTACTTCTCCTACTCCTGTTACAGAACACTTCAACCTGCTCGACTCCCCTCGATGATTGTTCGTGCTTTTCTTGCTTGGCTTCACTATTCACGATTTACGGTTTGTCTAAAATTATTTTATTTCTCATGCTCGGCTCGGATTATTTTTCGTTCTTCAACATGCTCGACTCCTCGTTCGTGCTTCTCTTGTCTGGTTTGCTGTTCATTAAAATTCATTTTATAGTCTCCACTTTTTCTCAAGTTATTTTTATTCATTTTTTCTGAAACAGACTCCCCGTTCGTGCTCTAGAATTAAAAAAAGTCCATCTTGCTTCGTCTAATTTCTGAAAAAGGTTCTATTTCGGCTCTCATGATTCATCTCTGCTCCCCTCGACATCTTAATTTCTATTTCCTCTCGCAATTGGCAAACTGTTCGACGCTACAGGTTTGTTCGGGATTCATCTAATTCCCAAAAAAAAAAAAAAAAAAAAAAGAGTTCTCGGTTCTCACGATTCATCTACTCCCCTTGACCTCTTAATTTCAATTTCCTCTGGCAATTAACAACATGCTCGATGCTAGGCGTTTGTTCGTTTGTTCGTTTGTTATTCATGCTTCTCCTACTCCGGTTGCTCAACACTTAAACCAAAAAAGTTTGTGAGAGATGCTAAACCCTAGAGAATTAGCCCGAGGCTAACCAATAGAGCTGTGAATTGATAGTTTTAAAATTTATTAAACAAAAAGAAAATCTTTTTGATATTTTAAAATTTTAAAACAAAATAATAACTCTTGATGCAGAAGAAAAATAATTTTCACAATCACAATTGATATGTAATTGAAAAATTATCTTTATCGGGCACAAATCTAGAGGCAAACATCAAGTTGGAAGCTTCAAAAATTAAATCTGGGATCACCTGAACCCCGATTTTAGCAAACTTATAGTCAAATTGAGCGTCAAGGAAAGACAAACCCAACGACATCAAATTCAACTCAATCCAAGCTCAAATGAGTCCAAATCAAGCACCCGAAGCACAGTTGGAAAGTTTGTACCACAATTTGACAAACTTATACTCGAATCGAGCGAATCGACGAGACGAATCCAACAAGCCCAAGATCACCGAATTCTGACATCATTAAGGCCTTCAAATGCCTAATGAACGGTGCACAATCATGGGATTCGATATCAGTTGCCCATTCGACCAATCCCTATCTGCCCCTGATTTCACGCCTATTTACAAGCTATGACACTCTAAGAAATCTATAAATAGGCTCCTCATTTCTCTTGTGAGGAGGGCCCAAGCAAGAAGAAGAAAAGAAGAAGAAGAAGAAGAAGAAGAAGAAGAAAAAAAGGATAGGGCGGAAGAAACTCCTCCTCGACCACCGCCGCTAGTATTCTGCCCGACGCCAGAATTCTGCCCAACGCCAGAATTCTATCTGATGTTCAAGTAACGCTGGAGTTCTGCCCGACATTCAAGCAAAGCCAGAATTCTGTCCGACGTTCAAGTGACACTGGAGCTTCACCCGAGCGCTAAGTAACACCGGAATTCCGCCCGACCTCTAAGCGTCGTCGGAATTCCGCCTGATCTCCAAGTGACTACGGAGTTCTGCCCAAATACTATCCAACGCTGGAATTCTACTCGGCCTCCAACTTATGTCAGACTTTTACCTGACTCCAGGCCTCCGCTCATCGCCAAATTTCTACCCGACATTGGACTTTCGCCTATTGTCGGACTTTCACCGGACATCTATCTGATGTTGGATTTCTGTCTATTACATGACTTCTACCTGACGCCGTCTCTTTGACTTCTGTTGTCAGAAAATGGTCCTTCTGAATAATGTCTCCTACCGACTACAATCCTTCCAACCTCTGTCGCCAGCCGACTACGGTCCTCCTGACTTACGTCGCCCATCGACTACAGTCCTTCCAACCTCCTCGCCAGCCAACTACGATCCTTCTGACTAACATCGCCTGCCAACTACAGTCCTTCCGATCCCCATCGCCAGTCTACAATGGCCCCCCTAACTTACGTCGCCCACAAACTATAGTCCTTCTGACCTTTGTCGCCAGCCAACTACGGTCCTTCTGACTAACGTCGCCCGCCTACTACTGTCCTTTCAACCTCCATCGCCAGTCGACTACGGTCCTCCTGCCTTACATTGCCCGTCGACTACATTCCTTCCGACCTCACTCGCAAGACGACTACGGTCCTCCTGACTTATGTCGCCTGCCGACTACAATCCTTCTGACCTCCGTGCCACTAACTACAGTCCATTCGACCTCCATCGCCAACCGACTACGATCCTTCTAACTTACGTCGCCAACCGACTATAGTCCTTCAGAACAAACAAACACATCAACATTAATGCTTTCTATTCTCACGATGTAATGTACTCTATAAGATACACATCAAGATAAAACCTTTCCCTGGGGAATGACCTCATTTGTAATCAACTACAATACTAGTGGATTCATTTAAACTGGGCTAGGCCCTGTGATTTTCCCCCCTATGCAGGGGTTTTCCACGCAAAAATTTTGGTGTCTCTTTTGAACGCTACACTCTCTCTTATCTGATTGCGTGTTGGATTTTTGTATAATGCTAAGACATTAAACTTTATATTTCTCTACCGCCGTGAATACTCCTGGACATAACAGTTTGACGCCGTCTATTGGAACGTGGTTCGCGACTGGGGACAATTTTGGCTCTAACCTCACAAGATTATTCAACTGTTATTGATGCATCAATTTCATGGAAATCATGTCCAGACTGGCGGGCAACCTTGACTACAATTTTAGTCAAGAAGATTCCCCCAAGATTTTCAAAACCAAGACGGTATATAAGGAAACTCCCGAAAAATGCAAGGATGCTTCAGAAAAATTTCAAGCCACATAGTCCCCTGCTGGACTTCTACTCCTTGGACAATGTCTTAATATTGACCTCACAAGGATAGTAACGGTCTGAAGATAGACCATTCTTCATCTTTAATTCGGGATACACATGGCGTTCGCCCCCTCCCAATCAAGGCAAAATTGATCCCTGGGGGATTTGATTCGACCTATTCCATACAGGTTAACGACGTCAAGCAAAGGCTCTGACATACAATCTCGAATATGTCTTACATCCTTTGTGGATTCTTTTGACCTCTTCCACACAGGTTAACGTCGTCGAGCAAAGACTTTGACATACAACCTCGAAAAGGTCTTACATCCTTTGTGGATTCTCTCGACCTCTTCCATACAGGTTAACGTCATCGAGCAAAGGCTCCGATATACAACCTCGGATAGGCCTTACATACTTGATGGATTCTTTCGACCTCTTCCACACACGTTAACGTCATCGAGCAAAGGCTTCGGCATACAACCTCGGATAGGTCTTACATCATTGGTGGATTCTCTCGACCTCTTCCATACTAGTTAACGTCGTCGAGCAAATACTCTGACATATAACCTTAGATAGGTCATACATCCTAAGTGGATTCTCCTGACCTTTTTCACACATGTTAATGTCATCGAGCAAAGTGCTCTGACATACAAACTCGGATAGGTCTTACATCCTTGGTGAATTCTTTCGACCTCTTCCATACAGGTTAATATCATCGAGTAAATGCTCCGATATACAACCTCAAATAGATCATACATCCTTGGTGGATTCTCTCGACCTCTTCCATAGAAGTTAACGTCATCGAGCAAAGGCTCCGACATGCAACCTCGGATAGGTCTTACATCCTAAGTGGATTCTCCCAACCTTTTCTGCACAAGTTAATGTCATCGAGCAAAGTGCTATAACATACAACCTCGGATAGGTCTTACATTCTTTATGGATTTTCTCAACCTCTTTCATATAGGTTAACGTCATCGAGTAGAGTGCTCTGACATACAACCTCAGATAAGTCTCACAAAAATAAGTGGATTCTTTCGACCTCTTCCACACAGGTTAACATCGTCGAGCAAAGGCTTCGACATACAACCTCAGATAGGTCTTATATCCTTGGTGGATTCTCTTGACCTCTTCCATACAAGTTAACATCGTCGAGTAAAGGCTCTGACATACAACCTCGGATAGGTCTTACATCCTAAGTGGATTCTCCCGACCTTTTTCACACAGGTTAATGTCATCGAGCAAAGTGCTCTGACATACAACCTCAGATAGGTCTTATATTATTTTTGGATTCTCTCAACCTCTTCCATACATGTTAACGTCATCGAGTAGAGTGCTCTGACATGGAACCTCAGATAGGTCTCACAAAAATAAGTGGATTCTTTTGACCTCTTCCACACATGTTAACATCGTCGAGCAAAGGCTTTGACGTACAACCTCGGATAGGTCTCACATCCTTGGTGGATTCTCTCAACCTCTTTCATATAGGTTAACATCATTGAGCAGGGATCTGACATACAATCTTGGATAGATCTCACATCCTTCCTGTATTTTCTCGACCTCTTTCATATAGGTTAAAGTCATCGTGCTGGGCCCTGACATACAACCTCGGATAGGTCATACATCCTTAGTGGATTCTCGCAACCTCTTCTATAGAGGTCATCATCATCGAGCAATGTTTTAATTAAACATTCTCTCTAAAGAAGATCTCATGAAAGAAAAGTGATTGATAAAATCATCACTAATATAAAGACCTTAGTAGTATAACAGTGCCTCAAAAAATATGGGGGCAGTACATCAAAGTTTGTCTCAAAGAAGCAATAACAATTCAACTTTATCCAAGAGATAAGTTCTTAACTTCATATATAATATAAATGGAGTTGCATAAATTCAAATTCAGTTGTACATTTCTTTTCACAAGAAAATGAAATTAAAAGTACATTGGCATCGACTGTATAAGTTACTATCATCAAGCAAAAAAAAACTTCATCTTCAAAGAAAGATTATAATTTGGTCTTCATCCGTCCTCAACTCAATTGACACTATATGTGTGTCATTAGATCACTAACATAATATATTGATCTAGCCCCTTGACTAAGTGACATCTATTGTCGATTTACTTCAGTATGGATGCATATTGCCTTAGCAAAATGCCAATTGACTCTTCCATTATCGATCATTCGTCTAATATCTACTTGTAATCCTTCACTTCATATCCTCCATCATTGACTTCTCACTCGATTGCTACTTGCAGCACATCCTCGAACTCTCTCCTTCAGCTATACACTCGGTTGTTGATTGCTAATAGGCTTCAACTCGATCTCCTATCACCGACAGACTTCCGCTCAAATGGCATTGAAATTCACCCCATCTACTCATCCTTCTAGTTCTCCTCCAGAGTACTATTACCGCTAGATCTTCTCAAATAACCCTCGCATACAAGCAACAATATATCTTCTTCTGTCAAAGATCATCTTTTAAGAATATAACTTCTCCTCGTTACTCCTTATGTACAAAAGAGGGGCACTGAAGCTCGATAGGATAATTTTGCCTATCACCAACAATGGAATGCCTCTAATATAAGAAGAAGACACGATGAGAAGAAAATGAATGGAAACAAAATTTCTAACTTTTACACATAGAGAGGGGCCCTGATTTTGTGTAAGGAAAATCACCTATGAAAAATAGGGGAGTGCCTCAACTTTAAGAATGTTAGAATGAGGGAGGAAAAACAAAAGAAATGACTACCAAAAAGCCTAACTTCTATACAAGAGGAGGGGCAATGTTTTCAATAGGGAAAGTCACCTAGTAAAAATAACGTAATGCCTCGACTGTAAGAAGATAGACAAAGGAGAAGACAGTGGAAGGAGAAAAATTTTCTTCTACACTGAAGAGGAGCGCCGAATTTAAGTAGGGAAAGTCACATACAAAAAATAGAGGAAGACCTCTATAGCAAGAAGAAAAATGGGAGAGAAAGAAGGAAAATAAGAAAATTTTAACTTTTTTATAAGAGGAGGGGTGTCAATTTACGTAGGGAAAGTCACCTACGAAAAATGGCAGAATGCCTCCACTTCAAGAAAGTTAGAAGAAGAAAAAAGGAGAAGAAATTCCAACTTATGTATGAGAGGAGGGGTGTCAATTTATGTATGGAAAGTCACCTATTAAAAATGGCAGAATGCCTCCACTATCAGAAAGCCAGAAGAAGAAAAAAGGAGAAGAAATTCTAACTTCTGTACGAGAGGAGGGGCGATGAATTGAGTAGGGAAAGTCACCTACTCAAAAACAACGAAAAGCCTCAATTGCTAGAAAGCCAGAAGAAAAAAGGAAGAGAAATTTATAACTTCTGTACAAAAGGAGTGATGCTAAATTGAGTAGAGAAATTTCTAACTTCTGTACAAAAGGAGTGATGCTAAATTGAGTAGGGATAGTCACCTATGCAAAAACAGCGGAAAGCCTCAACTGATAGAAAGCTAGAAGAAGAAAAAAGAGAAATTTCAAACTTCTGTATAAGAGGAGGGGCACTAAATTGAGTAGGAAAAGTCACCTACTCAAAAACAGCAGAAAGCCTCAACTGTCAGAGAGTTATAAGGAAAAAAGAAGAATGTGCAAGTTTCCCCTTGACCCTAGGGGCTATTTATAGCCTTTTTAGGGAAGAAAAGTCCATTCCAAAACTTCCTAGAATTTCCCACATTTTTCTAAATTTTTTTAAATTTTTTCAGAATTTTCTAAAATTTTCTAGAATTTTTTGGAATTTTTTAGAAATTTTTTAGATAACAATAAATGATACGGGCCCCACTATATATATATATATATATATATATATATATATATATATATATATATATATATATATATATATATATATATATATATATATATATATATATATATATATATATATATATATATATATATATATATATATATATAAACTGTGGCTAACTGCACGGTTAACCCCACGCTACCACGCGGACGTGCCAGCGGCGGCCGGCCAGCCTGCTGACCAGTTCGGCCGCCTATGCGTGTCTGGGCCCAATTTTTGGCACAGACGGTCCAAATCTGACATTTTTGCGGTCCCCAAACACATTTTTTGACGTTCCGGACTCAATTTTGATACTTTCAGAGCTCAACGAGACCTCTATGATCAAGTTTGAGCAAGATTTTAATTTATGTAGGGTAATTTTTGGCGTTTTAATCAAATTAAAGTTTTGTAACATATATTTTTGAACTCATGAAGCTTTGAGGTCCAAAAATAGGTGGGCAACTGATATATCATCGAAAAATTATCTTGATCGGGCACAAATCTCGAGGCAAAAATCAAGTTGGAATTTTCAAAAATTAAATCTAGGATCACCTGAACCCCGATTTTAGCAAACTTACAGTCAAACTGAGCGTCTCGAAAAGACAAACCAAATGATACCAAATTCAACTTAATCCGAGCTCAAATGAGTCCAAATCAAGGACCCAAAGCACTGTTTAAAAGTTCATACCACAATTTGAGTTACCAAACAATCTTTGAATTTGACAAGCTTCTGTGAATTTATAAATTTTAGAAGTGCTTTTTTTATCAACTCATCATCCCATAAAAACTGAATCAGAATATCCTATGATTTCAAAAGAGGTGCTATGCCTAAGATACTGAATTCCTAAGTTAAGGGTTCCTAAGAGATACATAAGAATTCTTTTAATAGTAGTCAAGTGAGATTCTTTTGGATCAGTCTAAAATCTAACATAGAGATAAACACTAAAAATAATATGAGGTCTACTAGTAGTCAAGTAAAGAAGTGATCCAATTATCACTCTGTATTTCTTTTGATCAATAGATTTACCATTTGAATCCTTATCTAACTGAATAGTAAAACTCATGTGAGTGTTGATTGGCTTAGCTTTATCCATATCACATTTTTATGGATACCCTTTATATATTTTGATTGAATAAGGAAAGTCCATATAACTTTTTGCCTTATGCAAATCCCAAAAAGTAAGTCAGTTCTCCCATCATACTAATTTCAAATTCCTTACTCATTATTCTTGAGAATTCATCACATACAATTTTATCAGAAGATCCAAACAGAATATCATCAACATAAATTTGAACAATCAGTAATTCATCTCCTACCTCTTTTAGAAATAGGGTGGTGTCTACGATCTCCTTAACAAAATTTTTTTCTAGTAAAAATGTGCTTAGCCTTTCGTACCATACCCTAGGTGCTTGTTTAAGTCCATATAATACCTTTTTTAATTTAAACACATGATTGAGAAATTTTGAATATTCAAAGCCTGGGGGTTATTCAGTATACACATCTTCCTTTAATTATTCCATTCAAAAAGGAACTTTTAATATCTGTTTGATATAGTTTGAATCCCTTAAAATAATTAAATACTAGTAGCACTCTAATAGCTTCCAATTTAGCTACAGAGGTAAAAGTCTCTTTAAAATCAATCCCTTCTATTTGATTAAACCCATTAGCCACTACTCTTGCCTTATTCCTCACAATTACTCCATAATCATTCATTTTATTTTTGAAAGCCCATTTTGTTTTAACCATACTCTAGTCCTTAAGTCTTTCAACTAGCTTCCCAAAATCATTCCTTATCAATTGATTCTGTTCTTCTTGCATGGCTAAAACCTAGAATTCATCAGATAAGGCTTGATTTAGGTTGGTGGGTTCAGTCATTGAAATGAAGCTAGAGTGGTTTTCCTCTTTTCTAAATCCATGCCTAGTTCTAACACCTTTTGATGGGTCTTCTAAGAATAATTCTTTAGGATAATTTGAAGAATATCTCAATTCTCTAGGAAAAGTATTTTTAGACTCTATTCTTTCCTCCATATTTATAGATTCCAATCATTGGTGACTTTTATAACCTCCTCTTTTTTCTACCTGAGACCCTCCAGAATTATCAGATTAATCAAATACAATAATAGAGATCTCCTCAACTACCAATGTTCTTTAAAGACTCTATAGGACTTTCCAACACTTGAGTAACCTATGAACACTTTACATCTAAATACATGGAGGTGAGAGAGGTTGATGTTGAGTCCAGTAATTAGGTTGTTAAGCCTAAGTAAATGTCCCACGGCTACCAAGTGGGGGGTGAATTGGTAGTTTTAAAAATTTTAAACCCTCTTAATGATAAAGTTGAACCGAAATAAAATTTTCTTTTAAAGTTTGTAGAAAAATGTTTTTCAACCACAGAGTTGTTAAAACTGAAATTTAAAGTGCGGAAACGTAAAAACAATAAAGTAAATGACACCAGATTTATAGTGGTTCGGTCTATAACCAGACCTACATCCACTCCTCAGAGGCACCCTCTGAGTATTGTACTAATACCACAAAGTGACTCTCCTTTAGCATCCACAGCAAGGCGGAGAAGCCTTTACAACACACTCTTTTCACCACTACCCGGTACGGCAGAGAACCGTCGTCCTTTTACACAATCCACAGTGCTGGCAGAGAACCGTCGTCCTTTTATACTCTCCTAGTGTGGGCATAGAACCCTACGGCTGTTCACACTCTCCAAGTGTAGGCAGAGAACCTTTCCGCTGTTCACACTCTCCAAGTGTAGGCAGAGAACCCTTCGGCTGTTTACACTCTCCAAGTGTCGGCAGAGAACCGGATCTCCTTGACTGATCTTCTCACAAGAATCTAGAAGGAAGAAAGAAAAGAGTAAAGAAATCCAATTTCACAAGTAGAGACTCTTACCTTTGTAATCCAAGTGAAGCCTTCTCGCTCCAGTGGTAGGAATCCTCCTTTGAATGCTCTCTTCCACTCTCTCCTTGGCTATTCTCTCAAGAGGCACGAAGATCAAATGACAAAAAGATTAGGTGGCAGTCTAATTTGGACTATTTATATAAAAGACAAGAAAAACCGCCCAAAAACTGCAAGTTTCCAATTCTGTACGCAGTGGATCGTCCTGTACGATCCTGGATCGTCCTGGACGATTTTACTTAAACGATCTGAAACGACCCAATTTGTATATGTGTACGAAATGACTTCGTACAGATGATCGTCCTGTACGAACTAGGTTCGTCCAATACAACGGTTATTACAAGGTCGGTTCTAGAAACTGCTAAAAACTGTTCTAAGTCGGTTAATCGTTTGGACGAAAATATGTTCGTCTGGACGAAAATTTTCCAGAGACCCGATCGTCCTGGACGATTATTTATTTTATCTGGACGAAAATATTTCAGAGGACCAATCGCCACGGATGATAATTTATTTTCGTATGAACGAAAATTTTCCAGAGACTTGATCGTCCGGTACGATATTTAATTTCGTCTGGACGAAAATTTTCCAGAGAGCTGATCGCCTCGTACGATAATAAAATTCGTCTAGACGAAAATTTTACAGAGAACCCATCGTCCGGGACGATAATAAATTTCGTCCTGGACGAATAGGACTTAGAAAAAAAATTTTCTTCGAGCAAGTTCCTATTCGTTCCATGTGCTCTATAGGAGATAACTGACGGATCGTCCAGTACGATAAATATCGTCCCGTACGATTAGTATAAAATTTTATGATCTCCTTATGTGTGTATGTAAGTTTTTTTATTCACTCAATTACAATCACTCCCTTTCAAAATTAAATCAAAGAAAATGCAAACTTCAAATAAACAAAATATCTCATGTTGAATTTGATTTGAAGTTATCGTAGTCTGGAGTCTGATTTTCCTGAAATGTTAGTACACACAAGAGCAAATACAAATTTTCTAAAATTGTTAGGAGATAACTATACATTTGAACAATAATGTTTGGAATCATCAAAACTACATAAGTTGCACAAATATAAATCATTCAAATAGCAACTATTCTAACAATCTCCCCCTTTTTGATGATGGCAAAATAATTATTATTTGTATGGTTTCAAGTTAAACAAATCTCCTATCTCCTAAACTCCCCCTGAATTGATGAGTACATTAAAATAAGGAGGCATAAAAAATAAAATTTTTGTTTTTCAAAAATTTTAACAAACAACTACAAAGTCAAAAACTTGCAAACAGAACAATCAAAACAGAAAATACAATAATTTCTCTCCTTTTTTGACAGCAACAAAAAGTGAAGAAGAAATAGACAAGAAATGTAAGTAATTATATGAAATTCATTTTTAAAATTTAATCTAAATTGTGATTGACATAGGGTATGCAATTTTAAACTAAAGATATTAGGTCAATCATAGAAATTCATAAAATTTAAGAAGTGATATAACATTGTAAGTAAGTAGAATTTATCAAAGACATGATTCAATTTAGACATTTGACTATAGAAAATTATTACAAGAGAGATGTATAAAAATTCTATATTTCAAAGTTCAATAGAATATAAATGAACATAAGATCAATTTGAATTAAGAGATTGAACGAATTTGGAAAGAAGAGAATTACCTCATGTGGCGCTTTGCGCAACTTTTTCAAAATTTTGGGGCACATTTTTGTGCATTTTTTCTTGGTTGGGCTTATTTTGTGCCTCTTTTTCACTTTGCAAATCTTTGCGAATTCCTTTTGATTTTTGTACATTTGTACAATGTTCAAGAGTAATTGAGACCAATTCTTTCCAAAATCTATAATCTAAAATTTCAAATATTTCTAGGTGCATAAATATTACTTGAGCATAGAAATACAAAATAAGAAAATATCTAAATTGCAATAGTAATATTAACTTTTATGTAGTCTAAATGAATAGACATGAATTTAACAGTTCTAATTACAACAAGTTATAAACAACTTATAAATTCAGAAAGTCTAGATTTTCTAATATAGATAATCTCAAATTACAATCGAATTTAAGCACTATGTAGATTAAATAATTCTAATGAAATTCATAAACATTAACCCCATTTCAAAACAAATCTAAAAAAAAAACATAACAACATTCATTGATATTAAAGAAACGGATTACAAAAAAAAAAAAAAAAAAAAAACAAGTAGAAAATACATTGAACTTAAAAAGAAAAACCAACATAAACGCAAACACTTAACAATTAAACAGACACGATAAAAACATAAAAAATAAATACAACAGACACACATAAAAACATTTCTACTGTTCTGGAGGAGGAGGAGGAATGCTGCCAAAAAGGTTGAAGTAGGAGGCCATCAACATTACATTGATATTAATTTCATGAACTTCATTTCTAATATTACCAATGTCTTGTTGCTGCTGCGTAATTTGAGCATCAAATTGATCAAACCTTTGATCAATGTGAGTATCTAATCTATCAAATCTCTCAATCAGATTCTGGTAATCTGATTGAGGAGCAGAAGCTTGCACTCCTTCTTCTTCTTCCTCTTCTGAAGCACTGGCATGTGCTTTTTCTTTTTCCTCCTTGAAGAGCAATCTGAATGATGCATCATTATAGTAAACTGGCTCTTCATATTCTTCATCAGGATGCACTATGTTGTATTTCTTTTCCAAAATATAAGTGATTAAGTGTCCTAATGAAATGTTCTTCTTTCTCTTCTGATCTGCATGTCCTATTTTTGAAAGCCCATAGATATGATCTATGATGAGTTGGGCTTCATCAATAGGATGACATTCCATAATCAAAAAGGTTAGAGTAGAAAGGAGAGGGGTAATATTAATCCTATCACCAGCTTTAGGAATGAATTAAGATCGAAGGATATGCTGGATGATTCGGGCATCTTGGGTCATACCGGAGACTCTAGCGACATGATAGTTAAGACCATTTTCTCTAATTACCCTATTGATTTGAAACCATTTGAAGGAGGTTTCTGACATTAGGGTGTGGGCTCTATATCCCTCGGTTCTTAAGTTTAAAAATGCACCAAGGTCGTGCTTGGTGATCTCAACTTTTTGCTTAAAAACATAAGAACTAATGGTGGAGTGGTCAGAATTGAAACTCATGTTCGCTAGAAAGTAGTGGTAGGTTTGTTTGTTGTAGAAGTGGACGAGAGAAAGAATGAAATGAAATTGGGTTGAGGCAAAGAGGTGCATTACCCGAAATTTCAACTCAGTTTGAATAAGAATGCGAGAGGGAGTGATTTTTGCGGATGCAAAATGAGGAAAAGATTCCTCATTCGCTTTAGAAAGAAAGTTGTCTGGGCATTCCTATTTGGTTTCTTCACCAACACCTTTTGTCTTTTGCTTGAGGAGGCCATTGTTGATTTGAAGTAGAAAGGGATTGAAAATGAAGTTTGGAAGTGTGATTGTTAAGTTAGAAAGCCTTCATATTTAAAGAAAAATGATACGTTCGTCCTGGACGAAAATATTCGTCCTCGACGAAAAATTATCGTTCATCTGGACGAAATAATTTCGTACAGACGATCCAATTCGTCCAAAATGTAACGGCTTTTCGTAATCAACACAACTTACGATGCGTCCCTTCGTACAGACTTTTTGACTTGACCGATCGTACAGACGAAAAATTTTCGTACAGACGATCAAAAAGTAAATCGTTTTAATGACTCTTGAAAACCGTCCCCTACAATGAACCGACACATGTTCGTCTGGATGAACAAAAACTTCGTACAGACGAAGTTCATATTAAAAACTGTCTTATCCACTCAACCGCTGCATTCAATCGTCCCGACGTTTGAGAGAAAAAAAATTCATCCTGGATGATCATCAGATCATACAAACGATCTAATTAAAAACTGCTCTCAAAACGGTTAAAATTCGCGCAAACTGTTCCTTCACACATCGTCCCGTACGAAAACATTTTCGTCCTGGACGATTTCCTAAAAAAAAAATTTAATTTTGAATTTTTAAATTAAGAAAATCAAACAAAATATTCAAAAACACAGAAAACATAAAACAAAACTATAAATCCAAAAACAATTCATTCAAAACACACAAAATTTCACAAAATCAAAAAACAAAACAAAACAAATATCAATGTTGCAAAGACATTTTGTTTAAGCATTCAAATCAATAACACCAAGCCTTATTCTTAAAGTACTGAAGTTTCAAAAGGCTTTTTGGGCGGACTCAGCTTCAGACTCATCTGAGACTGAAAAAGAAGAAGAAGTCACCAACCTTTGCTTGATGGCAGATAATGCTGAACAATCAGATCAAGAAGAGGTATGTGATTTAACCTATAATGAATTGTTTGAAGTTTCTGAACACATGCATGATACATATAGGAAAATGAAAAAGATGCATGCTAGTTTAGTTTTAGAATTGGAAGAGCTTAATAAGGAACACAAAATCCTTAGAAAAGATCATGCTTTAATTGATAGCAACCACATGAAACTACTTGATGAATATGATGACTTGAATAAAAATTTTGAGAATTTAAAATCATCCTATGCTGAACTTGAAAAAGTATTTAAGAATTTTAAGGATGAATCTGAGAGCAAGACATATAGAATTAATTATACCAATCGAATCTTGGAGGATATGAATTCATTTTACAAACTCACTATAAGAGCTCTCGAGGATAATAGGAATCCCCATAAACTTGAAGATTTTACAAATCCTAAATATTATCCTAAATTCATGAAATCCCTTAGAAGAAAATCATATGAAAAAAAACGTAAGAATATTTTTCCTAATGTTAAATGTAACAATTGTGGATTTTTGGGACATATATTTCACACCTGCACTTTAAAGATGAAACCTAATTTGGTGTGGAGAACTAAGATGCATAAACCTAGACATATCATACATGCATCTGATTATAAATTACATAAAGGTGAACCCAAACTAGTTTGGGTTCCCAGGTCTAACATTTGAGAATTTTGCAGGAATACTCTCACACAAGATCTCGTTAGAGTATATGGTACCTAGACAGCGGATGTTCAAAGCACATGACTGGAGATACTGCTCAATTCATAACGCTGGAAGCCAGGAGTGGAGGCAAGGTTACACTTGGAGATAATACCACAAAGAAAGTGGTTGGATCAGGTATGATTGGAAATTTGAAAAACTTTTTCATAGACAATGTTTTATTAGTTGAAGGCTTAAAACATAATTTGCTTAGCATAAGTCAGCTATGTGATAAGGGCTATAATGTAAAATTTTTACCTACTAGCTGCATAATTTGCCTAAATGGGAAAATTGTTTTAAATGGAAAAAGGGTCTAAGTCCTATTCGTCCAGGATGAAATTTATTATCGTCCCGGACGATGGGTTCTCTGTAAAATTTTATGATCTCCTTATGTGTGTGTGTAAGTTTTTTTATTCACTCAATTACAATCACTCCCTTTCAAAATTAAATCAAAGAAAATGCAAACTTCAAATAAACAAAATATCTCATGTTGAATTTGATTTGAAGTTATCGTAGTCTGGAGTCTAATTTTCCTGAAATGTTAGTACACACAAGAGCAAATACAAATTTTCTAAAATTGTTAGGAGATAACTATACATTTGAACAATAATGTTTGGAATCATCAAAACTACATAAGTTGCACAAATATAAATCATTCAAATAGCAATTATTCTAACAGTTGAGTGTCCTACCCTTCAGAATTTCATAAGGAGTATTTTTTAATTTGGATCTAATATCCACCCTATTCAGAATATAACAGGTTGTATTCACCACTTCTACCCAAAATTATTTGGGAAGTGAGTATTCAGCTAACATAGCTCTAGTGGTTTCTACCAGGGTCATGTTCTTTTTTTAAGCTATCCTGTTCTACTAAGGGGTCATAGGAGCTGAAAAGTTATGGTCTATCCCTTGCTACTTACAGAAAGATTCAACATTTTCATTCTTAAATTCTCTATTATGATCACTATGAATTATCATAATTTCATAACCTATATTCCACTTATTCCAAGTGAGAAAAAGACATAAAATCCTTTAATGATTCACTTTATTGAGATAGGAATCTAACCTAAGTAAACCTCAAATAATTATCGATAATCACATACCCAAAGACTTTTCATTTTAAGCTTGCAGTGCTGACATGTCCAAAGAGATTCATGTGTAGGACTTCTAGGGATTTGTTGGTGGAAATATCTCTAATTAAGGGAAAAAAGGTTTTGACTTGTTTTCCTAATTGAAAGGCATCACATAGGTGATCCTTAGTAAACTCTAGTTTGGGTATCCCTCACACTAATTCTTTTTGGGTGATCTTTCTAAGGCTTTTCATACTAGCATGACATAATCTCCTATGCCACAACTAAGATTGATTGATAATACTTTTTAAATAAAGAGGAGTGTCATATTTTATGTAACCTAAATCAAGCATGTAGACATTATTGATCCTTTTTCCCTACAAAATAATGTTGTTATTCAAGCTTATTATGCAGCTCGTTGATAGAAATTTTATGTTGAAGCCTTTATCACAGGCCTGATTGATACTGAGCAAGTTATGTTTCAAGCCATCCAATAGTGAAATAATTTAAATGATGAAATTTTTATAGTTGCCAGTTTTACCTGACCTCACCACTCTCCTGGTGGTGTTATCTCCAAGTGTTACCTTTCCTCCTGTCTGGCCTTGAGCAAAATGAATTGATTTACAACTCCATTTATATGCCTTAAATATCTGCTATCCAGGTACCACATGCTCTCATGATGTCTTATGTGAGAGCACACCTATAAAATCATCAGATGTTAGATTTGTGAACCCAAATAGGTTTAGGTCCCATCTTATGGAAAGAAGAATAAATGTATGCCTGCTATGCTATGAATTTTTAACTTTAGGACTCCACACTAGAAGTTCGTTATGGTGAATAGTTCTTATGTGGGAGATATATTCTAGCATGCCATAAGAAAAACATCTAATACGAGGAAAATGGTTTATTAATTTACTTAGGTTATAATGCCTCTTCCTAGGTTTGAATAATGTATGATGATCTAATGGATTGTGAAACTCAAGCATTATGGATTATTTTTAATTTTCTTCCCGATGAACATCAAATCTTTTTGAACTGTTTATATTGTACGATCTAATGTACATATAAATTATGTCTAGATTATGAAAATGTGAGGTATCTTTTATACTGATTAAACATAAAAAATTTCTTAACAGTTTATACCGTATAATATAAATTCATATTGTATGATCAACATTTACGAAAATGTTTCATACAAGATCATACAAGAAAATTTTTAACTGTTAGTACGTATGATTGTCGGTCATAATATACGTTTGTGGATGCTCAAAATTGAAATTTCTAGTTTTCTATATGGTTTTTGTGCCTTTCTTATATAAGGTCCTTTAAACTGATATTTAACGAATCCTTCTTTGTTTTTCTTGAGAGCAAAAGTGTGAGAGTGTTTTTGGGAAAGTGTTTGAGAGAGATTTCTTATAAATTGAGAGTGTAAATGGTTCACAAGATTACTCAAAGGTGAGATTCTCTTTGTGTTTGTAGCAAATCTCTTCCTTACTTCTTTGGATATGCTCGAGGGAAGATCTTTAAAGAAGATCTGGTTCATTACTGACACTTAGAGGGTGTGAAAGGATGACAGTTCTCTGCCGACACTTGGAGAGTGTAAAAGAATGACAATTCTCTGCCGACACTTAGAGAGTGTGAAAGGATGATTGTTCTCTATCGACACTTGGAGAGTATGAAAGGATGATTGTTCTCTATCGACACTTAGAGGGTGTGAAAGGATGATGATTCTCTATCACACCGGGGATTGGTGGTAGAGAGGGTAATTATAAAAGCTTCTCCGCCCTACTATGGGAGGAAAAGGAGAGTCCTATTAGTAATAGTGCAATACCTGAAGAGGGAGTCTTCAGGGAGTGGACGTAGGTCTAGTTGGACCGAACAACTATAAAATTATGTGTTCTTTACTTTTTTCGCAATTTTTATTTTTGTTGTTGAATATTTTTTGTGTATTAAAAATTAATAAAATCATTTTCATAGATTTTCAAGAGGAATTTTAAAAATTACCAATTCAACCCACTCTTGATTAGCCTTGGGATAATTGCATTAGGTCAAACAACTTATACAAACTTTTCAAATGGTATCATAGCTTTATTATAAAAATTAAGGTTTAGAAATTTTTTTGAAAATGATTATGGCTACTTTTGGGACTATCGCATGTGAATCTTATTACATGAAGGATACACTAGGCTAACTAGACTTGTAGATGGCATTAGAACTGAAGCAATGTTTGCTAACTAGATAGTAGATGAATGAGACTTAGCTCAGTTAAATGTCAAATATTTGAACAATTTTTTCTATACACTTAAATCTAAAGATTACATGCATGTTTCTACCCGTAAAAGTGAAAAAGAAATTTGGGATAGACTTTATATCACATATGAACGGACTAATGAAGTAAAACAATATAGATTAAATATTTTATTGCATGATTATGATCTATTTTGTATAAAACCAAGTAAATCCATCACTAATATGTACACACATTTCCCTCAAATAGTTACCTCTTTGCATGCTTTAGGCAAGGAATTAACGAATGTAGAAAAGGTGAATAAAATACTTCATTGTTTGTCAACTACTTATGATGCGAAAATAACTATTATTACAGAGTCTAAGGATTTAACTATTTATTATGTTGATAATCTTCTTAGATCAATAATTTCCCACGAGCAAGGAGTGAATCAAAGACATATTAATGCGGGTAAGAAGCAAAAGGAAAAAAATATAGCATTGAAAGTGGATGACTCGGAGATTTATCAATCTCAGCCTAAGGATGAAGATGACATTGCCTTGATGAATAGGCAATTCAGAAGTTTTCTAAATAAGAAGCAAAAGAGATGCTAGTAGTGGAATAAAGGTAAGTTCCACAAATATGTTAAGCCTTCTAACGATGTGATTTATTATGAATGTAGGAAGCTGGACACATCAAATTTAAATGCCTGAATCTTAAAGCCAATACAATAAAGGATAAGGTCGAGGAGAAAATAAATGTGAAGAAGGACAAGAAGAGGTTACATAGAG
Source organism: Dendrobium huoshanense (assembly GCA_016618105.1). Classification (NCBI taxonomy): domain Eukaryota; kingdom Viridiplantae; phylum Streptophyta; class Magnoliopsida; order Asparagales; family Orchidaceae; genus Dendrobium; species Dendrobium huoshanense. The sequence goes on from CM028355.1 coordinate 9,768,349, forward strand.
CTTTTTGGGCAAACTAAGATTCTAATTCATTAAAAATAGAGATAGAAGAAGAAGTCGCATATTTTTTCTTGATGGCCTACACGCTTGATTAGTCAGATCAAGAAGAGATATGTGACTTAACCTATGATGAGTTAGTTAATATTTCTGCAAGAATTCATATGGCATATAGAAAATTTTAAAAAAGAAGCATACTAGGTTAAATTTAGATTTTCTTGAATTATAAAAAGTGTATAAAATCCTTAGAAAAGATCACACATAAATTGATAACAACCACATGAAACTTTTGGATGAGTTTGATAAATTGAACAAACAACATGATATTTTGAAAACATCCCACACTGAACTTGAAAAGAATTTTAAAACTTTTATCGATGAATTTGATAATAGAGAATATTATTTGAAAGTTGACAATGCTATGTTATAAAGTACAAACTCATTTTTTAAAGAACAATTGAATGCACTTGAGAAAAATAAGATTCCACTTACACCTGAATAATTTTTTATTCCTGATAAAAGGACAAAAATTTTACATCCTAGGAAAAGATAGTTTTATTCTCGTAGATTGAAAAAAAAATTTCCTGAAGTTAAATGTTTTTCTTGTGGAATGATTGGGTACATATCTCACACTTGCACTATTTATAGTAAATCATATCTAATGTGGAGGCCTAAGATGCATAAAACTAGCCATATTATACATGTGTCTAATTTAGTTTTGCGAAGACTAACATTTGATCATCTTGTAGAAATACTCTTATACAAGACCTTGTGAGAGCATTTGGTACCATGATAGTAGATATTCAAAACATATGATTGGAGACACAACACAATTCATATTGCTGGAAGCCAGGAATGGAAGCAAGATTACACTAGGAGATAATACGACTAAGAAAGTGGTTAACATAAGTATGATTGGAAACTTGAACAACTTTTATATTAAGAATGTTTTACTTGTGGAAGGCTTAAAGTATAATTTATTAAGTATTAATCAGCTATGTGATAAACGTTATATTGTTAAATTTGTTCCCACTAGCTATATATTAAGTCATAATGGAAATGATATACTACATGAAACTAGGATAAATAATATATAAATGCTAGATTTGAATTGTATTAAATCTCTGAATATGTTTTATATAAAAATAAGTTTTGATGAATCATGGTTATTATATATGAGGCTTTATCACGCTAGTATAAAAAAATTTAGAAAAATTACCCAAAAAGAACTAATAAGAGGAATACCAAAATTAGACTTTACTAAGGATCACCTGTGTGATGCATGTAAAATAGGAAAATAGGTGAAGTCAACCTTTCATTCCATTAAGGATCTTAAAACTAGTAAACCATAGAGATTATTCATATGGATCTTTTTGGACTAGTTAGCAATGTAAGTCTATGAGATAAGGTATATGGATTTATGATTGTTGATGATTTTTCTATATTCACTTGGGTTAAATTTTTATTTATAAGAGTAAATTATTTGAGAAATTTAGAAATTTTTGCTCTTGGAATTAGAGAAAACTAGGATGCAAGATTTTAATAATTCAAAGTGATCATAGAGGTGAATTTGAAAATGAAAATTTTAAATAGTTTTATAAAGAGAAAATAATTGATCATAATTTTTTTACCAATAAAATATTAATTGAAGCCATTAGAGCCATGTTGATAGAATACAGAATTCCAAAATATTTTTTGGCTAAAGCAATTAGTATATTTTATTATATTCTAAATAGGATGAACATTAGATCCAAATTGAATAAAACACCCTATGAGCTTCTTAAGGGTAGAATACTAAAATTATCACATTTGCATGTTTTTGGATGTTTGTTGTTCATTCATAATAATATCTTTTAGAGAAATTTGATCCAAAATTTGATGAAGGAATTTTTCTTAGATACTATAGTGTTGGAAAATCATATAGAGTTTTTAACAAGAGAACCTTGGTAATTCAAGAGACCACACATGTTGTGTTTATTGAGTCTGGCATTTTGAAAGAACCAAAGTTGGAAGAGGATCATATTGAAAATAACTCCCAAGGAATTGAAAAGAAAAATTTCAAAGAAAATGTGGAAAAAGAAAACCCTTTGCCTAGAGAATTAAAATTTTATAAGAATCATCCTAAAAAAATTATTTTAGGTGAACCTAGTGAGGGTACTAGGACTAGGCATGGAGTTAGCAAATAAGTAATTCATTCTACTTTTATTTCAATAGTTAAACCCACAAATATAAATCAAGCACTTTTGAATTTTGACCATGTAAGAAGAATTGAATCAATTTATAAGAAATAATATTTGGAAATTAATATAAATGCCAAAAGATCAAAGTATTGTTGGAACTAAGTGGGTGTTCAAAAATAAAATGAATGATTCAGGAGTTGTGATTAGAAATAAGGCTAGATTGATGGCTAAGGTGTAAAATCAAATAGAAAGGATTAATTTTAAAGAGACTTCTGCCCCTATAACAAGACATGAAGTAATTAAGATTTTGTTCACCTTTGCCTGTTTTAAAGGATTTAAAATGTACCAGATATATATTAAAAGTTCCATTTTGAATGGGGTAATTCAATAGGATATTTATATTGAGAAACCTCCAAGTTTTGAAAATTCTAAATTTCTTAATCATGTTTTTAAATTGAAAAAAAATATTATATAAATTGAAACATTCATCTAGGGCTTTATATGAGAGGTTAAGCACTTTCTTATTAGATAGATCATTTATAAAAGGAAGTGTGAACACCACTCTCTTTTTGAAGAAATTAGGAGATAACATACTCATTATTTAGATAAATACTGATGATATTATTTTTGGAACTACGAATAAAAATCTTTGTGATGATTTTTCAAAAATAATGAGTAGTGAATTTAAGACGAGTTTAATGAGAGATGAAAGTTATTTTCCTGGTTTTAGCATTAATCAAAATGAGGAAGGAACGTTTCTTAGTCACTCAAAGTATATTAAAGATATTCTCAAGAAATATGAAATGAATAATACTAAACCGGTGACCACACTTATGAGTTGTTCAGTTCAATTAGATAAGGACCCAAAGGAAAAATAGGTTGTTAAAAAAATTTTAGAGGTATAATTAGATCATTATTTTACTTGATTACTAGTAAACCATATATAATGTTTAGTATTTATTTTTGTGCTAGATTTCAATATGATCTAAAAGAATGACATTTAACAACTATAAAAAGGATTTTGAGATATCTAATGGGAACTTAAAACTTAGAAATTTGGTATCCTAAGTTCAGCTCTTTGTTTAAAATTATTAGATATTCTGATTCAGACTTTGCAGGTTATAGGGTTGATTGAAATAGTACATCTGGAATTTATCAATTCATAAGAAATTCCTTAATTTTCTAGTTTAATATGAAATAGAATTTTGTAGTCCTATCTACTTCTGAAGCTGAATATATTACCCTAGGAAGTTGTGTGTCACAAGTACTTTAATTGAAATAATAATTGATTGAATTAGGATTTATAATTGGCATAACTCCTATTTTTCGTGATAATACTAGTGTCATTTGTATTTTAAAGAATTCTATCCAACATTCTAGAACCAAATATATGGATATAAGACATCACTTCATTAGAGATCAAATAGCCAAATGAGAGTTTGAATTGAATCATATTTCTACAAAAAATTTACTTGTAGGTATTTTTACAAAACCATTAGCATTTGACACATTTAGCACCCTAAGAATGAAGTTAGGTGTGATTAATCTTAATGCTTAGATTAAATATTCTCAAACTTGATATGTTAGTTATTTGTGTCTGTTTAGTTTTATTTTTGTTTTGTTTGTATGTATTCACTTTGTTTCATTTTTATTTTGTGTGTTTTTAAACTAGAAGCATGTTACTTGATTGAAATAATTAATTTTGAGAAGTTTTTTTTTTTTTTTTTTTATTTTCATGTATTATTCTCTAAGTGTGTTATTCATACTATATGAATATTTTTTCATCCTATATGATTATGTAGCGTATACATGATAGTTATGGAAAGTTGAGCAAATAAAATTTTGGATTTTTCATAGGTTACGTACTGTACGATGATGTCATTACATGATAGGATTTGCACTTATTCATCTGTATGCATAGGGATGGTTTTACAAGTTAGGTTCAGTTATTTATAACTATTCATACATAGAAAATCATCACACGTCTATACGATCCAGTTGTTAGTTTTTGTGCGGGATGAACCTAATTGCCTTTAAAATAATCTTTAATATTTTGATCGTCTTGGATGAACACATGTTCATATGATCGATTGAGTGGTCAAAAAGCCTGTATGAAAGGATGCCCTAGAAATGGCATTTTATGAAAAGCCATTTCATTTTTGGCCATTTCCATTCATATATATGAAAATAATTTTGTATCGTATGATTTTAAAATCGTACGTATAAAACAAATTTTGTACTATATGATATGTCATTTTCCTTTAAATAGAAGGGTCGTTGAAGTCATTTTCATTCTATTTCTAAACCTTATAGAGCCCTTATCTTATAAATGGCTAGCTCAAGAAAATGTCCATATGTTTCTAAGGGTTCCTAATCTAGAAGTGGTGGGGATGACAACTTTCTATCCAAGGAAAATGAGGATGCCATCTTTAGGTATTCTTCTACCAAAATCACTCCTTACCATCTTCTAATTTAGAATGATCTCCACTTTTCTGTAATGCCCCTGTTTGCTTCAACCCAATTCTCTTTCATTTTGATACTCATTTATACTTATCATAAAGAAACCTTCTAGTATTTATTAGCCAACATAAAAATTAGTGAGGATCAAATAAGGATCACTTCTTTTGTCAAGAAACAAAGAGTAGAGATTACCAAATAAGAATTAGACAACTACCTCCACTTGAGAACCCAAGGGATTAGAGCACACACTTTGACCTGTAGATTCGACTTTGACTGGTATAAAATAATAAAGTTCTTAGAGGTGTCTCTCAAGTGTGTCATTTAACAAGAGTCTGCACATTGAACCAAAATGCCTGGATCATCCATCATTTCTTAAGAACCTCAATCATTCCTACGATTGGTGATCGCATAAATATGACTCCTCTCCTATCCACTATCACATACCTAATTATGATTGAAAAACCCTTTGATGAGGCCCAACTCATCCGGGACTATATTTATAATCTTTTTAAAATTGGGCTTTCTCATCATAAGTAGAAAAATAATGTGGCTTTAGAATACTTAGTTGCCTACATCCTACATAAGAAGTACAACCTGATCCATTCTGATCCTCCTATTGAACTACCAATTTACTTTAATAATGCTTTTTTTATATATAATTATTTGAGAGAGATCAGAGTTCTAATGATGATTCTGAGGGAGAAGGGGGAGCTCCTGCTCCTGCATATGGACCCAACCAAAATTACATTAAGGAAATGGTCCAACAGTTTGATCATTTGGAGAGTCACTTTGATCAATATTTTGATTAAATTGAGACTCATTTAAATCAGTAGGATGTGAGATATCATGAGGACATGGGATGGATCCGTGGTTAGTTTGACACAATCAATGCCAATGTAGCTATGATGAATAGCTATTTTTTGTGTTCAATCAGCTTCCATCTCCAGATCAGGTCCCCTCCGATTTCTAAGTGTACTTTATTATTGTTCCTTCTATCGAGCTTTTGAGAGTGATATTATGATGTTTTTCTTTTATGATTATTGTGTGTGTTATATGTTGGTAAGTTTTTTATGAGATGATGTTGAGCGTTGTTATTTGTGGTATCATTGAGAGTGAATGTATGTGAAACTTTTTGTATTAATAAAAAATGCCATGTCATGGTGACATGTTCTTATTTCTTTCTACTTAAAATGTTGGTATGTCTAATAAGAAAAAGCTTTTGAAATTGATAATTGAAATGGATTATAAATTATTTTACTTTATAAATTAATTTTCTTACAAAAATTTAATATTTCAAAATTTTAAATTAAATTCCAACATGATTTAGATAAGGAGATCAATTTCATGTTCTTATTAAACAAACATATCTAAATATAATTATTTCAATATTAATGTCTTAATTTTATTTCTTTTTCAATATGTCTATCTTTTGTTATTAGTGAAATTTTATTTTAGATAACTGATTTTAGAAGACTCAAAAAGTAAAAAGAAGGAAATGTATAATGTGTACAAAAATCAAAAGAATGCTCAATGGTTCACAAAGTAAAAAGCGGCATAAAATTAGCCCAAATAGAAAAGATACACAAAGTGTGACATAAATATTTAAAAAGATGAGAAAAGTCACCAATTGAAATTTTGAATTGTGTTCTTTCCACTACCATTTAATCTCTAATTCAAATTAATCTAATTAAAATTTATATTCTATATTTAATTTAAAGTTAACTAATCTTTATTTTGTTATTTTTGCAATAATAATCTTTCTTTAATTTATCTAGCATGAATCATGACTTTTATTGACTTTTCTTATCGCAGTTGTTCTTTGATTTAAACGTTTTGATTTATTTTTGTATTATGAAATTAATATTGTATATATAATTGGTTTAAAACCATTTTCTATATCAAATTTTTTTGTTTATCTATTTAAAATTTTTCATTTAAAGTTTTATTTCCCTTTTTGTTGTTATCAAAAGGGGAAGTAATAATATTATTTAATTGATTGATGTTTGTTGTTTGATGTGTATGTTTTATGTGTCTGTTTTGAATGCATGAATGCATGTTTGTGAATATTTTAAATATTAAAATGTTAGTTTGTATTTGTGTTTTATGTTCATGTCTTTTGTTCGAATTATTTTTGATTTGGTGTCTTTTATTTCTTTTAGGGTTTAGGATTCTTGATCTTCATGGGAATCTCTAGATCTGCATTAGTCATTCATTTAGGGGGAGCTAAGAAAAAATTTGTTCTTTAATGGTTAACTCAAATAATAATTTTTTTGCCATTATAAAAAAGGGAGAGATTGTTGCAACTTAATTTTCATAACTATGTTTTTATAACATGTGTTTTTTTGATGATTCCAAATATTATGATTTTGATTACTATTTCTCCTAATATATATTGGATATTTTGCTTTTATTGTTTGTGTACTAACATTTCAGAGAAATCATACTTCATACTATTGAAAACTTTAATCTAAATTAGATTAGGGTTTATTAAAAATGGAGTCTATATTTTATATTTTTATTGAGTATGAGAGAGTGTGATTGTAATTGAGTAACCCTGTACTCACACTCATGGGGAGTGTTAAAATTTGCAAATTTTTTAAACTAATTTTACTATATGATTTTAGATCATACAAGACTATTTAACAAGTTATTTCCTTCAGAAAGTAGTTAATCAAACCATGAGAAGAAATTTTTTTAAGTCATGTTCGTACTGTACATATTTATACAGACAATGTCTAGAGTATGAAATATATACGTACAAGTTCATCCAGATGATCATAAAAAATTTTCTGAACTGATCATACTGTACGAAGTCCACTTCGTATAGACGACGTCTTGAGTATGAAAAGATTGGGTCTCTTTTTGTCCAAATGAACACTAAATTTTCCTAAATTGTTTGTAGTGTATTATCTCATATTTGTACAAATGAAGTCTATAGTACAAAAAGATTGGCTCTCTTTTTGTCCTGATGAACATCAAATTTCTTTGAACTGTTTATACTATATGATTTAATGTACATACAGACGATGTCCAGAGTATAAAATTGTGGGGTATCTTTTTGTCCTGACAAACTTTGAAATTTTTTTTAACAGTTTGTACCGTACAATATATATTCGTAATGTATAATCAGCATGTGCAAACATGTTTCATACAGGATCGTATGAGTAAAATTTTAACTATTCGTACGTACGATTGTCGATCGTATTGTATGATTGTAGATGCTCAAAATTGAAATTTTTTATTTTTTGGACGGTGTTTTGTGACTTTTATATATAAGGTCCTTTAAACTAATTTTTAATGAATCATTCTTCATTTTTATTGAAAGAAAAAGTGTGAGAGTGTTTTTAGGTGAGTGTTTGAGAGGGATTTCTTGTAAATTAAGAGTTTGAAGGGTTCATAAGGTTACTCAAAGGTGAGATTATTTTTGTGTTTGTAACATATCTATTCCTTACTTCTTTGAAGATGCTCGATCAAAGATCTTTAAAGAAGATCCAGTTCTTTGCTAACACTTCGAGAGTGTGAAAGGATGACGTTTCTCTGCTGACACTTGGAGAGTGTGAAAGGATAATTATTCTCTGCCAGTTCTTAGAGAGTGTGAAAGGACGACGATACTCTTTCAATACTTAGAGGGTGTGAAAGTATGACAGTTCTCTAATACACCAAAGATAGATAGAAGAGAGGGTAATTATAAAGGCTTCTCCATCTTGTTATGGGAGCAAAAGGAGAGTCACTTTAATAATAGTGCATACCTGAAGAGGGATTCTTCAGGGAGTGGACTTAGGTCTAATTGAACTGAACCACTATAAAATTTTGTGTTATTTACTTTTTATGCAATTTTTATTTTCTTATAATTTCTTTTTTGTGGTTGACAATTTTCCTTGTATAAAAAAATAATAAAATATTTTTCATAGATTTTCAAAGGAAATTTTAAAATTACCAATTCATGCCCCCTCTTGGTTAGCCTTGGGATAATTGCGTTAGGTCTAAAAATCTATACAGACTTTTCAAGTAAGTAGGGCAAATAAAATAGATATTTAATAATAGCAGTGGTAAAGAAATTATAATATTGTTATTATTAAAATCAAATTATTTGGATCCAAATTTTCAATAAAACCTACTCGATTCCACTCGACAATTGTTTGGCATTCTCTTGATCAACTTCAAGGTTTGTGATTCATGATTTAGCTCCAACTATTTCATTTCTCTTATTTGGCTTCAATTCATGTTTGTGCTTTAACCTACTCAGCTCCTCGTTCATGCTTCTCTTGACCAAGTCAATCAAATTTAACCAAACCTTCCACACACTCCTACCTTCTCAAACCCTTTGACTAAGACCTCTTTGAACCCATTCAAACACATGGAGTGACCCATTGGGTCCTTAAGAGACCCCTCTTGATGTCCCAAGCCTTGTGCCCAGTTAGGTTAGCCTTTTGGCTTGACCCAAGTGTCAAAAGAGAGGCCTCACTTGAGCCAAACTCTAACTCTAGGCTAAATGGATTAAACCAAAGGTGGTATTAGGTTACCCTTGAAGATTCTCTGCCTACTCTTAGAGGGTGTGAAAGGATGACGGTTCTCTACCACACTCGAGATTGGTGAAAGAGAGTTTTGTAAAGGCTTCTCCACCTTATTGTGGGAGCTAAAGGAGAGTCACTTTGGTAATAGTGCAATACCTCAAGTGGCAGGCATCAGGGAGTGGATGTAGGTCCTTATTGATCGAACCACTATAAATTTTTATGTTGCTTTATTTTTTCGCTGCTTATTTACTTTCTGTAAGTTATTGATTCTGTGGTTGAAAAATTATTTTGAAAACTTTAAAATTAACTTGCTATGAATCATTAATCATTTTCACTTTTAAAATCAAAGAAGGTTAATTTTTAAAAGTATAAATTCACCCCCCTCTTAGTTAGCCTTGGGACATTAACTTAGGTTTAATAACCTAATCAAGATTCAACAATAATCAATAAGCAATATCAGAGCTTTGTTTTAAAATTATAAGTTTAGACTACTTTTTGACTAACGAGCATGACTACTTTTGGAAATTGGAACACACCTGAAGAATATTCAATCACTAGATCTCCTTTATTTGATAACATCCCTTTCAATTTTTGGAAAACATGCATGTCTATATTTTTACAGTCTTTAGATTATTGTATGTGGATCTTAGTACAAGAAGGGTATACATAACCAACTAGATCAGTTAATTGTATAAGAGTTGAAACACCCTTTGTAAATATGATTACAGAAGAATGTGACTTAGCACAGTTAAATGCAAAATATTTAAATAAATTTTTTTGTGCACTTAAGTCAGGAGACTGCAAGCGGGTTTGCACTTGCAAAAGTTGAAAGAACATATGAGATAGACTTTGTATCACTTATGAAGGGACTAACTAAGTAAAGTAATCTAGACTTAACATCTTGTTTCAAGATTATAAATTATTTCGCATGAAATCCAATGAATCTATTTCTGACATGTACACAAGATTAACATAGATAGTCACTTCTTTGCATGCATTAGGTAGGAAACTAACAAATGCTAAAATTATTAATAAGATTCTCCATTATTTGCCTACTACTTATGGTGCTAAAATTATACCAATTATCAAGTCAAAAGATTTGAATGATTACTCTATCGACAATCTTCTTGGATCACTAATTGCTTATGAGCAAGGAGTGAGTCAAAAAAAGATTAATGCATGAGAACAACAAAAGGAGAAGTACATTACATTGAAAGTAGAGGAATCAGAGAGTGATCTATCATAACCTGAAGATAAGGATGACATCACTTTAATGAATAAATAGTTTAGAAGCCTTCTAAAGAGGAAGCAAAAGAGACGCCAACAGTGGAATAGAGGTAAGTTCAATAGGAATATTAAGGTTTCTAATGATGTGATTTTCTATGAGTGCAGGAAACCTAAACACATAAATTCTGAATGCCCAAATCTTAAGGAAACTCCTAGCAAGGAAAAGGCAGAGAAGAAACTAAATGTGAAAAAGGGCAAAAAGAGATTTTAAAGAGCTTTTTGCGTGGACTTAGCTTCAGACTCGTTAGGAACTAAGAAGGAGGAGGAAGTCCCAACTTGTTCTTGATGGTCAATAATCTTGATTAATCAGATCAAGAAAATGTATGTGACATAACTTATACTAAACTTTTAGAAGTTTCTAAAAGAATACATGATGCATATAGAAAGTTAAAAAAATGCAAGCTAGTCTGAATATAGAATTACAAGAATTGCAGAGAGAACACGAAATCCTTAGTAAAGATTATGCATTGATAGATAACAACTACATGAGCTTACCTGATGAGTTTGATAACTTGAATAAGGAGAATGAGATTTTGAGAATATCATATGCTCAATTGAAAAAAGATTTTAAAGATTTTAAGGATGACTCTGAGAGTGAAAAATATCATTTGAACTATAGTAAGAATATTCTAAAAGATATGAATACATTTTTTAAATTAAAAGTGCAAGCTCTTGAGGAAAATAGGAAACCACCAACACTTGAAGATTTTACAAATCCTATTTTGAAGCCAAAATTTTTATAACCCATGAATAGATAGAGTAGTTATAGAAGATTGAGAAATCCATTTATTGGAGTTAAATGTTATAGTTACGGATTGATTGGACATGTTTAACACACTTATACCTTACATAGAAAAACGTATTTAGTGTGGAGACCAAAGTTGCATAAACCTAGACATATCTTACATGTATTTATTTTTAATTTTCCAAAATGTGAACCCAAACTAGTTTGGGTTCCCAAGTCTAACATTTAATGACTTTGCAGGAACTCTCTCATATAAGGCTGTGAGAGCATTTGGTACCTGGACAGTGGTTGCTCAAAGCATATGATTGGAGACACTAAGCAATTTATATCGCTAGAAGCCAGAAGTTGAGGCAGGGTTACACTTGGAGATAACACCACTAGGAAAGTGGTTGGATCAAGTATGATTGGAAACTTGCAAAACTTCTTCATTAAACATGTAGTGCCCTTAGAAGGCTTAAAGAATAATTTGTTGAGTATTAGTCAGCTATGTGATGAAGGATACATTGTTAAATTTTTTCCTACTAGCTATATATTAAGCCTAAACAGTAATAATGTTTTTCATGATTTAAGGGAAAATAATGTTTATATGCTAGATTTAAATTGTATCAAAATTTCTACTACTTTTTGTTTGAAAACTATTTCTATTGAGTCATAGCTATGGTATAGAAGACTTTATCACTCTAGCATGAAAAATCTTAGGAGAATTACCTAAAAGAACTTAGTGAGAGGTATGCCAAAACTAGACTTTACTAAGGATTACATTTACGATGTATGTCAATTAGGAAAATAGGTGAAGTCCTCTGTTCAGTCTATTAAGGATCTTAGAACTAGTAAACCTTTATAGATTTTGTATATGGATCTTTTTGGACCAGATGGAACTGTCATTCTAGGAGGGAAGGTATATGGATTCTAGATTCACATGAGTTAAATTCTTATATCATAAGAGTGAATTATTTGAGGAGTTTAGAGATTTTTTGACTTGGATTTAAAGAAAATTAGGATGTGAGATTTTAATAATCCAAAGTGATCACGGTGGAGAATTTGAAAATGATAAATTTAAAGAATTTTGTATAGAAAAAGGAATTGATCACAATTTTTCTGCACCTATAACCCTCAATAGAATGGAATAGTAAAAAAAAAAGAATAAAACATTGATAGAAGCTGCTCGAGCCATGTTGATAGAATATTCACTTCCTAAATATTTTTGGGCTGAAGCGGTTAGCACGACATGTTGTGTTCTGAAAAGGGTGAACATTAGGATGAAATTGAACAAAACACCCTATAAGCTTCTAAAAGGGAGAACACCTAATTTATCACATTTGTATGTTTTTTGATGTAAGGTGTTCATACACAATAATAGAAAATCTACCTTAGAAAAATTTAATCCAAAATTAGATGAAGGAATTTTTTTTAGATACTCTAGTGTTAGAAAATCTTATAGAGTATTTACAAAAGAACTTTGGTAGTTGAGGAGACCACACATATTGTATTTGATGAATCTAAAGTTTTATAAGAGCCAATATTGAAGAGGATGAGATAGAAATTAACTCCCCAAAGATTTATAAAATAAATTTAGATAAAAATTTGGAGTTAAAAAACACATTGCCTAGAGAATTGAGATTTTCTAAAAACTACCTTAAGGAATTGATTTTAGGTGAACCTAGTGAGGGTGTTAGGACTAGACATGGATTGAGCATAGAAGACAATCATTCTACCTTTATTTCTACAATAGAACCCACAAATATAAATCAAGCACTTAAGAATGAGTTTGGGAATTAATTATAAGGCCAAAAGATCAAAGTGTAGTTGGAACTAAGTGGGTATTCAAGAACAAAATGAATGACTAAGGAGTTGTCATTAGAAATAAGGCTAAATTAGTGGCTAAGGGGTATAATCAGATTGAAGGGATTGATTTTGAGAAAACTTTTGCTCTTGTAGCGAGACTTAAAGCAATAAAAATTTTGTTAATCTTTGCTTATTTTAAAGGATTTAAATTATTTCAAATGAATGTTAAAAGTGCCTTTTTGAATGGGTTAATTCAAGAGAATATTTATGTTGAACGGCCTCTAGGTTTTGAAAATTCAAAGTACCCAAATCATGTTTTTAAATTGCAAAAGACATTATATAGATTGAAACAGGCACCTAGAGCATGGTATGAGAGGTTGAGCACTTTCCTATTTGAGAGATGTTTTGAAAAAGAAAGTGGAGATATAACTCTCGTTTTGAAGAAATTAGGAGATGATATACTCATTGTATAAATTTATGTTGATGATATCATCTTTAGATATACAAATAAAAATTTTTGTGACAATTTTTCTAAAATAATTGGTAGTAAATTTGAAATGAGTCTAATGAGAGATTTAAATTATTTTCTAGGATTTAGCATTAAGCAAATTGAGGAATGAACATTTCTTAGTCAATCGATGTATGTTAAGGACATCTTTAAAAAGTATGAAATGGATAAAACTAAACTAGTTAGTACACCAATAAATTCCTCAGTTCAGTTGAATAAGGACCCAAAGGAAAATTCTGTTGATTAAAAAAAATTTAGGAGAATAATTGGATCTTTACTTGACTGCTAGCTAGCTCGATATTATGTTCAGTATTTATTTGTGTGTTAGATTTCAATTCAATAAAAAAGAATTACATTTGATAGCAATGAAAATGACTTTAAGAAATCTCTTGGGAACTCAGAACTTAGGTATTTGGTATCCTAAGTTTAGCTCTTCATTTGAAATAATTGGATATTCAAATTTGGACTTTGACGGTTGTAGGGTTGATAAAAAGAGTACTTATGGAACATGTCAATTTATTGGAAATTCTTTAGTTTCCTTGTCCAGTAGAAATTAGAATTCTGTAGCTTTATATATTAATGAAGCTAAATACATTACCTTAGGAAGTTGTGTGGCATAAGTTCTTTGGTTGAAACAACAGTTCATTGAATTATGATTTACAATAGGCACTAATTCAATTTATTTGTGATGACACTAGTGCCATTTGTATTTCAAAAAAATCATATTCAACATTCAAGAACAAAACATATTGATATAAGGCTACATTTTATATGGGATTATGTATCCAGAGGAGAAATTAAACTAAACCATGTTTCAATAGGAAATCAACTTACAGATATTTTTATAAAATCACTAGCCTTTGATACATTTAGCACATTAAGAATAAAGCTTGGTGTGATTAACCTCAAGGCTTAATTAAAATTTTCTGCAAACTTGATATGTATATTTGTATTTTCTATTTTTTTTAATTATTTGTGCGTATTTATTTTCGTGATTTTGGTGTTTTTGTTTTGTGTGATTTTAAAATATATTCACATCAAATTTCATGTTTTTGATTGATCGTGCAAATTTTTTCTAAGTGTTCTATTTATACTGTACGTAATTCCTTTTGTACTATATGATTTCTATAGCTTATTGATCATTGGGTAGGACATATTACGTATAGTTTTTTGTTTTCAATACATTTCATATTGTACGATCCCCATATCATATGGATAATGTGTATTCATTCTTATGTATGCATGTATACGGTTATACGGGCAAAAGTAGTTATTATTACTGATCGTACGTATGAACCTGGAGTTCATACATATGAACCATGTGACATTCAACGTGAGGGACAAATCAAACTATCATTAAAATGATCTTAAATAACCGATCATTCCAAATGAACAACTATTCGTCTGTACGATTGTATGGTCAAAATGTTTGTACAAAAGGATGCCTTGTAAATTATGTGAATATGAAAAGTCAATTCATTTTTGAACTCATTCGATCGTACATATGAAATTTATTTTCGTACTTACGAACCGTCAATCGTACTGTACAAACCAATTTTCATATGCATGAAAGATCATTTTTTCTTTATATTGAAGTCTTTAGAACTCAATTTTCATTCACTTCAATAGGCTTTTAAATCCTTCTCATCTTCGAATCTTTGTAATGGCAAGTACCAGCAAGCGGGGTAGACTTACTAAGGGTCTGTCCTCTAGGAGTGAAGACGACAACTTTCTATCCAAAACTAATGAAGATTCATTTCACAGGTTCATTAATGCCAAAATCACACCCTCATGAGTCCTTCTCCAAGAAGACATTAATTTTTAAGTAATGGCTCTTTTCGCTGCCACCAAATTTGCTTTTATCCTAATCCTTATTCACTCCTACAACAAGGACACTTTTCACTATTTTCTTGCAAATATGACTTTTAGCACTGACCAAAGTAGGATTAGGTCTTCTATTTTGAAGAAACAGGTTGAAATAACCAAGGAGGATTTGAAAACAATCTTACATTTAAGGACTCAAGGAATAAGAGCCCACACCTTGACCTCTGCTTCTGATTTTGACTGGACTGAAATAAACAAGGTGATTAGAGGAATTGAAGAAGTGTGTCATTTTCCTAAAGTGTCCACTTTGATCCAAAATGCAAGGATCATCCAGCATGTTCTTAGAACCTCTATAATTCCTAAAGCTGGTGATCGTATCAATATTACTCCTCTTCTTTCCACTTCCACTTACCTTATCATGAATGGTCAACCTATAGATGAAGCAGTAGGAGATGGACTAGTATTTTAATAGACTTGAGAGTCATTTTGATTAGCACCTTGATCAAATTTAGACTTAACTACAGCAGTAGGATGCATAATACCAGCAGGACATTATATAGATATGAGGTCAATTCGACTTCATGAACTCCAATGTGGCTATGATGAGAAACTATTTTTCTTTCTTCAACCAGCCACCTCCTCCAGACCAGGACCCCACAGAGTGATAGATATACTTCTTATGTGATTGTCTTTGCTAGTTCTTAGTGATAGATGTACTTTTTATTTTTATGTTTGATGATATGTTGCAGTTGAATTGATATCATCTAAGCTTCATTGTATTATCTTTTTCTTGATATCTTTTAAGTTGATTTTGTTCTCTATTAGAAATATTTGTTTGCCAATATGATAATCCAATCATAATTGATCTAAAAAGTGGTATAATTTTAAAAGCAATACAAAAATTAATTTAATTAGAAAATCTAATTTTTCAAAAATATAAGATAATTTATAACTCAATCAAGTGAAGGTTATCAATTTCATGTTCTTTCTAGACTTACAAAATTTTAATATTATTATTACAATTTTGATGTCTTATTATTTTTATTTCTCTTTTCAATATAAGTATCTTTGTACTTAGAGAAGTTTGAGCTTTTAGATTATTGATTTAGGAAAGATCAATTAAAAAAATGGAAAATGTACAAATGTACATAAATCAAAAGAATGCTTAATGTTTCATAAATTGAAAAGCGGCACAATATTAGCCCAAATATAAAAAGATGCACAAAGTGTACAACAAAATATTTGAAAAGATGTGTAATGTCGCCAAACAAGTATATGTTCTTCTTTTATCTTTTAATCTTCAATTTCAAATCAATCTAATATTTAGTTATATTTTGTATTAAAAATTGACTTAAATTAATCTTCACTTCGTAACTTTTACAATAATTCTCATTATCTAATTGTCTAGAATGTTTCATGACCTTGATATATTTTTCGTGTCTATATTATATCTTAATTGTAATTTTATGAATCTTTATTTTTCTCTAATGAATATTAATCTTATTATTGAAATTATAAATCCATCTCTTTCAGGATTAATTATCAAAGGTTTCTCATATGACTTCTTATATTTCTTTTGTCTTTTCTTCTTCTCTTTTGCTGTTGTAAAAAGGGGGAGAAATAATATTTGCATTTGATTATTTTTTGCCTTGTTGTTCGCTTTGTTCATAGTTGCTTTGTTTGTAAATTTTTGTTTCTCACTTTGTGTGCGCATTGTGTATTTTAAAACTTAAAAAATATTAAATAATAAAAAATTGATTTATTATTCTTAGAAATTTCCTTATATTCACATACTTATTCATTCAGGGGGAGTTAAGGAGAAATTTAGGATATTTAATTTTACTCAAATAATAATTATTTTGCCATCATCAAAAAGGGGGAGATTATTAAGATAGTTGATACTTGGTTTTGCATGATTGACATTCTTGTAACTTGTATATTTTTTATGATTCTAAATATTATTATTTTTATTATTATTTCTCCTAACATATTTTGGAAGAATTGTTTTACTCTTGTGTGTACTAACATTTTAGGGAAATCATACTCCGATTGTTGAAGACTTCAAATCAAGATCAGTTATAAGATTTTTTTATAATTGAAGTCTATATTTTTCATTTTATTGAGTATGAGAGAGTGTGATTGTAATTTAGTAACTGAACACACACACACTATAGGAGAATTTTAAATTTTATATTTTTAAATTGATCGTACTGTACGATACCCTTTCTTAAGGGTCGATTTGGTCAGTTATTTTCTCCAATCAGCAATGCAACGAACAGAAATGTCAAAATTTTTTTTAAGAATAGTTTGTGCGTATGATATTTTTTTATAGTACCAGAACAAACGACTCTATTTTTTGTTACTACAAAGTTCATACGTATAATATTTTTTGATCGTAACAGGATGAACGACTCAATTTTGTCCTAATGTAAAGATCACACAGGCGATAGTTTTTTATCGTGCTGGGGCGAACGACTCTATTTTGTCCAAATATGAAAATCGTACTGACAATAATTAATTTTGTATAGGGATGATGTCCTCTATTTTGTTCATATAAGGAGATCGTATGGACAATATTTAATTTCATCCTAGGACGAATGCCTCTGTTCTATCCTAAGAAGAAGATCGTACTGACAATATTTAATTTCATCCCAAGACAAAAAACTCTATTTTTATTCTCGTTCATTTTATACTGATATTTCATACAAACAAAGTTTGAAATTTTTTCTATCTGTACCAAATGAACTTAGTTTGTATGGGATGATGATCGTGTACAAAATGATTTCGTATCGATTCATAATGAGTTCATATGCAACAGTATTTAAACTGTTCGTACATATGAATATACGATGGTACGGTACGATTGAGTATGTTTAAAATTAAACCTTTAGTTTTTTGGACGAGTTTTTGCGTCTTTTGTATAAAAGGTCCACTAAAAACTGACACGTAATCTTTTTGTCATCTGGTCTTCGTGATTTGTAAAGGGCAATTGAAGGAGAGAGTGTGAGAGACTATTTAGAAAGATTTCTTCCTAGTAGAGTGTGAAGGGTTTACAAGATTACTCAAAGGTAAGGATCTCTGTGTGTGTTTTGTGTTTCTTCACTCTTTATCTTATGTTTCTAGATTGCTCATGTGAAGATCTTTCAAGAATATCTAGTTCTCTACCGACCAATGGAGAGTGTGAACAACTAAAGGTTCTCTTCCTACACTTGGAGAGTGTGAACAGTCAAAGGTTCTCTGCCTACACTTGGAGAGTGTGAACAACCTAATGTTCTCTGCCTACGCTTAGAGGGTGTGAAAGTACAAAGGTTCTTTACCTACACTTGGAGGGAGTGAAATGACGAAGGTTCTCTGCCTACACTTGGAGGGTGTGAAAGGATGATCGTTCTCTGCCGCACTGGGGATTGGTGGAAGAGAGTTTTGTAAATACTTCTCCATCTCACTATGGGAGATAAAGGACATTCACTTTGTTAATAGTGCAATACCTGAAGTGGAAGGCTTCAAGGAGTGGATGTAGGTCGTGTTTGACCAAACCACTATAAATCTTTATGTTGTTTTATTTTTCCACTGCTTATTTACTTACTCCAAGTTATTGATTCTGTGGTTGAAAAATTATTTTGAAAACTTTAAAATTAACTTGATACGAATCATTAATTGATTTCACTTTTAAAATCCAAGAAGGTTAATTTTTAAATGTGTCAATTCATCCCCACTCTTGGTTCGCCTTGGGATATTAACTTAGGTTTAGTAACCTAATCGATATTTAACAAGAATCAATATGCATGATCGGCCAGGATGATCAGTTCAAAAACCTTAGTTGTTCCTGGATGGTCAAACATCGGCCAGCTTCTATTCAAGGCGATGCTCTAGACAATATGCACTTAATAGAACTAATCGTCCGGGATGATCGCAAGATCGTTCTAGAAGATCAGATTATTTTTCCATCATCCAGACATCTATTCAGGGTAATGTTATGGATGATATTCAATGACTTGTACTAAGAGCTATTATGTAGCTCTTCTATTTAAGAGCTATTATGAAGCTCTTCTATTTAAGACCACTTTTTCTACCCAAGAGATTATCTTTTGCTGGTATTCTAACCTGAGAGAGCCAAGAGGAGAGGGAGAGCAAGGGAGAAAGAGAGAGAGGATCTTGTGAGGGGTTTCCCAAAGGTTGCTCCAAGTAAGGATCCATCATTATCTTCTCTAGTTGTCATCCCTAGTTCCTTGGGGGTTTTAAAGAGGTCTACTTTAGCAACTGATTAAGGTTATTTGCCTGCTTGACGAGGAAGCAAAAGAAGTTAAGGTTCTCTGCCTGCTCCAGGAGGAAGGAAGCAAAAGGAGTTGGGTTCTTTGCCTCACCAGGGTTGGTGAAAAGGATATTTATACAGGCTTCTCAACATTGCTGTGGGAGCAAGAGGAGAGTCACTGAGTTTAGTTTAATACTTGAAGGGTGCCTTCGGGGAGTGGACGTAGGTCAAGTTGACCGAACCACAATAAATCTCTATGTTCTTTATTACTGCTTCTGTATTTAATTTTTGCACTTTTATTTCTTTGTAATGAACTTTGGTTTTAAGTTTGTGTTTTGAATAATGAATTTTAAATACCAATTCACTCCCCCTCTTTGTTAGCCTTAGACTAGTTCATAAGGGCTTAACATCCCTGTCAAACTTTCAAGAGCCACCAAGGAACCAGTGGAGCAACTCGAAGAAGATGGAGAACACCTTATTTGGAGCAACCTTTGTGATTCCCTCATAAGGATCTCTCTCTTTCTCTCTCAATCTCTCCCTCTTCCTTCTCTAAGCTCCCTCTTAAATCGACTCCACAGCAAAAGATTAACAAAAGGGTTAATACTATTACTTAAATAGTGAGCCTCCAAAAGAAGCCCTAATTTTCAATTATGTGCAATTGGTTATCCAAGACAATTTATAGATCATCATGTACAATTAGTACAAAATAGCCCCATTAGCTAGGACGATCACCATTTCTCTATAGGATAAGTACAAGTATTTGTACATATTGTCCAATATAATCTTTCGATCATATGGGATGATTAGTTCAACTTACCATATTGATCATCCAGTACACATTTGATGATGGGTTGTGATCTCCATATTGTCCCAGAAACATCTTGGGACTTTCTAGACGATCCTTCTAGATGATTATAGTAAATTTACGATTTTTTTTTAATCTTGGACAATAAGGGATCATCCTATGAAATATACTAAATCGTTCAGTACTATCTAGATGGATCGTCCTGTATAATTTGATTGAATAATTTAACCATAATTACTCTCCTAATCATTGGATAAATTTAGGTATGATTTACAAAAATCATATATGACGATACATATCATCCTATATGATTAGAACAAAAATTAAAATTAAAACATCTCCTAAATTATGATTGACGGCTATTTTTATCATTTAAGCTGATCGCCCTAGATGATATAAATCATCCAATACGATTAGTTTAATCACTTATAATTAGCCAGATTCCCTAATCAAGTTTTCTTTTTTTAAAACTGATCATCGAGGATGATCTAATATCGTCTTGTACGATTTAAGCAAAAACAAAAAAAAAATATCTGACTCACCAAATTTCTCCCACTAAGTGTGTGAGTTTAATGTTACTTATCTGGGGGTCTACTTTATTCAAGATTTGACTCAAGAAGGTAAAAAAAACATTGAACCAATGATTATTTGCTAAGATTCCTCTTTATTGAAGATAACCAAATAAACATGAGGGTATTACACTATTTGTCTCACTCCTTTAACACTCAGCTAGGTTGAGAAGCCCTTCTCACTTCATAGGTGGATAATAGCTATTACATACTCTTCATCCCTAATGCATCTTTTCTTCTCACCTCCTTGGCTTGGCAAAGTTATCATCCCTCTTTTCACCTGCAAGCCCGACGGAGATGCTAATCTTTTCTCTTCCGTCCTAAAAATTGCAACATAAGAATTTAAATCATTCCTTCATCACTATTTTCCTTTTCTTCTTACTTTAAACAAAATTCTTCATTATAAATTCCTCTCCCAAAACCTGCTCTAGTATTCAATCAATCATTGCAATATACCCATAAAATTTCATGCTACTCATACTAAAATCGATCAGTGCTTCAGGCAGTCGGACATGTACTATCCTATATTCTTTTATTTTCATTCCACACTTCTTTTCCTTCCCTTCCCTGCATCTCACACATCATCTTTAACTTCTATTCTTCTTTTTTATTTAACAATTTGACCTGATACTCATCTCTTCTTTTTAGGTTAACATGAAAGGAAGCCAATCGATGGTTGCTTTTGAATGGCTGCATAGAAATAAGAATAATAATTAATTAATTTATTAGGATTACTATCTAATTAACATTAGTTTAATCATTAACAATGAATTACTCAATTAATATTAAGTGTTAATTAATTAATTCCTTATTAAAAGTAATTAATTAACATAATAATATTCTATGTGTTAAAAGTAATTAATTGCTTACATAATTAAAAGTATTATAAGTTAAAATTTTAGGAAGGTAAATTTTTTAGAAATATTGGTTGAAGTTAATAATTTGGGGATAACTTAAATAATCAAAATATTGTAATCTTACTTAGAATTTTGGTTATTACACCTTCAACTTCTAAAAAAATTGTCCTAACACTCCAAATTCTATACAAAAGCTATTAATGTCAGAATAAGTCTTATCAATGGAAAATAAATCAAAGAAAATTTATGGATGAAGTTTTGATACTAACCATCCAAGCCTAAGAAACTATGATCCTCCAATATTGTAGTAGGCCATCGCTGATCAGAAACAACTTAAATCTTTTGGGGATCTACTGAAATCCCTACACTTCTTACCACATGCCACATACGTTAAATGTTGTCAACCAGAACTCACACTTTAAGAACTTAGCATATAACATATGATGCATTAGAATCTCTAGAGAAGTCCTCAAATGTTGTTTGCTCATCCTCTGATCTAGAATAAATTAGAAAATAATCTATAAAACTATCACAAATTGGTCCAATTATTTCTTTAAAATTCTATTTATCTAATCCATGAAGACCACTGGGGCATTCATCACTCCAAATAACTTTACTAAAAACTCATAATGATTGTACATCATACTAAAGTAGCCTTCGCCACATTATTATCTTTCACTTTTTGTTGATGATAACCATATCACAAATTAATCTTAAATAATAATAAACATCTATCCAACTGATAAAACAAGTCATTAATCTTTAGTGGAAGATATCTGTTTTTGATACTAACCTTATTAAGTTCTCTATAATCAATGCACATTTGTAAGGTACCATCCTTCTTCTTGACAAATAATACAAGTTCTCCCTACAGAGACACACTAGGATGAATAAAACCTCAATCCACTAACTTCTAAAGCTGCACCTTCAATACATGAGGTTCCTTAGGTGACATCTGATACGGGACCCTAGAGATCAAAGTAGTTCCTAGAAATATATCTATACAAAACTCCACCTCTCTATGTGGTGATAAAGTCACTAACTCCTCAATGAAAATATATGAAAATTATTGAATCATAGGAACACTACTCAATTATAAAGAAGAAAGCTTCATATTTGTAGTATAAGCTAACATATTGAACTTAAAAGTCTATCCACTTTTAGAGTATAAATAATAGAAGAAAGAATACCGTTGATTTCCTTAAGTATAAAGCTCTCGCCATTCTGATAAAGAATCACTTTCTAATTTAGTCACTCAATATGATCCTCATACTGACTCATTATGTCCATACCAAAAATAACATCGAATGCAAAAATAGGTAATAAAATTAAACTATTTCTTTTAAGCCCTATTAGAAAACTCTGAATCACCAAAATAAACCATACTAACTACCATTCTTTCTCTCATAGGAAAAACCACAAATAAAGAAACATGCAATAATATTGATGGAAAATAAAGAGAATCAAAATACTAATATTATATAGAAGAATGACTAGCACCAGAATAAAGTAAAATATGGCAAGAAGATGTAGAAAAGTAGTATATGTGGCAACATTTGGTCACTTGTTGACTTCTTACTAAGTTAGACTATAAACTCATGGATATACTATTGTCAAAGTAATAAAACACCATTCACCTTATCAACTATCAGGATGCCAACCTCATGATATCGACCCAACTTCATAGCTGTCTAAAACCAAAGAATATGGTTGGGATGGTACAGTCATTATCCTACCCATTATTAGCTACCTAAAATAATCAACTCTCAAATTTGAATATCTATCAAATGCGCCTTATAGAAACTCAACCATTTTTATTTGTATTAGACATAAGAAAAATATTAACCAGATGCTTAATAGCACTTACCATTATGTTTCCTGTCAAATTGTGGACATAATGGGAGCCCTTGATTGAACCTCTAGAATTAATAACATTGCCTCTATCAGAATAAGAAGAAATTTCTACTTATTGTCCCTTCCTTCTAAACTTAGTAGGTCCAACGATGTTCTTCTTATTATAAAGTCTACTCCCAATTATCTCACTCTCAAACCTCTTCTTACTTGTAGCCCATCACTTTTGAATTCTTATAATATTAGTCTCTATTCCCTTGGCCCTCTCAACGAACTGAGGAAATTTTATAATACTTTGGGCCAAATATGATTACCTCAAAGCATCCCAAATTCCTTCATGAAATTGACAATATTCTCATCAGAAGTACTAATTAACTATTGAGCATACCCAAAGAGAGAACTAAATTCAGCCTTGTACTGTATCATTATCTTATTTCCCAGAATCAATTCAGAAAAGATCTTTATTGCTATCTTATAGTAGATAGATGTATGAATCATGTATTGAATGTCTCTATAAACTCCTCCTAAGTAATAATTGTATTTACATGACCTTATTTCTCCTTCCATTATCCCAATCACCTGTATTTTACCTCCCCATCAAATAAAAATGCATCTAAGGAAACTCTCCTCTTAGGAGATAGTGCATCGCATCCAATGTCTTCTCTACCCTCATGATCCAATCCTTACTTACTTTAGGCATAATAATACCTTAAAGTATAAGAGATTGTAACCTCATATATTTTTATAAATAACTATTCAAGACATCATATCAGATACCAGAAACTTGCATATAAGCCTCACCACTAACCAACTGCTATACTCGTAATCTAATAAATCACCTTAGAATGGATCAAAAGGGTTGTACCCAGAACCTGAGCTTTTTAACTAGAGCTATGGCCATTGGTATATCTGGATCTAGTTGAGATGGATCATCCATCTCAAAACACTGAACACAATTGTATGTAACACATGCGTTTGACAAACAAACAAAATGAGTGCCAAAAATAACTCAAAATCATCTAACTTTTCTACTGATTAAATTATACGACTGTATTATTATTTAATTCTCCAATCGATGCTTTGATACAAAAATTCTTATCATAACCCAACTTGATTTTACCTTATTCCATATAGGTCATAACATGTCTGATTATGGTAACACTAACCCCAAGATATAATTGATGAAGTGTATAAAAAACATCCAATTTATATACTATATAGATCCATCATTGAATGTAATATAAAGTGGAAGACTATTGATTCTCAATATTGATTTTTATAAATTATCCATAAATACATGTATAATTTGAGGTATATATAATAATGCTTGGCAACTCACAATATAATTAAATAAAATGCAAGCCTACAAAATAAAGCTAAGCAAACGAAAAGGCATAATTTTAGCATGGATCGAAGCCTGGTATCAAAAACTACTTAACTTGCTTCTTACAAATTCCATAGCCCACTAACTTTGGCATAATAAAATCTAACCTCGATAGTCCATTTCCTTCAACATCACAAAATCACACCTTTTAGCCCACTTGCTATAGTATAATAGAATCTGATCACCTTGATAGCCAACTAGCTCCATCATAATTTAATCCCACCTTGGTAGACCACAAGCTCCACCATGATAGAATCCATCCTTGATAGCCAATTGGAGCTGACATAATAAAAGCCCATGTTAGTAGGGTGTTGGCTTCGGCATAACATAATCCCACCTTAATAAATCTAAGGCTCCATCATAATAAAATCCCTTCTTATTTTAGAATTATTATTTATATCCAATGCATTTTACTAAATAGAGCATAGTTGGACTCAAAATAGAAATTACCAAATTGTCTTAATGGTAGACAACAAAAATACTATAGAGCAAAAAATCACTTTTTCAAATCATAACCAAATTACCAGAGGTTTTTTAAAATATAAATTTAAGAATTTATTCATACTATGAAACTATTTTTAAGAGTATGAATTATTTCCTATTTAATATAATCAACACAAATTTTAAAATCACCAAGAGAAAGTATCCTAAAAATTTCAAAATATTTAGATTCTCAATCTATATTATAGATAAAAAGTTACGTAGCAAAATTTTTATCAAAATAATTTATCCACAATTTTTGGTAATGAAAATATCAAATTTATCAAAAATAAAATCCCTAAAATATTGAATTATTAAAAATTTAGATTGGCAAAATGTTTCCTATCTTAATCTGTATATCTTTTCTAACTAGTCTGATAGCTAAAAATGGCCTGAAGAGGCTCAAAGTGCAGTTTCTTTCTCTCTCAAATTCCACTCTATTGCTTCAGCTAGCGCAGTGTTAAAATGCTATGGAATAAGGGATTTAAAATACATTAAAAGTACAATTAGTGTTCTATCACCACTATATTGCCATATTACACTGCACGCTCATTTATTTTCATAAAAATTTAAGACTATAGCACTGAATTGTTACTATATGGCATTGTGGAATTGTTATAGAATCAAGGAACTCAGACAAACAATGTTGTGGTGCTTAAATAGTAAAAATTTAGAATGTTTTCAAAAATTTGCATGAAACCTTTGCTACTTATTCTAGAACACATGCATCCCTTTTTACACACCAAAATAGTACAAAATACATGCAAATAGGTTCAAAACATAAAATTTTAAATAGTTACAATTTTCCAATTAGTTCATGTTGTTCTAAATTGTACTATAATTTTGGAGGTTTCATAGTATCACACCGCATCGATCTTTTCTTTTTCTAATTTATGTTATGTATGCTTGGTCCTAGTGACCATAGTCAATAGTTTTAGTGTATTTCTTACCCAAATTGGTTCAATCATTTGAGGTGAAAAAGGGGTTGAGTCCTCACCTTGGATGATAAGGGAAAAAACTATCTTATCAATTTATTTGTGGGAGTTTGGGTGCTCTTGAGGTGAGCATCAAAACTCTCATTTTTTAGTGTAAACACTAATATTGAGGGAGCCCTATTAAAGTGAGGAAAAATGAGGGAAGATATCTCTCTTTTCACATTAATCATTGAGATTTCTTTCTCTGAAAGAGTTTTCAAAAGATAATGTAAAACAGGCATGGAAATTCTTCG
Organism: Dendrobium huoshanense; assembly: GCA_016618105.1. Lineage (NCBI taxonomy): Eukaryota > Viridiplantae > Streptophyta > Magnoliopsida > Asparagales > Orchidaceae > Dendrobium > Dendrobium huoshanense. The sequence continues at coordinate 9,795,069 of CM028355.1, forward strand.
ACCATTTTAACTAAATTTTTTAGAACTCTTTCCTTTGTCACCATCAATTGCATTAGAAAATCCATTGACTTTTTTATGTGAGTGTATGCAAATATATGTAATATGAGACATGTAATGTAGATGTATGTAATGTGATCATGTAATAGCAGTATGATGTAATACCTTTAATTTATGAAAAAAAAGATAACTTTTGATACCTTCTAGCTTTTGTCAGGATGTCATCTATGAAGTGTTCACATTTTTTTTGTTGCTTCTTGGACATTTTTTTGAATTAATTCTATGAATGAGAGTGCATTTGATAAAACATTTTTACTTTGTTGTCTTGAAAGATATTTAAGGGTTATAGTTCACTAGAAAGCCAACTTTTGTATATTATGGGAGCTCTAGCATTTATATAGTTCTTGAGTGTCTGGGGGGCCTAACCTTGCCTTAGGGAGTAATCCAATCATTTCTTTTAACTTAGAAAAGGAGGGGGTTGGATAGTCGAATACTATTTAGTTAATCATTCTCATCCTTATGCTTAATCATTCTCATTATTTTAGCTTAGATATGGAGGGGGATTGGATAATCTCATAATACTTGGATGATAAGCTAGTTATCATAAGATCGATAGGGCTATGATTATGTGAGTCTCAAGTGAGAGATGAGATTAGTATTCTAGAATTTAAGAAGATTATAGTTTAGTGAGTTTGAAATAAACTTTCATTTTTTGAATGGTCAAGAGACTAGAACTTTATGATTTTGGAATGTGTAGTGAACTTGAATATTGGAATAATCAAGATATTTAAATATGGTGAATTCAAAATAAGTAGAAAACTTGATTGGGGGTGTTCTATTATTAGTCTCTTGATGAAGGATAAATTTTAAGGCATACTATAAAGATGACTTTTATTCACATTGGGGGCACCCACGCTAGTGCAGGTCTTTAGTGTCTAGGTGCCTCATCTCACCTTAGGGAGTAATCTAATCTTTCCTTTCAGCTTAGACTAGGAGGGGGATAAGCCAATCCCGTCTTACTCTGATGATCATTTGGTTATTATAAGATTAAGAGACTAGGTTAGATTGGAGTTTAGTTTTGGAGGATTTCTAGATTAGTAGTTCTCATTGAGAAAGTTCCCTAAATGTTTTAAAGATTATTTTTTGGTAGGTTCCCTTTACTATATTGTGCTTTTATAACATATATTTTTATTTAGAGTAATTATTTTTAGTAAGTGAGAATATTTTGTATATGCAGAGAGATATATCCCTTTACAAAAAAAATAGTTTGAGCCCATTGGCATTTTAATTCCTAGGTATAATGTTCTCATTATGATTTTGTAGTTTCTAGGTTCCTGGACCGACATACCTTCTGATCACATAGCAACCTTCCCAAGAGCTAGCTAGTTTTTAGAGTGTGGTACTATGAGCAGCTATGTCTACTTTCTTTAGGACCAAGTTTCCTTGTCAAAATATCTTCTTTTTTAAATGTATATAGAAATATTTGGCAGTTCTTCTCTTAATTTCTTTTTGTCATAGGTTCCTTGTAGTAAGAGTTCTTCTAGTAGGTTGGTGTCCATTTGTAAGCCTTCGTACTTGCGTATCTCCCATTTAATGGTTCTAGTTTGAGTTATGGCTAATACTTTAAAATTCAAGCTCATTTGTTAGTGCAACCTCTATACTATGATAGAGCAAGAAGGGTGTGTTAGCTTTAGCCATTGACAACATCTTTCTAAGATCCCAAAGTATTGATGGAAGTAGTTTGGCCCACTTCCCTTCAACACCTTCGATCGTTTAATTGTTTTGGGGATGCTGAGTATTAGCTTGTTGGTGGCTTCATCCCATCTGTTGGTTTGAGGGTGATGTTCAGATGTGAATTTGACACAGATTCCATGGGATTCATATAACTCTTTAAGTTTCTTATAAAAAAAATTTGGTATATTGTTTGTAATGATGGTGAAAGGAACTCTATGTTGGCAGATGATGTATATCAAGATGAAGTTTTGGATCACAATGGAAGTAATAAAAGTAAGACATTTGACTTCAATCAACTTTGTTAAGTAGTCAATGATGACTATGATGAATCATTTTTGTTTCATTGATTAAAAGAGCATGCCTAGCTAGTCGATTCCCCACTTGGAGAATATCTAAGGACTTTTTATTAAATATAGTCAATGAGAAGGTTGTAGCTACAATATAGTAATTATTTGACATTTTAAGCATTACATAGATAATTCTTTGATATCTTCTCTTTTAATAATGACAAAAGTACCCTTTCCTAAAGATCCAGTGCGAGAGAGTGCATCCGCCATAATGCCCTTGCATTGCCCCAAATGGATTTTAGTTAAGAGGACTTCTTTTTAATTTTAAGTACGTATTTGAGTTTGAGCTAGAGGGTGGATCTCCTTGAAAGGTTATTACCTATTAGAAAGTGGTTGGCCATCTTTGCTTTAAATCAATATAAATTACTGTCTTAGGGAATGATTGATTCATTCATAAGGTTGTTAATGTAAGAATCCATCCAACTCAAAGAACGCGGAGATGGGGGAATAGTTTTCTTATGTTACTTCTTATTCTTTAATGGAAAGTGTGGAGACCTTAAGGCTTGCTATTCACAAATACTTCCATGGTTATTGAGAAGGTCAACAAGCTAGTTCTAACTCCTGAGGATTTGAGTAATTCTTAAATACTCAAATTTGTTGATTCCATCAAAGACCCTAAATAGGTATTTTGTGACTGTTCTATATCTAGCTTTATATTCTATTTTTATCTAGTTTATCTTTTTCTAGGAGTATACATATGTTTCTAGATGACTGATTCCTAATTTAGAGGGGATTTATATTCCTAAGATTAAGGCATCATACTCAGCTTGACTTTTAGTAACTAGAATTTAAAGATGATGATTTGTGTAATAATAATTATTGTAGAAATTTTTATGACAATGCTATCACCAACTACCTGCTCTCCTGAAGCTCCATCCATGTACAAGGTTTAATGAAGTGAGGTTTCTTTTGAGTATGCATTTGGGTTGGCGCAGCTAGTGAGAAAGTCAACAAGCACTTACCCTTTTATTTGCATGTATTATTTAATCTATTGAGTTTAACTAATCATTTAAGTAATCTATGAAAGTTCATATAGGTTGTTATACCTAAAGCAATTGTTCAAAGGCTAACCAGGAGGAGGGGAGGGGGGGGGAGTGAATTGGAAATTAAAAAAAAAAAAACTTTTTGGTATATTAGAATACCATTCTTATAATTTTTAGCACAATAAAAGTTTGATTAAACTAAATTTTTCAACCACAAAAATAAAAATACAAAAAATTAAGATTGTGGAAAATAAAAATAAAAGAACACAAAAATTTATAATGGTTCGGTCTAACTAGACCTATGTCCACTCCCTAAAGACTCCCTCTTAAGGTATTGCACTGTTACCAAAGTGACTCTCCTTTGCTCCCATAACAGGGTGGAGAAGCCTTTACAATTAACCTCTCTTCCACCAATTCCCGGTGCAGTAGAGTACCGTCATCCATTCATACACTTCAAGAGTTAGTAGAGAACCGTCATCCTTTCACACCCTCCTGTGTCAGTAGAGAACTAGCGTCCTTTCACGCCCTCTTAGTGTTGGTATAGAACCAGCATCCTTTCACACCCTCCTGGTGTCGAAAGAGAACTGGCATCCTTTCACACTCTCCAAGGGTCGGTAGAGAACTGGATCTTCTTCAAAGATCATCTCTCAAGCATCTATAAAGAAGAAATGAATAGATTTGACAAACTTACAAAGAGATCCTTACGTTTGGTCAACCTTGTGAATCCTTCACAAATTATGCTTGCAAGATCTCTCAATTTACACTCCCAAACACTCTCCCAAAGCACTCTTATAATTGCTCTCAAAAGAAAATATGAAGAAGAATGTAAGACAACCAGTTTTTAGGACCTTATATATGAAATACAAAAAAAATATCCAAAAAACTTAAGATTTCTATTTGACTGTCCATGATCGTATAGTATGATCGAATATTGTATGTACGAATAGTTCAAAACTTGCTCGTATAAACCTATACGAATAGTTATGTACTCTGATAGTCATCTGTACGAATTGCCATCATATAGTACGATCCATTAAATATTGAACCAGATCGTTCGATACGATACTGTATAAACTAATTTCATACTCTAAATAATATACTTTACGAACCCGATATAGTAAAATACAAACTATTTTAACCAAACCATGATTCATTCGATACAAAAATAAATGAGTCCATTCTGTACTATAGAAGTCATCAATAGGAACCTAAGATCATAAAATTTTGAATAGTTCAAAAAATTTACTTGTTCGTATGGACCAAATGATACACAACCATTTTATACTCTGGACATCGTTTATATAAACCTATGATCGTATAATACAAACAGTTCAGGAAAATGAGGAGTTTGTTAGGATAAACTTGTGCGTATCTATTTTGTGTTGTGGATATCGTCTACATGAATGTAACTTCATACAGTACGAGCATGTCTTAGAAAAATTTCCAAGTATGACTTGATTAATTCCATTCTAGAGGATCACTCAGGATAAATTATTTTGTAAGAACCTAAGATGGAAAAATACGTTTAGTTTAAAAATTTACAATTTTTTGCACTCCCCTCAATGTGTGTGCGCACGGTTTTCTCAATTACAATCACACTATCTCAAACTTAATAAAAGTATAAAAAATACATACTCCAATTACAATAAACCCTATTCTAATCTTTCTTGAAGTGTTAAGTAAACTGGAGTATGATTTTTCTAAAATGTTAGTACACATAAACAACAAAATTAATATTTGCAATATATGTTAGGATAAATAGTAATCAATACAAAAGTATTTTGGAATCATAAAAAATACACATGATATGAATACATAGTTATGAAAACTAAGTTACATTAATCTCCCCCTTTTTAATGATAGAAAAACCATTATTATTTGAGCTAATATTTATAGCAAATTTTCTCCTTAGCTCCCCCTTAATGAATGACCAATTTAGATAAAGGGGATTCCATTAAGATGAAAAACAAAACCCTAAAAAAAATAACTCGAACAAAAAACACATACACATTCAAAATATACACAACACACATACATAAATGATCAAACAACAATCATCAAATAATAAACCAATATTATGACTCCCCCTTTTGACAATAATAAAAAGCGATCTATATATTGAAATGAAAGGTTTCTATAGAAAAATCAAAAGAGTTGAAGAAGAAAGATTTATAAACCAATTACAAATATAACATTAATTTCATAATACTAATAAGAAAATTTTAAAAATTTTAAATCAAAGAACAACTAAGATAAGAAAACTCAACCATGTTCATTATTCAAGCTAGACAAATTAAATAAAAATGATTATTACAAAAAATGACCAAATAAAGATTAATGAATTTCAAATTTAATTTTGAATATGATTATTAATTAGATGGATTTGGATTAAAGATAGAATTATAAACGAAAGAACTCTATAAATGTTTTCAATTGACGACATTGCGTATCTTTTCAAATATTTGTGGCACACTTTGTGCATATTTTCTATTTTGGCAAATTTTGTGCCTCTTTATATTTTGTGAACCATAGCGTATCCTTTTTTTTTGCATGCTTTGTGCATTTTCCTTTTTTTTTTTTACTTTTAGGCTATTTCCAATATCAGTAATCTAAATTTAAATTTCACTAATAAAAAAAGTAAACATATTGAGAAAAAAAAATTAGACTTCAATCTTGTAATAATTATAGCCTAGATATGTTTATCTATAAGAACATGAAATTAATTTTCTAGTCTACACCAGTAATAATTTAATTTAATTTTTGAATAATTAAATTTTGTAAAGAAATTAATTTGTAGAGTAAATTAGTTAAGAATCCATTCCAATGATCAACTGTAAAATAAATTTCATTAAAAACTTAAACATTTCAAGAATTAAAATTCAAGGCAAGTGAACAAAATATTCCATCATTCATTAATATCAAGAGCATATACGAACATTTTTCTTAAAATATATCATCTCAACATAACATCTCACATCACATCATCAAAACAACATCATCCCAACAAATGAAAACACTAAACTTAAGAAGAAACATCACAATATCAAATACATAAACTAATAAGCAACAACATGATGGAAGTACATCTAAAAATTTGAGGGGCCCTAATCGAGGTGGTGGATTGAACATTAAACAATAACTATTAATTATAGCTACATTTATGTTCACTGGGTCTTGATGTCCTCGGATCCACGCCATATCTTCATTGTAACTAGTATTTTGTAGGTTAAGGTGATTCTCAATTTATTGAAAGCGTTGATCCAAATGAGTTTCCAATTGATCGAACTGCTAGACCATTTATTGGTAGTAGTTTTGGTCATGTCCAGGAGTAGCTGCAGGTGCTGGTGCAAGATCTCCCCCCACAAAATGTTTCCAAAGACCCTTCTATTTAAAGAAAAATGACTTATCGTACAGCATGAAATCAAGATAGTATATACAATTTGAAAATCGTATGGGACAAAAATATTTTTGTATGTACAAATGAATATGACCAAAAATGAAATGGCTTTTTATAAAATGCCATTTCTGAGGCATCCTTTCATATATGCTTTTTCTACCATACGATCACATTGATGAATAGGTGTATATCTTAGGCGATCAGAATATTAAAGATTATTTTAAAGGTGGTTAGGTTTTTCCCTCATAGAAACTGACATCAAGATCATACAGATGAAATCCAATTTCATACGTATGATCAATATTTAATAACTGAGCTAATTGTAAAAATCATTCCCACTCGTATAGACGAAATTGTATAAATAATACAGTACAATAATGTCATTGTACCGTACAAACTATATGAAAAAATTGAGTTTTAAGTGCTCAATTCAGAAACTTATCATATACATGCTACATAATTTATACAAGATGAAATAATTTTGTACATTACGAATAGAACACTTAGAAAACAAGACATGACAACTAAAAAATCTTCTCAAAAGTAATCACTTTACATTAAATGGCATGCTACCAATAAAATCAAAAACAAAATTGAAAAATATAAAACCAAACACACAAAAAACAAACAAAATAAATAAATAGAGGCAAACTAAATAAACACAAATTCATAACAAATCAAGTTTGTAGAGTTTTCAATTTAAGCATTAAGAGTAATTACACCTAATCTAGTTCTTAAGATGATAAATGACTCAAAGGCCAATGGTTTTGTGAAAATATCTGCAAGTTGATTTTTTGTATCAACATGATGCAATTCAATTTCTCCCTTTGCTATACTATCTCTAATGAAGTGATGCCTTATATCTATATTAGATACTTGGTTCTAAAATGTTTAATATAATTCTTTGAAATATAAATGACACTAATATTATCACAGAAAATTAGAATTGTGCGAGCAAAAAATCCTAAGTCAATTAATTATTTTTTTAACCAAAGTACTTGTGCCACACAATTACCTAAGATAATGTTTTATGCTTCAGCAGTAGATAGGTCTACTAAATTCTATTTCTTACTGGACTAAGAAACTAAAGAGTTTCCTTTGAAGTGACAAGTTCCAAATTTACTTTTGTGATCAACCCTACATCCAACAAAATCTGAATCAAAATTTCCAATTATTCCAAATGAAGAGCTATGCTTAGGATATCAAATCCCTAAGTTTTGAGTTCCCAAAAGATATCTCAAAATTCTATTTAATGCTGTCAAATATGATTCTTTTGGATTAAATTAAAATATAGTATATATACAAATACTAAATATAATATCTGGTCTGCTAGCAGTCAAGTAAAGTAATGTTCTAATTATTCCTCTAAATTTCTTTTGATCAATATATTTTCCTTTAGATTCCTTATCTAATTGAGCTGAGGAACTCAATGGTGTAGTCACTAGTTTAACATTATCCATCTTATATTTCTTGAGAATTTCCTTAATACACTTTGAGTGGCTAATAAATGTTCTTTCCTCATTTTATTTTATGGTAAAACTAAGAAAATAACTTAAATCTCCTATTAAATTCATCTCAAATTCATTACTCATTATTTTTTAAAAATCATCACAAAAGTTTTTATTTCTAGATCCAAACAAGATATCATCAGCATATATTTGTACAATGAGTAAATCATCTTCTATATTTTTTAAAAAGAGAGTGGTGTCCACACTTCTTTTCATAAATGATCTCTCTAATAGGAAAGTGCTTAACCTCTCATACCAAATCCTAGGTGGCTATTTCAGTCCATACAATTCCTTTTTTCAATTTAAACACTTGATTAGGGAATTTAAAATTTCAAAACCTTGAGGTTACTCAATATAAATATCCTATTATATCACCCCATTCAAAAAAGCACTCTTAACATCTATTTGATATAATTTAAAACCTTTAAAACATCAAAAGGCTAACAAAATCCTAATTTCTTGAAGTCTTGCTACAGGGGCAAAAGACTCTTCAAATTTAATCCCTTCTATTTGATTATACCCCTTGGCTACTAATCTTTCCTTATTTCTAATCTTAACTCCTGAATCATTTATTTTATTTTTGAATACCCACTTACTTCCAACAATACTTTGATCCTTTGGCCTTTTCATTAATTCCTAAATATCATTTCTTACAAATTAATTCAACTCTTCTTGCATGGCCAAAATCTAAAATTTAATCAAAATTACTTGATTTATATTTATGGGATCAACCATCGATATAAAGGCAAAATGGTTCAACTCTTTGCTAAGTTTATGCCTAGTCCAAACACCCTCATTAGGTTCACCTAGAATTAATTTCTTTGGGTTATTCTTATAAATTTTGCCATTATCTAGGCAAAGGGTTTTCTTTCTCTACATTTTTTTAAAATTTATCTTTTCAATTCCTTGGGAGTTATTTATAATATGATCCTCTTCCAACTTTGGCTCTTCCAAAATGTCAAACTCATCAAACACAACATGTGTGATCTCCTCAACTACCAAAGTCCTCTTATTGAAAACTATATAAGATTTTTCAACACTATAGTATCAAAGAAAATTTCTTCATCATATTTTAATTCAAATCTTCCTAAAAAAATTTTCTCATTATTATGAATAAACACCTTACATCCAAAAATATGAAAATGAGCAAATTTGATGTTCTCCCCTTATGAAGTTCATATGGTGTCTTATTTAATTTATATCTAATGTTCACCCTATTCAAAACATGATAAGTAGTACTAACTACTTCAGCCTAAAAAATATATTAAAAGTAAATATTCTACCAATATAGCTCTAGTGTCTTCAATTAATATTCTATTCTTTCTTTCTACTACCCCATTCTACTGAGGAGTCCTAAATACTGAAAATTTGTGATCAATTCCTTTCTGTTTACAAAAATCTTCAAATTTCTCATTTTCAAATTCTCCTCCTTGATTACTTTGAATTGATAAAATCTTACACCATAGTTTTATTTGAATCTATGTTGAAAAACTTCTAAATTCCTTAAATGATTCACTCTTATAAAATAAAAATTTAACCCAAATCATTAATAATTACAAATCTAAACACTTTACCTCTTAGATTTGTAGTGCTAACGAGTCGAAAAAGATTCATGTGAATGATTTCCAATGGTTTGCTAGTTCTAAGATCCTTAATAGAATGAAATAAGAACTTCACCTATTTTCTTAATTGACATGCATCACGTATGTGATCCTTACTAAAATCGAGTTTTGGTATTCTTCTAACAAATTCTTTTTGGGTAATTTTCCTAAGATTTTTTATGCTAGCATGATAAAGTCTCTTATGCCATAACCATGCTTCATCAGAAATTATTTTGAAACAAAAAGCATTAGAAGATTTAATATAATTCAAATCAAGTATGTACACATTATTTATCCTTTTTCCATGCAATACATCAATTCCATTTTTGCTTAATATGTAGCTAATGGAAAAAATTTTACACTATAATCCTTATCACATAACTGACTAGTACTCAATAGATTATGCTTTAAGCCTTTTACCAATAAAATATTCTTAGTGAAAAAGTTATTCAAGTTTCCAATCATACTTGTGCCTACCACTTTTCTAGTAGTATTGTCTCCTAGTGTAACCTCGCCTCCATTACAGGCTTCCAGCGATATGAATTGTGTAGTGTCTCCAGTCATATGCTTCAAACATCTGCTATCCAGGTACTAAATGCTCTCACAAGGTCTTGTATGAGAGTGTTTCTACAAAATAATCAAACATTAGTCTTGGGAACCCAAACAAGTTTGGGTTCTTCTCTTGGAAAAATTAATCTAGATGCGTATTTGATATGCTTTATTTTATGCATCTTTGGTCTCATCTCTAGATATGATTTACTATGAATAGTGAAAGTGTGACATATATGGCCAATCATTCCATAAGAAAAACATTTGAATGCAGGAATAGGATTTATTAATCTACATGTATTGAATTTTTTTCTTAGGTTTTAAAATTTTATGCTTCAATTCAGGATTTGAAAAATTTTTAAGTGTTGGGGGAATCCTGTTATCCTGAAAAGCTTTCACTTTTTCTATGAGATATGAGTTTGCTTGTTTTATATTTGAATATTTAACTTTCAACTCATGTTCTCTTTGATATGATTCAGCCATATATGTTTTAAAATCTTTTTCAAGTTCAATTTGTGATGATTTCAAAAGTTTATTTTGTTTGTTCAAATCATCAAACTCATCTAATAATTTCATATGGTTGCTATCAATAAGTGCGTGATCTTTCCTAAGGATTTCATGCTCTTTTTATAATTCTAAAAATTCTATGTTCAACCTAGCTTGCATCTTTTTTAGTTTTCTATAGGCAGTATGTATTTTCTCAGAAATATCAAATAGCTCTTCTTAAGTTAAGTCACATACCTCTTCATGATCTGATTGATCAAGCTTATCTACCATTAAGCACAAATTTGTGACTTCCTTTAATTCTATTTCTAAGGGATCTGAAGCTGAGTCCGCACAAAATGCTCTCTACAATCTCCTCTTGCCCTTTCTCATATATTCTTTCTCTTCGACCTTCTCCTTGCTACGATTGGATTTAAGATTCGGGCATTCATATTAGAAGTGTTTAGGCTTTCTACATTCATAGAAAATAACATTGTTAGAAGCATTAGTACTTTTATGGAACTTACCTTTATTCCATTGTGACATCTCCTTTGCTTCCTTTTTAGAAAACTCCTGAATTGCCTTATCATTAAGGCTGTCATCTTCATCCTTAAGTTGAGATTGATTATTCTCTGAGTCATTCACTTTCAATTATATATTTTTCTCCTTCTACTTTTCACATGCATCAATCTAACTTTGAGTCACTCCTTGCTCTTTCTTTGAAGGTACACTTTAGAGGTCTTATGCTCTACTTAAAAATTGAGTGTTTTGCGAGTAACTTGTAAGTTTCGTGCTTTAGATACATTTATAATTTTCAATATTATCAATTTAAATCCCTTTTTTATATTACATTATTGATAGTAATATATAAAAAATGGTCTAGATTTTGCACATGAAATAGATGTTTTAGAAAGTAAAAATTGTCTTATTTCAAACAAGTAAGAAGAATAAAAGGTGCATGCAGCAACATATCATGAGTTCTTAATCTAAATTTGAAGCAAGACATTCTAGTCAGCTTTTGTACAATAAATGTAATTGAAAGTAAGGTTGCTTCAACAAGGAAGTACTCATTTTTAATTAGTTGGACTATACATTAATCTATGTTGATCATTTTGATAAACTTTTATTCATTGAAATTCAAATTTTGAGGGACATAAAATACTTTAGAATTCGTTATAAAACTTCCATTTTCCTAGGGAGAGAAAATCTATTTTTTCAAAATTTTATGATTCTTCTATTTTGGCAGAATATTTGCTTATGACAGTTGGGTCGTCGATGGCCACTGTTAGTTGTCGAAAGTCTTATTATGGCCCTTTATTTGATATTAAACCCTAGATGGCTCTTTTGGTTATGACCATATGGTAATTATGTCAAGGAAGTCCCATTAATTATTAAAGAACCTCCTTTCGCAACTATATCTACTCCAAATCTGGTGGTTGGAAAAGGAAAAGAAATTGTTAATTTTTTGGCTATTAAGACTCCTCATCCCACTGGTAGTTTTTAACCTCCAATTAGAAGAAATGACTTTGAAGCATTGTCATCCTCTGGTATGAAGTTTTGGTAAATAGTTTTGGTAATTCTATATCTTATATTATTGGGAAGGTGGACTTATCTAAGAAGATGGTTTCAGATAGAACATCTGATGTTTTTGTAAATGCTCAAGTGAATAATTGTGATGATAATAAGACAATTGAGCGTTTGCCTGATGTTGGTGGTTTTCCTGATAAACCTCACTCCTCTTACTAATTTCTGGGTTAAACATCCAAATATTAAGGTGATATTTTCAAAAGATGAATATATTCTCTATGAAGATGGAGTTGTTGTCAAGTTGAATATGGAAAGTGTGAATGCTTACTCATAAAAACTTTAATTTTCTATTATTGTGAAAGTTTCCGGAAAGGATGTTCCAGTCCATATGATTGCTGATGAGTTACGTTGTTAATGATTAGAATTACGTAAATTCCACCTTACTAGCCTTGGTTTAGGTTTGATTTTATGTTCGTTTTCCTCATTTGAATCTATAGAAAATGTTTTATCTAGTGGCCCATGATATGTGAATGGTCACATTATAGGCCTTGATAAGTGTTCTCCTCAATTTTCACCTACCTCTTTGAAAGTCTTGTCATCGCTTATTTGGATTAGAATGCCTCATTTTCCATTACTTTATTGTGATGAAATTAATGTGGCAAGAACTGCATAAATTATAGGTATTCCCTTATGGATTGATGGTAATATTTCTAATGGGGCAAGAAAGAGTTTTCTAGAGTCTGTGTTCGTGTGGCTTTAGATAAGCAACTCCCTTTGGGTGTTTGGGTCGAAGGATTGGGTGGATTACTTTTTCAAAAAATTGAATATGAAAAAATTTCTAAATTTTGTTATAAAAGTTGGAAAATTTGACATTTTAGCAGTGAATGTAATATGAAGGAAAAAGGTTCTTCTTATGTAGGTCTTATCAGCTCTTATGTAGAGGTTAGTTTTTCTGATAAAAATTAACTAGAAATGTGAACAATGTTGCTTCTTATCGACCTTGGGTTCATGTTAATTATGGGAGGAGGAGGAAGGCCTTTTACAATAATTATATAGTGGACAAAATTAAGTATTTTTCTAATAAAATGGTTAATCGATCAAAAGCGGTTCCAGTTTATATAGAAAAGGTTCAAATATAAAAAAAAATCTTTTACAGGGCTCTGATTTGAATGGATCTGATAAATACAAGGTTTTTGGTGATGTTAATGTTGACTTGGTTACAATAATTACAATGGTTCTCTTTTTTTTTTTTTTTTTTGAAAAGCAAATCACTTGCTTTAAAAAAAGGACTATTATAAACTAGAACCCATCATAGACCGATTCCTCCTTTAACAATTGAATAATTGAAGGAGGAATCTTATTAGAAGACAAATCATCCCAATAAAAGTTAGTAAAAAGAGCATGGTTAGCACATAATTTTCCAACTTATCACTACCTCTATTTACCCAATTAAAAACTACATAATTAAAATCCTTTATAAAATGAAAATCTTCCCTCCAATGGCCACCCAAATCTTGTAAAAATTTGATGATGTTCTGGTTGTCACCTTCAATAATTATCCCTTTGTAACTTCCCATCCAATCTTTTTTGACATACTTTATAAGCTTCACTGCTATAAGTTCTAGATGATAGACATCATAATGAATACAAGTATGCCCATAAGCTAAAAGAAACCTTCCTTTGTTATCTTGGACTATTCCTCCAACTCCTACTTTATAAGATTTCAATAAGGATGCATCCACATTAATTTTGATCCAATCAGGAGGGTGAAGGTACCAATGATCCAATAGTCTATTCGACTGATTAGTACCCAGTGGACCAATTTAACTTTGTTAAACTTAAATGAGATTGAAGCATAGCTTACTGCGTTAGTTGCAATCATCATGGCACTATCATCTTTACCTCAATATAGAAATTTATTTCTAGCATGCAAAGTAAAGTATAATGAACTACAGTAACAATTAATAATGAATCCATATTCATTAGCATATTTGTCCATCCAATTCTAACATTCTTGAAATGAATCAAAAGTAGGAAATCTGAACCCCCATTTATTGAGATAATTTACAACCTCCATCAACTTCAAACATTTAATCGTGACATGATCCAGATCTTCCTTTTCATTGCATAGCCTCAGACATCCAAACTTCTCTTGGATCCTTCTATTATAAATAAAATGAAATGTAGGTTTAGAAATTCTGGTTGTTTCTAAAGATCATGATAAGCTAAACTCAAAAGCATTGGTTGAGGTTGATGTAATTAAATCAGAGGTTACACTTGACAATTCAAATGATCAGACGTTGAATACTATTTCTATTTCATCTACTGGTATAGAATCTATTTCTTTTATTTATGTTATACCTATTGAAATCAATTTGTTTAATGCATTGGAGGCTTCTCATAATGAAGAGAATAACAAGGAAATTAGTACCTGTGTTGAGTAGATTGTAGATATTAAAGAAGATGGGGAAATTGTTGTTGCAGATTTGAAGAATGTTGAATTTGGTATAGGTTTGATTGGTGTTAGTACTGGAGTGACTAAGATTAAACTACAAAAAGATCTTAGATCTTTGGCAGAGGTAATTCTATGTCTTGTAATAGAAGAGGTGGGTTGTTGAATAAAGATAGTAGTGGTATTAATCCCAATACAAAAATTAAATGACATCCATTGTATTATGGAATTGTAGAGGGGCAAGGAAGAGTGAATTCTATCATTATTTGAAAGATTTTATAAAAGATTTTGATATATTTTTTTGTTGGGCTTGTTGAAACTAAGATATATTCTATTGATAAATTTGAATTCAACAAATTTATTGGTGATAAATGGGATTTTTTCATTTTTCCTTTGGAGGGATTATCAGGTGGAATCATAGTTTGCTAGAGGACTGACATTGCTCCTTTTTCAGTTATTGAAGCCTCTTCTTAAATAGTATTTCTAACAAAGGTGTGTGGTTTGTTGCTACTGTTTATAGTAGTAGAGATATTTATAAAAGGAGAATCTTATGGAATACTTTGGATGGTTTATCAGGTAGTAAGCTTCCTTCTATCATGGGAGGAGATTTTAATTATATTTTATCTCAAGATGATAAAAGAGGAGGGAAGAAATTTCTTCTCTCCCAAGGCCCTCAAGATATGAATATGTTCATGAATAAATGTGATTTTCATTATATTGGGGTAACTGGTCAAAAATTCACTTGGTGTAACAATAAAAGTGGTGGAGCATGTATTTTAGAAAGATTGGACAGTTGCATTTTGAATTATGTTGCTTTGGAAACTATCCAATTGGCATCTGTTAAGAATTTGGCGAGAATAGCTTTACACCACTATCCAATTTTACTTAAAATCTTCTCTTCTGGTTTACGAAAAATCAATCATTTGATGTTTGAAGATGTGTGGGCATCCTACCCAACATCTTCAGTTAGTGTGTTCAAGTCTTGGAAAGAAAGTTATGCAAACAGATGTTGTCCATACCTTAAACTTGAAATTTAAAAGAGTATTGAAGGCATTATTCTTTTGGAGTAGAGCTAAGCATCAAAGCTTGACTATTTTGAAGGACCGTTTGAAAGAAGAAATTCTAGATTTATAAGAGGAGGAGGCTATTTTCAATGGGCTTCCTAATGAAAAGCTTTTCTTTTCAAATCAAAGTTGATTGAGTTTAACTCTACTCTTGGATGGCTTAATACTTGGTGGAAGAAAGGGGGGAAAGTGAAGTGGATTGAAGAATCTGATAGCAATTCTAAGTTCTTTCATGAATTTTCTATGGCTAGGCGTAACAATAATTATATTAATCAAGTGAAGGATAGTAACAGTGTGTTGATTGAGGACAAATACCAGATGTAGTATATTTTATGTGATTTCCTTAAATGTAAATGGCATTAAAGGAAGTGTGTTTTAAAGGGCTAGCCTACACCTTCTTATGTGCTGGATGAAGTTGAGAAGAAGTTCTTGGAAGCCAACTTCACTAAAGATGAGCTAGATCTCATTGTTAGACAACTGGTGGATAATAAGTCACTAGGTAATAATGGAATTACTTATTCATTTATTAAAGCATATTTGTCGATTATTAAAGAAGATGTTTAGGTGGCTATTCACTTGTTTTTTACCTATGGTAAAATGTGTTCTACTTAGAAAGAAACTATTGTTGTGATGATTCCTATGGTAAAAAAACCCTTTGACTCCTTCCAATTAACGACCTTTTAGCCTTTGTTTGTCTATATATAAGATTATGGAAAGAATGCTGTTGAATAGGTAGAAGTGTTTCATTTCCAAAATTATTTCTAAAGATCAATCAACTTTTGTTAAAGGTCGAAGATATTTTTTATCATATTTTACTTACCCATGATATTTTTAATAAATTCAAATATTCTAATTTTAAGAAGGGACTGATGGCGATTAAAATTGACATGGGACTTTCTTATGATAGTATGGGCTGGTCTACCTTAAAGAAAGTACTTGAGTATTTTGGTTTTCCATTAAAATTCTCCAAATTTTTACTAGAATGTGTTGCTCATCCAAAATTTTCTATTATGGTTAATGGTAACTATTCTAAATGAACTGAGGCTAAAAGTGGGTTTAGACAAGGTTGTCCTTTGTCTTCGTACCTTTTCAATTTTTATTCTCAAATGCTATCTAATGATTTTGCTCAAAGATGAAGGAATATTGGTATTAAAGTTTCTCCAAGTGCAAAAAAAGTCTCTCAAATACTTTATGTAGATGATATTAATAATTTTTTAAAGCTAATCATAAGAGTGTGAAGAAAATATATAAATTTTGAAAGACTATAGCAAATAGTCAGTACAAAAGGTGAATACCATGAAATCTTCTATTCTATTTAGGAAATCTATTAAAAGGAGAAAGAGGAATATTATTGCAAGACACTTAGGCTTTAAAATGGTTAATGAAATAATGTATGTGGGTGTCAAGATTGCTTTGAGAAGACTATTTTTTTCAGACTTCCAAATCTATTAAAAAAATACTATTAGTAGATTGATTGTTTGGGGAAATAGATTTATTTCTCTTGCAGGTAAACTTCTTATTAATTTGGATTTTCATTTTCTTCTTTCCTTTCTTTCAAATCATTCATTAATTCCTATGGGAGTGTTGAATGATTTTAATAGAATGTGTATAGATTTTTTATGGCTTAAACAGGATGGTAGTAAGGGTCTCCATTATGCATGGGAGGTTTTATGCAAATCTAAAAGAAATGGTGGTCGAGGTCTTTTATTTACAGCTGACAAAGTTGGTCTGTTGAGGGCTAAATTTGCTTGGAACGTTATCTCTAAGATGAATTCTCTTCTCAATAGGATACTTGTATCTAAATATGGTCATGATATTTGGAATTCTGATAAGAAATATTATTTCTCTCCAACATGAAAAATCATTTTAAATGGTGCTAAATTTTTGAAACTGATTGTGAGATAGATGGTTTCTAATGGTTGCAGTATTAATACCATTAAGGATGTGTGGATTTTAGACAATAGTATTGAGAAGTGGCCTATGTTTGTTGTTGAGATGAATGAAGATGCTAAAATTTAAGCATTTTTCATTCGAAAAGGGAAGTGGATTAGATCTCACCTAAAGCTATTCTTTGGGAAATAATTTGTCATGTTGATTATGTCTATGCCTATTATTTCTGATTTGCGAAATGATTGATTGCCAATTTCTAAGTGTTCAGGAAAGTCCATTTCTACATTTGCTTTTTAGAAATAGAATGAGATGGTGGTGAAGATACGCATTGGAGGTGGATGAAATAACTCAAGTTAAGGCCTCATGTTGATCTTTTCTGATGGCATTTAAAAATAGATGTTATTCCCACTAAGGATTTTATTATGTATAGAAGGATTTCCGACTTTAATGGTTGTCCTAGAGGTTGCAAATTTGTTGAAAATTCAAAACACGTTGTTGTCAATTGTTTGAAGCTTTCTTATGTGCATTTCTTTCTCAATAAAAGGGTTTTTTTTTTCCAATTTTTTCTTCTCTTGAAGATTTTATTCATTTCTTAGAATATATTGTAACTTCTAATCTTATTTATTGGCAAGTTGTATTTCTAGGCTATTTTCTTCTCTTGGAAATGTAGGAACAAGGTAAAACACGGTGGATCTGAGGTTAGTTTTGCATTCATTGCAGCTAATGCTATAAGTTTTGTTGCTTCTTTTCATTCAAAAAATTGGGAAGAGAACTAGCTATATCAGTTGTCTTCTTCTTCTTGGCATCCTCCTCCTCTTGAATGGACTAAGCTTAATGTTGATTCTTCCTTGATAAGTTCTTGTAAAGCTTGTATAGGTGGCGTATTTAGAGATCATAGAGGAAGAGTTTTGTGTACTTTTGATTTTAGCAGTTTGCATTGAGATTGTTTGCAATTAGAGTTGTTATCAATTCTATCCTTGAGAAAAGTTCTTCAAGAATAGAAGTTTGAAGTTAAAAGCATCATTGTTGAAGGTGATAACTATAATGTTATCAAATATTTCAAAGTTTGTTGAATAAAGAAATTATCAAGGAAGATATATAAAAGTCAGAAGAATTTGCCTTTCTTAATGATTTCAACCAAGTGTTATTTAATTTTCCTCATAGGAATTATAATAAGTTAGCTGATTTTTATGCTAATTATGCTCTTCATTTAGGTTTTTTTTAGGATGATATTAGTAGTAATAATATTTCCCCTTCCTTTGTATCTTTGTTAAAGAAGGAATGTGATTGGTGATCAATCACTTAGTTGATTGTAACATGTTATTGTTAATAAATTGTTATTTGCATTTTTTCAAACAAAAAAAAAAAATATTGATCTCCACCATTTTTTATTCATATATCTCCATCATTGTTTGAAACCTATCTCTAAAATAATAGGATCTCAATACAAAATTAATGGTTAAGGTTTGTTTGATGAGTTAATAATGACTAGTTCTGGTGCTTTGGCCATTTCGAGTGCGATTCTATTATCCTCTGTTCATTTTCGTGGTTTCATCTATAGCTTTCAAATCTTATTTTTGAATTTGATTTTGTGGCTTATATTCATTTCTATTCTAATTCTGATTGGCCTTAGGTCGTTCTCTTCTCCTGATGGATGTGGGTTCATTCTCTGTAATACCTGATGCTTGGGGTGTTCCACTTTCGGCAATGATTGCTCCCTTGAAAGGTTTGTTGAATAATGGTGATTTTCGTTCTATGTCGTGTTCTTTTTGTGATGTGTTTGCAAGATCTTCCTCTTCGAAGGATCTTGCTTTTTTGTTCACTAAATTAGTGGTAAAATGCTATCCTATGGTTTTGATGTTTGATGATGATATTCTTAAACTTGCTAGTTCTTAACAGTTTACGCTTGTGGGTAACTATTTGGTTTGTCAAATGAACCTTGTTGCGATTCAAAACTTTTTTGGGAAATTGAAATTATCTGGTAATTTCTCTATCGATTTTCTTGATGCTATATATGTGTCTATCCAGCTATTTAATGATCTTGATTATAATATGGTTTTTGCTAGGAGAGCATATTACATTCTAAACTGTCAAATGAGATTACTTAAATAGACTCTATTTTTTTACATTAAAGAAGAATCGCCTATTGTTTCGATATGGATTTTGTTTCCTAATTTACATTTGCATTTCTTTAACACTCATGTTCTATATGCTTTGGGTTCTATCTTTGGTAAACCGCTTCAAACGGATCAAGCCACCGCCTCTCGTTCAAGGCCTTCAGTGGATCGGATCCTAGTGGAGCTTGATATAACTTAGAAGAATCCTAAAGATGTATGGCTTGGTTTTGAAAATGTTGGGTATTTATAGAAAGTTGAGTTTGAAAAGGTTCCAAATTTTTGTTTATAATGTAAAATTCATGGGCATTTGATTAATGATTGCTTTGTTGCTCACGGTCAACTCAAGAAGAGCAATAAGACCTCCAAAACTATGATTGAACCAATTAATGGTGAACCGGTTGTGTAGATAGGTCTAATTATTCCAAATGATAAGGAATAAACCCTACATATGGAAGATTCAAAATCTTGTGAAGATGACATAATGATCGGTCCTTTAGATATTTCTATAAATAGGGAGGATTTATTGGACAAGGCTAACAAAGATAGTGAAAATAATATGAATAGTGACAAGAAAGAGGAAAATACCTCAAAGGATGTTGATGAGAATGATGTTGGGGACAAAATTGAGGATGGTTTGCATACTAATGTTTCAGTGGTAAACCAAGAGATGGAGGAGAACATTAGGTAGTCCCTCTGTCTTAAAAATGATGTTATTAAATGCAATTTTAATCAAGCCGCTAAAGAGAAATGTGAAAGTGAATGTGAGCTCAATCAGAAAAATAATCAGTTGTATGATCAGGATAAGAATGAGGGCTTGGAGAAAGGGAAAGGTCGATCTCTTGAAATCTTTTCTCCTAAGATTGGTCTAAAGGATTCCACTATCAACTCTATGTCATCTTCGAATAGGAAAGCTAATATTTTTTAGGAATGAAATACTTCTTTTTTTCAAAAATAAGGGTAAGAACAAAAAAGCAATCCGAGCAATACCCCCAAGGTTACTAGAGCTTCTAATCAATCTATTAATGGTTAAAGCTTTATGTAGAATATTAGGGGTCTGGATGGTTCTCTATCTAAGGATAGAGTTAATAATCTTTGTAGGATTTATGATATTCACCTTCTTGTTTTGATTGAGCCTTTGATTGCTGGTAGTAATTTGGACTCTGTTTGCATTAAATTGGGGTTTGATTTTACTTTTGGAAACTATACTAATAAAATTTGGATTTTACTGAAACACTTATTACTTTAGATAATATTATGGATTTTTCTCAATTAATTCATATTAATATTTATTTTAATCAAGCTTCTTCATATACTTATTTTGTTTATGCTTCGTGTTCTAGATTAGGGAGAAAGTTCTTTAGGAGCAACTTGTTGATTTTTCCTCGTCGAATGCCCCTTGGTTAGTTGGTGGGGGTTTTAACTGTATTACTAATGTTGCTGAAAGAGTTGAGGGTAGGCCTCCTAATTTTCATGCTATGGAGGATTTCAATGATATGATTATGAATAGTAATCTGTATGACATTGGTTTTTCTGGAAATCAACTATGTGGCAAAGAATAGAACACATCCTTTTTAATAACTATTGGATTACCTTTTTTTTCGAATACTCATATTCAGCATTTAATCCATACTTTATCTAATCACTCCCATTTATTATTAAGCATTAATAGGGCTAGTTGTAATACTTTTCAACCTTTTAGGTTCCAAAACATGTGGCCTCTTGATGATAATTTCTTACAAACTGTGCAAAGTAATTAGAATGATCGTATTTTCCTTTATGATAATGTTTATAGTATGACCAGGCCATGGTTTAAACTTAAAAAGCTTAAGCAAAAACTTCGGTGGTGGAATAAATGAATCTTTAAGAACATATTTTCTAGTATCTTGCATGCTGAACATGATGTGGATAATGCTGACATGGCTTACATGCAAAATTCAACTTTTCATAATTTTTCCATTCTGAATGATGCCAAGACTACTTTGTTCAAGCTTCAGGTAAAAGTGGAGGCTTATTGGAGACAAATGGCCTCCTCTAAATTCCTTATGGAAGGTGAACACATCACTACTTATTTTCATAACATTTCTAATCATATTAAAGTTAGTAGGCATATTCATAAGATCACTTCCTTTTATGGTAATGTTATTTATAATCCTGATTTGATTTCTGCCTCAGATATTTGATATTTTACTAAAGCATTCAACTCTAATTTTATTTTGTATTTTAATATTGATTTCTCTTTTATGCCTTCTCTTATCACTAAGGAAGATAATTTGAAGTTGACTAACATTCCTTCTGAAGAGGAAATATGTAGTATTTTGAAAGACATGAACTCTAATTCTGTTGCTGGTCCTGATGGCCTCACGAAAAAAAAATTTTAGAAGTCTTGGGATATCATTAGGATGAATCTTGTTAATGTTTTTGTGGATTTTTTTAAGAGTAATCCTATTCCTAAATTTTTTACTACTTATTATATAATTTTAATTCCAAAATCTAGTAACATTATTTTTTTAAATGATTTCCTTCCTTTTAGTTTATGTAGATTTTTCAATAAAATTATTGCTAAAATTATGATTAGAAGGCTCGCTTTAATTCTTCCTAATATTATTTCCATGGAACAAACTGGTTTTGTGAAAGATTGATCTATATTTGACAACATTTTACTTGCTCAAGAGTTAGTGCACAATTTGCATGCTAAGGTTGCTAGTGGTAATATAATTTTTAAAATTGACATCACCAAAGCTTATGATATCCTCAATTGGGAATTTATTTATATCATTATAAGACTATTTTGATTCAATTTGAATTTCATTAATCTTATTAAAAATAGTATTGAGTTCTGTTATTTTTCTATTATTATTAATGTTATGTCCCTTGGCTTTTTTAACTCCTCTTTTGGTTTAAGACAAGGAGATCCTCTACCTCCTATCCTCTTCATTATTGCTATGGAATTCTTATCTTGTGGTATTAACAATCCTTTTAGGATTCACCCTACTCTATAATATAAATTGAGTGGTGGTTTTCCCATCACTCATTTAAGCTTTGCGGATGATTTCATTATTTTCTCTAATGATTCTATTAAAATAATGTATATTCTCTTTAAATTTCTTAGTTCCTTTCAGCATGCTAGTGTTTTAATTTTTAACTCCTCTAAGAGTTATTTTATTCCTGCTAAATCTATTTCTCTGAATCATATTAATAGTATTGAAAGAAAATTTTGTTTAAATAAGAATCTCATGTTGTTAAAGTATTTGGGTACGCCTCCCTACAAGGGTATGAGACGTTCTCATTTATTTGAAGATATTTTCTTGACTATTCATAAGAAACTATCTTCTTGGGCTTTTAATTTTCTCTCATATGGTGGTAGACTTGTTCTTATTAAACATGTTCTATACTCTATTCTTATATATTTGTTTCATACTTTATGTTCGACTTTAAATGTTTGTAGTTGAATGGAGATTTTATTTAATAAATTTCTCTGGTGTTCTAAGGTTGGTAATCACTCTATTGTTTGGTGGCCATGGAAAAATTGTTCGGGGGCTATGAAGAGAAAAAAATTAGATTTCAAAACCTTTATTGATATGACCAGGACCTTTAACCATAAGCAGTGGTTTTCTTTTAGAGCTAAAAAGAGTTTATGGTCTAAATTTATGGTTTTTAAGTACTATGGAGGGAAGCATCCCTTGATTTGTGGTTTTAGAAATGGTGATTCCTTCAATTGAAATAGATTATGTAACATTAAGTGGGAAGTAGAAGAATTTATTCAATGGGATTTGAGAGTTGGGAATAATTTTTTTGGCAAGATAAATGGTTAGGTAATTTTTCTATTGATAATCTTTTATATACTCACTCTACCCCTTCTTATAAAGTTAAAGATTTTATTAGTAATGAGGGTTGGAATATTGAACTTCATGCCAATTTTGAGCATGTTTGTATTATTAAGTTAATTCTCAAGATTTTGATCCATTTGGAGAATGATGATTGCATTTTTTAAACCATTCTAATGATAGATAATTTGAAACTAAACATGTTTGGAATTCTATTAGGCATAGTCTTCCCAAAACTCTCTTTATTTATCTTTCTGTTATGCTAGTAAACCTCCTTCTTACTCTTTCCTTCATTAGAGAATCTTTCATAATTACTTGCCTATGGATTCTATTCTTTTAAAGAAAGGTTTCTATATTGCCTCCAAATGTCAATGTTGTTATCACATTGAGAATATGATTCATGTATTTATTCAGGGTCCTATTGCTATGAAAGTTTTGGTTCATTTTGACAATAAGTTTAATGTGCTTTCTACTACTCATTTTAATTCTATTGGTGATCTTCTTAAAGAGTGGTTTATTCCTACTGAAGGTCATATTAGGAATATCGTCACTATTCTTATTTGCTAATTTTTATGGAGTAGTAGGAATAATTCAAAACATGAGAATATTTAAATGGACACTTTAACTATCATTTCTAAAGTGAAGAATAAAATTTATCAACTTTTTGTGGGTAATCTGTTAAAGGCTTATTCTTTTAAAGGTTTTCATAATGTGGCGTGTGAGTTTGGTCTAGTTTTAGTCCTTATACCGCTAATTATAATGATAGGATTATTTATTGGAGAAAGCCTTTGGAGGGTTGTTTTAAAATTAACACTGATGGTGCCATAAATAATTTAAATGCCGGTTATAGTGGTACTATCAGGGATTCTAATGGTTTTGTAATTGTGACTTTTGCAGGTCCTTCTACTACTATTAATGCCATTCAAGCTAAAATCAAGAGCCTCCTATTTAGGATTCAACTTTGCATTTCTATTGGAATCACTAATATATGGATTGAAGTTGATGCTATGCTCCTGATCCATTATGTCGATGGTAACATCTCCTCCAATCCCGCTAATTACTATATGCTTAGAGATGTTAAGTATTGGATTTCTCTCATTACTTATAATATTTCACATATCTTGAGGGAAGGGAATGTTGTTGCCAATTCCTTGGCTAAATTGGGTTGTAACTTAACTAATTTTACTGAATACTATAAGCATACTCTCCCAAAAGAGATTAAAGGCTAGGCTAGATTAGACTGGCTGGGTCTCCTCTGCATTTGCTTTCAATAGTTGTTTTGGCTTTTAGTGTTGTTCCTACTTTTTTGTTGGTTGTTTATGAGATCTGGTTTTATGGTGCTATTTTGGTTCTCTTTTGGGTTTCAAGTTTATTATATTTCTACGATAAATGCTCATATCATTTGGGACTTTG
Source organism: Dendrobium huoshanense (assembly GCA_016618105.1). Taxonomy (NCBI): domain Eukaryota; kingdom Viridiplantae; phylum Streptophyta; class Magnoliopsida; order Asparagales; family Orchidaceae; genus Dendrobium; species Dendrobium huoshanense. The sequence continues at coordinate 9,819,955 of CM028355.1, forward strand.
ATGTTTGGACTATTGTGTTGTTTTATTTTTTGCTAATTGTGTTTTACTGTAGTGGTTGGTGGAGGAATAGAAATGAATGGAACTCTAATCTTATTGATTTAACCCCTTATTGATGCTCTCTTGCTCATGGTTGTAGCCCTATGGGGGTTGTGGCTTTTGTTACTTCCTACCTACTTCTCATGGAGTATTTTGTTTGTTCTACCAGTTTTAGGCTGGGTTGCTGTTCTTCTATTTTGACGAGCAATTGGGTTCTGAGCTGGGACTACTGGATAATACTATCATTTTTGGTGGAATCTCAGGTGTTAAGTATCATGTGCTCACCAATTTACCTGTCTATTTGTATGTTAATTTCCTGTGCTAATGTTGGCTCGTAGATCTAGGGATTAGATGTGAGTGGAATTTGTGGTTATATCATGAAGGTGCTGGTACTACTCACCTGAGCTATGCTCCTACTAATGACTTCAATCTTCTGTCTTACCCATCTCCCTTTTCTAATGTTATGAACACTAGTTTTCTGATTAGCTTGAGTTGTATCAGTTGTGGGTGTATTCTGGGTGTTTTTGGTCTTGGTTTGCTAACATTTTGGGTCATTGCTACTGTTATCTTTGCCCGATCTTTTGTAATGTCTTTAAATTTATTCTTCTCAATCTCCTTATGAGCCTGGGTGGGTATAGAAGTATGATGGAGTGGCAAGTGATTCTTGTGTTTGGTGGCATCTCTAAAATATTACTCGCATGAGCTTAAATGGAATTCCATTTCAGTTTGGTATTCTTATTTCCATGATTTTATTTGGATGGTTTAATTTAAAATTGGTTATTGTTATGTGAGAAATTCATGTTTGGTTATTCATTTAGGGCCTTATAATGCTCTATATTTATGTATATGGAATGTCCTGATGGTTTTTAATTGTCATATTTTTATTATAGATGATAGTAATCTGTCTGGTTATTTCAAAATTTGTATCCTTTTGTGTTTTAATTTGATTAGCTATAATCTTGCATATTTCTTTCCATATTCTTGTTGGTTTTGCAGCATGACTCTCTTGTAGGTTAGAGGGATCGAGATTTAAGAGTGTAGCTGGATTTTCTGTAGGAAGATGGTGCCAAAAGTATATTCCTTTTTCTTCCTTTTTTGAGACTTGTTTCTAGCAGAACAAGAATGTTATTAGGGTTTTTAATATTTTGTAGAATAGGGATTATTCGACTCAAAGGTTTCTTCTGATTTGTTTTGTAGCTCTTTTGAGGAGTAGCAGGCTGAAGGTTCTCTTTAAGGACCTTGTAATCTTTTTCTTAATTAACACGTAGGCCCCTTGTGGGTTTCCCCAAAAATAAAATAAAATATAAAATTAAATAAAATGAATGGTGATAAGCTATTCCTTTAGAATTTATATGATTAATCCCAAATTTCAAAAAGAAGTTTTCAAAACTCAAGTATGTCTTCTTTGGAAAAATTCAATTGATGACGATCGCTATCGTCATGCCTGAATAATTACAAAACAGTGGTATTTTTTTCCCTAGGGGAGATATATCATTTGTTCTTAAGGTTTTGAGCATGAAATCAATGATAATCTACTTAGAATATCATAGATAGAAATCAGATCAAACTCCATTTTAACCTTTCGAGGTCATATGCAGTTGTGTCTCGGATCTAGTTATGATATTCGAGGTAGGATTTGTAATTTTGGATTCGAACCCTATTTTGAAATTTAATCTCCACTTCTCAAAGTGGTATAACATTTCTAATGGGATGTTTCATCTCATAATTTGAATCTAAAAGTCAATTTTAAATTTCTAAAGAATTGGGGAGAACTGATGTTTTTCAAAACCTATTTTAAAAATTCCACCTACAAATAATGGCACGCCTGGTGGGACTAAATCACTCTCTCTCTCTCTCTCTCTCTCTCTCTCTCTCTCTCTCTCTCTCTCTCTCTCTCTCTCTCTCTCTCTCTCTCTTTCTCTCTCTCTCTCCATCTCTAATAATGGAAAATTTTTGTTTCATCAGTAGTCTTATATATCTTTTCTTCCGTTGGTCCCTCTGCTTATTTCTCCCTAGGGAGAGTGTGGCCAACATAAAAAAGATAAGACCTATCACACAGAGAGGTGAAAGAGCAAACCTCTGTCTAAGCTGGGCTCTGATATTTTGCCTCCAAGTTAATTAGTAGAGCAAAAGAGTCAAGCGAGGTTCCTTGAATTTTCTCAATCAATTTTGTGAACTCTCTTTTTGCATGAAAACTCAACATGCTGAGGTTCAGAATTTAGAGAAAAGTAATCATGCTAAAAATTCAAATTTTAATAATAAATTGACTAATTCAAACCACTTTTCCTTAGTTATAGGAATTCAAATAATCAAATGGCTGGGAAATGCATCTTCTCCATAAATAGAAACATGACAGTAGAAGGAATTACCTCTTACAACTCGATCCAGTTTGGAATAGAATTTCAAAACTTTAAGGTATCATTCAATGCAGAAGAAATGATTGATCTCTCTGTTGGAATACAAAAGGAAGTCCCCTTAGTTGAGATTACTTTAGGGTCAGGAGTTTACTCCCCCATCTCTAGGATAAAGGTCGTTGTCGCCCCTTTGACCATTGTGCCCTCTACTCATGAGGATAAGAACTAGGAATCAGTAACGATGGAAGAATTACCATCTCAATTTGAGATTGGGTCAAGTCTAACACCCCTGCCGCCAGCAAAAATAAGAGGAATAACTATCTTCAAAGAGTCAAAAAGAAGGTTACTAAGGACAAAAAGACTGCTGAGTTAGGAGCCTTAAAGCAAGTAAAATTTGAGGCCAGTCGAGAACACATTTCTCCTTACACCTACCCCCTCTATGGTGGAAATCTTTTCCACCCAATAAATATAATTCTATAACGGTAGGATCTTGCCACCTAGACTTGCAACTTTTAAGGAAAACATATCACTTCTCAAGTGTATTGGGTCTGAATTGTCAAGATAATTGATTCACCTATTTTATGAAAATTGATGTCTACTTTAAATTAAAAATAGGAGAGAGTTATGGTTGGCTCTACTGGATCTTTAAAGGCCCCTCCATCCCACCGCTTATGCGGGTCGATTTGATTTTTGAATTAAAATTTGTATCAAACATAAGTTTTTTTTTTTTGAAATAATAATTTTCTCTATCTTCTCATAATTTTTTTATCTTGTAGGCACCTCTTGCATGCTTTAAATTTTTTCAATGATTTTCAAAGTCAAGTTGATATTCTTATCAAAGATTGGGTCCTATTTGGAGATTATTTTTTTCTTGCATAAGAGAATGAGTTCTCTTCTCTTATACATGAGATATAATCCTATCAAAAAGAAAGGGGAGCAATCATTCTAAGGTATTAAAGAAATTGAAGCCTCTTGTTAAAAAAAGAGGAAAAATTTTCAAAAGATGCATAAAGTGCATTAAAAAATTCAAAATCAAAAGAAGCGCAAAATGCACCAAAGAAATCAAAAGATGCGTAAAGTGTGCCAAAAAAAAGGCTTCCTTCTTCTTTAATTCCTAGAATCTAAAAAAAAATAGGTTGCCTTTAATAGCTTGACTTTGAAAAATCTTGAATCTAGATTTATAATCATGCATACATAGTCTATTAGATAAAAAAATTCTATGCCAGAGAATTGAAAAGATTAAATTCTCTATCCAACTTAAACCTTTTTAAAATTGATTTTAATTCAAAATTTATACAATGGAGAACCTAGTTTTGTTTCTATGAAACTTGATCTGGGTCAATAGAATCCAAACCTTTGGATCTTTTCAAATTAATTGGAGTCTTTCTACTTCTCACAGTACATTTGAATTTATTCCCACTTTTCATTCTGATATGGTCCAAATAATTAAGAGGAAATTCTCAATAAAATAATGAATCTGCTACTCCTGATAAGAATTCAAATCCCATTCTTGAGAGATACGTGTGAATCCTTAAACATAGACATTATTTCCTTTAAGATCCACTACGTAAAATAACAATCTATGCTGGGTCCAAGGTTGTTCTCATATAGAGGTGTGTTTTACATTGCTGGAAATTGCTTTTCAAAATTAAGTAGCAATTGAGTAGAGTGCCCGATTCCAACTAGAGGAGCTTGAAGGCCTCGAAGAAAGTTTCTTTCAAACTCAACAAAATTTGAAATTACATAATTCACAAATGATTCAAGATCATGATAAATTATGTCACCTCAGGACTCTCCAAGTAAAAAACTTAGTTGTAATCATTTGGAGACCAATTTTAGTCTGTCATAAGATCAATGAAAGATTTGAATCAATGTTGATTGAATCGTCCACCTTAGAGATGATCTATAAGGTAGGTTTATGTAAATTGATTAATTTTGAGGATACCATCAAATGCTTCATATCATTTAGGAAATTCTTCAAGAAATACCATACCAGATGTGTATCCAATTTAACATCAAAGTCACCTATTAAAATTCAAAGAAATCAAATCAAATCAAATTTGAAATCATCAAACAATTATTTCCAATTCTCTTTTCCTTAAGGTTAGGTCCTTCTTAGGATTAGATCCGCTAGTGGTGGAGGACGACCTTCGTGGCACCATCCTAGTTTTCACCCACTAGTGGTGGAGTACGCCCTTCGTGGAAACATCTTAGCTTAGATCTTTTAGTGGTGGAGTACACCCTCCGTGGCACCATCTTAGCTTTGACCTTCTACTGGTGGAGTACACCCTTCATGGCACCATCTTAGCTTTAACTTTCTAGTGATTGAGTATGCCCTTCATGGCACCATCGTAACTTTGACCTTCTGGTGGTGGAGTACGCCCTTCATGGAACCATCCTAGCTTTGACCTTCTAGTGGTGGAGTAAGCCCTCCATGGCACCATCCTAGATTTGACCTTCTAGTGGAAGAGTATGCTCTCTGTGGCACCATCCTAGCTTTGATCTTCTAGTGGTAGAGTATGCCCTTCATGGCACTATCCCAACTTTGACTTTCTAGTGGTGGAGTATGCCCTTCGTGGCACCATCCTAACTTTGACCTTCTGATGGTGGAGTACACCCTTTATGGAACCATCCTATCTTTAACCTTCAAGTGGTAGAGTATTTCCTTCATGGCACCATCCTAGCTCCCTCTACCATTTCCATCCTTTAAAGGGTTAGGTGATCCCTTTCCTTAGGATTAGATTAACTAATGGTGGATATTGCCCTCTGTGTCCCCACCCTAATGTTCACTCAGGCTTTGATTCTTTAATATTTGGTCTTTTATATCCTTATAATCAAATTCAATTTCTTTATTTGATCAACGCCAATATATAAAGTAGAAGTTCCTTCTAATACACATATTGGGAGTCCATTTGTTGACATTATTTTTGTGTGAGGTCACTCTGATCTCTCCTAGACTCTAGACCATAGGATTTCCTAGATCCTAGATTCCTTCTAGACTCTAAATCATAGGATCCTTCCAGTCCCCAGAACCTATGATCAATTTAGATCTTAGATCATTCAAGACCAAAATCCAAAGCCAAAGGCTTAGGTCCTAAAAGCCTTTTCTAGTGTTGTTTTTAAATAGTTCAAAACCTAGTTAACTGACCCCCGATTCAAAGACTATCAATTTCTTATTGATAATACATGTCTCTATTATCAGTCCTCCATATTTGAGCTCAATCTAATCTTTCTAGCCCCATAAATTAGATCCTTCTCCAAAGGCTGCAAAACCCTCAAATATTTATCGCCTATGCCACAAGACTTATCACCTAGTGGAATTTAACTTTGGAGATCCCTCCAAACCCTTTGATCACCTCGAAGCCTTTGATACTGATATGTTAAGTATTACTCTAAATTTATTTGGACTTACCTTGACCCAGAATTGACCAGAGGTCAAAATGACCTGAATGCCTTTAAGGAGATTTTTAGACTTTTGACCAAAATTCAATGTGGTTAACCTCTTCAACCTTTGAAACCTTTTTCAATCATTTTCAAACATTATTTGGGTCCTATTAAACCCAATCTCATACCTTGGGTTAATATGGTTGGCCAGGTTAACCTAAGTTGATCCAAAAGGCCCCTTAAGGGTCAAAATAGCCATTTTGACTGAAATGACCTCCACATGCCTTAGGACCACCACCAACAGATTCAAAATATCACTTCAAACCTATTGAGCCCAACCTCTATCCTTGGGTCAACTAGGTTGACCAAGTCAACCTAGGTTGACCAACCCAAACATAAACCTTATGCTCACTCAATTCAATCCCAAATCAACCTCAAACACATTCAAACTCCCCTAAACATGTGATCTAGTGATTTGGACTTGACTGATCACTTTGGCCCAATTAATAGTTGACTTGATCAGCTTAGTCACTATCTGGTCAAACCTAGCATATTTGGGCCTATTCTCCCATTCATTAAAACAATACCCATTTAAACCTCACCAAGCTTTTAAACTTGTTTAATTCCATGCCTTGGGCATATTTTATTCATGAGGTGACTCAAAACCCTTTGATATTGATCAAGCCAACTTTGAGGTCTTGGTCAAATCCTTTGTGCTTTCATCCATGCATTAATTTTAAGCCCTTTGGTCCCTTCCACTTGATTCAATAACACCTACACTCCCTCCAACTTACCTCACCAATCAACACAACCATTTGACCAGTCAAATAGTCAACTTGAGCATTTAAATTGACTTTTAAAAAGGTCAACTCCCATTCCAAACTCTAACCACATCATCTCAAAGCTCTGAACCTCATTCAATCAGCACACATATACCCCCCCTCCTTGCCACCTCAACTTTCTTTAACTATTTGACTGGTCAACAAGTCAATGGATCAACAAAATCTTGAAATGAGACCAAACCATGGCCATCTCATCATACCGCATAAGCAAACTCATTCTCCAAGTCAAAACCTACTTTAGGTTAATAGGGATCAGCTTTTTCCTCTCCAAGTTAACCCCTAATCCTTCCCTCTTAATCAAGCCATGGCTTGGTTTAGCTAAATAGAGGAAAAGGGGTGTGGTCCCCCTCTCTTGGCTCAAGGAAAGTCTCTGTCAACCCACCCATCTTCTCCTAGTTTTGGGCTATTCATGGGACACTTGGCAAGCATCCAAAGCACATTATATTAGATCCTAGCCATCTAATCTAAAATCAAGGGGTTAAGTGTAAGGAATTTGATCTAATGCCCATATCCTTGCATTTCTCATCCAAATCCCAAACTCAAGCAGCCTCCAACCTTCCAAGAGCTTCTCCCATACTCTTCAGTACTCCCCAAGGCCTTCCCAACTTCTCCCAACCATTTCCAAGCCTCAAATCACAATTTTAGTGAGGAGAGTGCATTCTAGTGAGAGAAAGTAGAGTTCCCATGATAACTTTCAATCCTACTATCAGAATCCTCTAGAATCTTCAACAAACTTGTATAAGGCATCAGCATGAGTCAAAGGAGTCCAAAATCACAAAAATCCACTAGCTACATCATAAAATTTTCTCACTTTTAGGTAGATATAAAATGTTAAACTATATCAAATATACAATGCATGGAGCCTTCAAACTCCAAGCATTGCTAGATTACGTTTCCCTCTAGCTACTTTTCAATTTTCATTAAATTTAGTTTAGTATTTTGGGAGATATGGGCATTTGAAGGTTTAGTTTAAAATTGGAGATCAATCACATCGGACAGCTCAGGATCAGCCGAACAGCTCGCAGCTTTTAGCCAAATTCAAGCATGAACCGATCCGATCGGCAGACGCCTACGTGGCCCAATCCTGGACGTCATATCTTTCCGTGGTCAGATCAATAGTCCCAATGGATTGTTGACTCATTTAAGTGGCGTGTCCCATGGTGCCACATGTCACGCCACCATTTGTCACCATCGTTCTGACACCAATCATTGCTAATGATTGGCGCTGATAGGTAATTTGACCAAAATTTGATAAAAAAATTCAAAATAAAGCCTAGATCTTCCAAAATTCATAGAAAATCGAGTTTTCCACCAAATTGGACATTCTTAGGCTCATTAGAGAGATAATTTAATATAGTATTTATTAAAATTAATTTTATTTTGTTTTAACTCTAGATTATGAGAAAATTAAATTTGTTTGAATTTAGTTTTTTTCAATTTTCTTGCAATCTAGGGTCAAATGGATCCAAAACATTGGTGGAATCTTCTTAAGCATCTTAGGCATCTTTTATGATTTTTCTAGGGTCAGATGCTCTGTGATTTTCTGTGATGTTAATTTTTAAAATAATGGGTTTATTTTGGACCCAAAATTTTAAAAATTCATAACTCCCCAGATTTTCTATATTTTACTGTGAACGTTTTGCGATATGATTACATGTTTACAAGGGTTAGTCACACTAAATTTTAGGCTCATTTGAATAGTAAAAATATCTTGGAAAAAAAATTACTAAAGTGTCTAGAATATTTAGAAAAGTCCTGGGAGATTGTATACACACTCAATAGGGGTGAAAATTGAACAGATTAAACCTAGTGACATCCCCTGCCATAGAATTAAATTTGATTGTATTTTGAGCTCGTTGGGATAAAAAATTAAACATGTTAAATTTTAGCCCCTTTAAGGACTCAAAAAATCACAATAAATCAAATTTTAATCCTAGAAATTAAATAATATCTCAAACTGACCAAAATGTAGTCTTCTATCTAGAAAAAATAAAATTCCTATTATCAAACCATGGATTTAACTTTAATTTAACTTTTAGTTAAAGTTAATAATTAATTTATTTATTTAACTAAAAATAATTAAAAATACCAAAAATTTCTCAAACACTTTTTGCTCCATCATTATATCAAATTTTATCTTTGGAGGTAATTTCAAGAAGTTTGGGACTTGTTTGGGTTTAAATCATTTAAAGGACTCTTTAATTAAAATAATTAAAAAATTTAATAAATACCCAAATTTCATAAAATCATAACCAATTTTAAAAAATTCCAAATCAGTCAAAATCAAAGGCGTATAACTCAAATTAAAATATAATAATTTTCAAAAATGTCAAACCTCCAAAATTTGGTCAAAGTCAAAAAGTCAACAATCCGATCAAACCCAAGTTAAAATAAGCTCAAAACTTAAAAAATTCATAACTTTTCGTAGAAAACTCCAAATTAAGTGTGCTAATAGTCTAACCACTCATCATAAGGTCTAATATTTGTTAAAAATTTGAAACCTTCAAGATTAATTTTACTTTTAAAAGGCAACTTTAACCCTTTAATTAATGCATTAAGATAATTTCAATAATTATTTAAAATTCCAAAATTTTCTAATTTGATTAATAAAACACTGAACCAACTTCTTAAAATTAGACACTAACTAAAATATTTGATTTCAATATACTTTTAATTTTGAACCATCCTAAATTAACTTAATCAACCCCGATTGCTACTAGGTAACCCAAGCCTACGAGGCTATTAACTTAGCCCTAAGGAAGGTGAAATAAAATTCACAGCCTCAGTGTAAAATAAAGGTAGTAATCATTTAACCTTTTAAATATATCTAAATTAAATTTTAATGCATTGATATTTAAAACCTAATATAAAACTCCCTTAAGCCTTAAAATATTCATACTTTATACAACTTCAACTAACTCTCCAACAGAGGATCTACCCTAACTACATGACCTTCTACACACCCTTTAGATGATTAACTAGGATAACCGACTCTAGTTCTAGGCTAAGCCTGTGCTTACTTTTTAGTTGTGTGCCAGATTTTTGGGATTTTACTACATATTATGGATAAAACTATTTGGTATGTTTACTTACTTTTTCTACACTCTATGGATGATTGATGTGTTTGGTGACTAATTATCTTTAGGATTGGAACGATTTGAATGTTCACTAAGTTTTTTATAGGTGGCCACACTCATGAAGAGTAATAAAAGGGAAATAAATAATAAAAATCAATAATAAATATGCTTGTTATAGGTGCTTCAGTTGCTTAGCCCCCAAATAAAAAGAGCATGTCTAGCATGTTTTCTTTCTACAAATATATAACTTCTTGGAATATATTTTGATTTATTAAATACCTAGTATAAACTTAGAGGAGAGTTTAGAATTTTTATTTCATATTAAATATAATTTGTTTGGAAGTATTGAGTTAAAAAAGTTGAACTTTGAGTCGGGATACATAGATCCAAAGTTGGATTCCAAATAGAAAAGGATACCCCCTTAAGGGGATAGTCCTTTTCTATTTGGAAGTCCAAATTTGGATAATCTTTTTCATATCCAAAGCGAAAAGGGTGGCCTTCCTCTTAAAGGAAGAGCTCTCTTTTTCATTTGAGTAGCTGACTACAAAGAATCCAAGGAACCCGAAGGAGAGAAGACTGAAGAATTGAAGACAAAAAGTATCCCAATCAAAGCCACTTGCATCTTTATTAGGACTAAAATCCGAGTTGTTATCAGTGGTGTCCGGCCACTTTAATTTCTATAGACCCTAGATGTAATAAGCAAGATAGTTTACTTATGGACATTTATTAATTAATTTATTTATATTTAATATGTTGACTTGATTACATATAGAATTAGTTGCTTCTCTTTTTTTTTTCATTTGTGTGCCACTTTTTATTTTAGCCTGGATATGTGAGGCTCGTGAGGGTGTCAAAGTTTTCAACTCATAATTAAAAGTTTAAAATTCTAGGAGTTAAGCAACATAAAAAGATAACTAATCTAGGGAATTAGCCGGGGATCACCCTTGGGGTCACATGCATATTACTGCACTTCTTCTTTCCTTTCTTTAGATACTTCTCCACTTGCGAGTAGAGTTCGGATAATCTAACCTATGAAATGAGGTGTCAGACCTAGGGAAACCCAGTCTTCTAAAAAAATATTTTTAAGCCCTTTCAAAATTCAAACATACATGATTTGTATATGTTGACTAGCACGCATTGTATTAGAAATATATTTAAAAGAGTCAAAATTTTAATTGCATATGTATCTAGCATTTTAGCACAGAATAAGTCAAAGGGTCCCCTTCGGACAATATCTAGATGTCGACCTCAGCTCTCTAAAACCTTAACAAAAAAGTCCCTAATACTCTCTCATAAAGATGACCAGACTCATGTTTTTAAAATCAACTAGGTGGCTAGCTGGCTCCTCAATCTAGGGCGGGGTAAGTCTAGATTCTATTCTAGAATAGTTGGGTTTGGACTACTATGGTCCAGTATCCAAATTTAAATTTAGGATCCAGGGAAGATCTTGGAATATAAGACCCCAATCTCTGGGAATATAATTCTAAATTTCAAATAAAATGCTCAACTTTAACTAAATCTTTTTTCGATCCAAAATATAAAGCTCAACACTTAGATTAGGTTGGGATACTTCCGGATGGTTTTGGAATCTTAAAGTGTTGCCTACTCTTATTTCCTTGATTCTATTAATAAATGCTCCAATCTTGATCAATTCCTTTTTGAAATCCCAAAATTCACTTCCTTTGATATTACTCCTAAAAAATTTTTAACAAACTTTTGCCACTATTATAATTGAGAGATTTCGTAGGAGTCTCTGTCTTCCTACAATATATTTAACTATAAGGGCTTGCACTAGTAGAAGGTTTAGAACCACACACATCTGATTTTCAAAATTGATTTTCAACTCACTTGATATTTCTTTTAGAAAATCTACTTTATAACAATCATTATCATCATAATCATATAATGGATAATGTATGATATTCTCTTTATTCAAAGAGATTTATCATGTGTTAGCATGAATTAGAATATGAAGCTAACGATCATCTCCTCTTGGTTATTATGGTCCAATTTTATATTGAACCCTATATTGATCCTCCCGGGTTAATATGTGGTTCTCACTTAAATCATACTACGATGGCCTAGAGAAAATTTATAATTCTGGTATGTTTGATCTCAAAATTTATATTGAACCCTATCTTGATCCTGCTGGGTTAATATGTGGTTCTCCCTTAAATTAGACTACGATAGCCTAGAGAAAATTTATAATCTGAACCCATTAGGAGATTTTAACTCTGCTTTTTGAAGTGATATATCATCCCTAATGGTCTATTTGATCTAAAAATTAAAACTTAAGATTAATCCCAAGTTTCCTAAAAAAAAGTTTTCAAAACTCAAATCAGTATTTTTTGGAAACATTCAATCAACAACGATCACTATCGTCATGCCCGAATAATTACCAAATAATGGTACTTCTCCTTAGGGGAGATATATCATTTGTTCATAAGGTTTTGGGCATGAGATCACCGATAATATTCTTAGAATATCATAGTTAGAAATTAGAACAAACTCCATTTTAACCTTTTGATGTCATATGAAGTTTTGTCTGGGATCTAGTTCTAATATTCGAGGTAGGATTTGTAATTATGGATACGAACACTATTTTGAAATTTTATCTCTAGTTCTCGAAGTGATATAACTTTTTTAATGGGATGTTTGATCTCAGAATTTGAATCTAAAAGTCAATTTTAAATTTCTAAAGAAAACTAATCATTTTCAAAACCTGTTTTAAAAATTCCACCAACAAAAAATTGCACGCCCGGTCGGTGCAACTTTTAAAATTTGATTTTTATCTTAGAATTAAAATTTAAAAATTGATTTTAAATTTCTAAAGAAAATTGATATTTTCCAAACCTGTTTTCAAAATTCCACCAACAAAGAATCTTGAAAGTTTATTACGGATGTTAATCCATTATAAATTAGCTCGAGGCTAACCAAGTGGGAGGGGTGAACTGGATATTTAAAAACTTTTTTAACTAAAAAATATGTTTATATCTTACAGCGAAAATAAATTAAATCAATAGTAAAAATATTAATTAGAGATTTCAACCAAGCATTTTATCGTAATAAAAATAAAGTGTGGAAAATAATCAGAAAAAATACATCATATTTATGGTGGTTTGGTCTAGCCTGACCTACATCCACTCCTTGGTGGCACCCTCTGAGCATTACATTAAATCTTTAGTGACTCTCCCTTATCCCCCACAACTAGGAGGAGAAGGCCTTACAAAATCACTTCCACTTTCCCTGGTGCGATGCAAAAGCTGGGTCCTTTGACACCAAAGAGATATTATTCTTCCCAAAACTTTCCTCAAGATAAACCTTGAATCCGATGGTACTAAGGTGCCAGCTTATTGGAGCTACCATGTGAAACTCCCTCCAAGGATCTTATCCCTCTCTCAAACTCCACCCTTTCTTCTCTCCCTTTCAAATTCTCTCTTCAAGTTTTCTCCACAAGAACAAAGCTTCAATGACTGTCAAAGACAATTAATAAGTACCTTGACAAAACTTAAATATAGGGCTTTAAAAAATCTAAAAATTAATCTTGGCGATAAATATCATCCAGTATGATTGCAGGATTGTTCTGTATGACATGCTCAAAAAGAGGGCTTCATAAAACCTTAAAAACTTAATCTTGGCACCAAAAATCATCCTGGATGATCACATTATCGTCTAGTACGATGTGCGGAATTTGACCTGATAGTCTCGGACGATATCAAGAAAGTCCTAGACGATTAGTTCAAATTTGTACAGATCATCCTGGATGATTAAAAGAAAAATTATGGTATTTCATCTTGGACGATTTAGGAAAATTAAGCACGTCAGCAAACATCGTCCGGTATGATATACAGATAGTCCAAGACAATCTGATTGAAACTTTTAACCATAATTAATCCCCTAATCACATGATCAATTTAGGCATGATTTATATTGATCGTCTAGGACGATCTAGATAGTCCGGGATGATTAGAATAAAAATTGAATCTTAAATCTTTGCCTAAATTAACATTGGCGACTATTTTCCAAGATCATAAAGGATCATCCTGGACAATCCAAAATTGTCCAGTACAATTAGTTTAATGAGCTGATCATCCTAGATGATCAAAATTGTCTAGTACAATTAGTTTAAAACTTGAACATTTAGTTTTGATTAGATCTCACTCCCCTGAGTGTGAATGAGCATGGACACCAAGCTAGCAAATATCTTTACAGGACTTGACTCAAGAAATAAAAATTACATCAATGAATATTACACACCTTTTATAGCATAAGCTTATTCAACGCAATCTTTAGCACTAATTCTTTGTTGGATGTTGCATGGTGTTCAAAAAACGTTAGTATACACACAAATAAATATAAATTGAAAAATACTATGAGATATAAAGATGTTTATTATTATCAAAAATATAAAACTCATGAGCTCAAGTTGCAACAGATAAATTATTCCTTTAGAATATATATGATTCCTAACCACTTGGCTGTCATTCGGGATAGCTTTTTTTGTTGTTTTGCTTTTTAGATTGCAATCATTATTTCTATTTGTGACAGCTAATTTACTACTTTTAGAATATTTTTGTGCTGGGAAGCTGCTTTTTTCTAGCGTCTTTAAAAAAAAGTTATTTTCTTGATAACTTCTTTATAACCACCTTTATATAAAGATATAGCAGTGCCAAACAGAACCAAAGAGTGATTGAAAGTCACCTTCATTTTCACTTTTCTATAACATAAAATTATAATAACAAAAATAAGATGGGGTTTGTTAAGAAATGTATTATTATTAATGATATTAATTATATAGAAAGTAAAATAGTCGGAGATATTGGATTACAATCAACTTTACTATTGTCCAACTAAATACAATATTCGCGTTCCCAAACGTCAGTTCAGAAAAAAATAATTAAATATTATTAGAACGAACTGTTAAAACAAAGATCTAACTACTTCCATATACGAACATCAAAACAAATTGGCCCTACTGAAACAGTCTATATTCCATGACTAGTTATAAAAGACCAAGAAATAGTGCATGAACAGCACGATGCGTGCTCATGCACTCAAGACAAATAGGCTCGTCGAGAGGGAATATTTCTTTGTTCAAATAGGACAACTTTATCAAAATAAATTGGCCCTTTTTTTTAGTTTTTTTTTTTGTTTTTTAGGCATGCATCCTTCTAGCATAATCAATAAACATATGAAGCATTATAGAAATATTTAAAATTAGGTTTTATTTGGGACAGCTTTATTATTACTTTTTAATGCAGTTTTTTTGAACAAAAGTTTTTTTAGCTATAAAATTTTGTACTAAAAAGCTAGTTAAAAAAGCAAGAAGAAAGATGTCCCATACGTCGTTGTGCATGGATCATTCTACTTCCATGTTGCAAAATTGCCTTCGAATTGAATTTGAATGGACAAAGTTTTGCAGCCTTAGGCTTGGTTTGAGACAACTTTCTTATTGCATTCTAAAGCAACATTATAGTAAAAAAAATTTTAGTACAAAATATTCAAGTTCAAAATTTTTTTTACAGGAAAGCTGCTTTAAAAAGCAGTAAGAAGGCCATCCCAAAGGAAGCCTTAGTCTTTATGCATGAATCTTCCTACTTCTGACTTGCAAAATTTTATTTGATTTGAATTTAAATCCAAGAAGTTTTGAAAACCTCTTACGATTTATTCTTGATTTTTAACTTGAGGATCTCTTTACAATTCATAAATTATCACCAATATATACTGGTTGTCATCTAAATTAAATATGTTGGGTTTAGAATTTAATTGACAGTAAACATTTTGGTCTAAATATTTTGGTTAAGATTTATGCTTTGTTTGGGATGACTTTCCTACTGATTTGTAAAGCTATTTTTTCGTACAAAAATGTCTTGAAACTAAAAAAAAAAAAATGAAGCATTGGTTTAAAGCTATCCCAAATGAAGCTTTGGTTTTTGGTTTCATTAGGACAACTTATTAACTTATTATTGCTTCTTAAAGTAGTCTTTTTGTACAAAATTTTTTAAATTAAAATTTTTTTGTGCTAAAAAGTTATTTTAGAAATCAATAAGTAAGCTATTCCAAACGAAAACTTAGGCTTCATTTGGGACGGCTTTTTTACTGCTTTTTAAAACGGAGTTTTAGTACAAAATTTTTTATTTTTGTACTAAAACTCTGTTTTAGAAAGCAATAAAAAAACCGTCCCAAACGTAACCTTAATTGTCTACCATTATCATTAGTGGATATCAAAACTAAGACATTTCACATCTTATCCCATAAACCAACCACCATATACTAATATGTTTTTAGCTATGCATCTTTTTCCAATTCTCAAAGCTTAATATGTTTAACAATTCGATTTCTGGAGGATAATGTCATAGAGGTAGTTTAAACATATTTGTTGCTGTTCTTTGCACATCAATTTTAGTTTAAACAAATTATTATAAATGATTATCCTTCACCATGCAGGGATGTCAAGGAAAGAAATGCAATCCACTGCCATTAGTACTATAGGCATGGCACCCTTAACAAACATCTAAATTCCATTATTAAAGTTAGTGCACTTGGAGTTTTATGATTCCATTCTCAATAATATCACAAGGATGTTCTATAGCCCAAATCTTATGACCATCTTCAAATTTATCAAACAAGCTTATCAAGTCATCAAATATGATGAAATCCCCTCATTGAAATTATAATTAGGTTAGTGTCCTTGTGACATAGTTAATCGAGAGGAATCAACAATTATGTTAATATTATTATTCTTTGATATGTGGGTTATAATAAAGATGAATGGAGATTAGCAAGAATATTAAAGAGAACATATATGAAAGTTAAAATATTTTGGGTGTAAATAGTGAATTTATGATTTATGAGAGTTTCATTAATTAGTCTACTGGCGCGTCTACAAGCAACCCATATAAATAAAATGATTATGTGAATGACAAATAATTTTAAAAATTAATGCATTTTGCAAGTCTAGTTAGGTTAGATGATTCTAGAATTATGATTGGATAATTATGCGCAAATTCTCCCATGTTAAAAACAAAATGGGATTAGTGACCTATATTGGCAATACAAAGCTTATATACATGCCTTTATGGATTTATGAAGTTATGTAGGATGACCTCATTATTTCTTTGGGCGAGTAAGGGGTGGTAGATCTCCTTTAGATTCTCATCCAATAGCCTCACTTTGAAGGAATGGGCCATCATAGAATATTTAGGAGGTTCCATTCCCTTCATAGCACATGAGCATCATTTGATAAGCTTTAATAAAATTTAGATGTGCTATTCTTCAAATTCTTTATAAAATAAATGCCTAATTCTTAGCAATTTTAGAGGACGTTTATGAAGAAGAGCTTGAATGTGTATGTATACCTTCAATCCCATCATATTATCATAAGTATCTTTCTATAATTTACTTTGTATGTATCTTCTCATTTAAGTAATCAAGATATCAAAATGCGAATCAATTTTTCATCGATCAAAGACTGTAAATTATTATGAAGTGGCTATGATTTCCTAGCATGGATTTATAGGGTGCATTAGTTCAATCATAAGGCATGGATGCATATCATGAAGGTGGCTACTAAAGGCTAATAATATGATTTTGGTGGTCATACATAGGAAGATAATATGGCAAGGTCCCCTCTACCTTGTCGACAAAGGGAAGGAGCCAATATAGAGGACAAGAAATTTTGTCGGAAGAGTTTGGAGATGTTACTTTT
This sequence comes from Dendrobium huoshanense, assembly GCA_016618105.1. Taxonomy (NCBI): domain Eukaryota; kingdom Viridiplantae; phylum Streptophyta; class Magnoliopsida; order Asparagales; family Orchidaceae; genus Dendrobium; species Dendrobium huoshanense. The sequence goes on from CM028355.1 coordinate 9,837,356, forward strand.
GTGAATTTAACGTAGTTGAGGAGAAAAATTCAGGACCTTATGTATATAAATATTTTATTTTGAATAATTTATGTACTTGTGTACTGAATTTTTATGGTTAATTACTCTTTTTTTTTAATATTATCCACATTCTAATGATACTCAATACTTTTTAATTTGCTTTAATTCTTTCTTCTGATGTCAATTTTTTGTACATTGTAATGTCTGTTTGTTATCATTAAACACATCTGTTATTAATTTTAACCTATGCAATCTGCTTGTTTGAATAAATTGTATTATAGTTATTACCATTAACTTGCAACATAAAAATTCTGTAAAATGCACAAATGCTACTGTCAATGCAAAAACCAATAATAAAAAAAAAAAAAAAAGCCATTTTCTTTTTGAGACAAATAACACAGAAGGCCGATTACTATATACCAGTTACTTTGTCTTTAGCAATCGCATTTGCAGTTGTCAAGCTTGAGTAGTCCTGTAGCGTCTAAAATAACATTCAATAGAAATGAATGATGTCTGAAAATAGAAACATGAAGAGTTTATTTGGAGCAAATTTACACACACATCATATACGCAAGACTTAGATTTCATTTGGGACTGCTTTCTTACTGCTTCTTAAAGCAGTTTTTTAGTACAAAAATTCTAAATTTTATGCTAAAGAGTTACTTTAAAAAGCAGTAAGAAAGCCGTCCCAAATAAAGTCTTAAACTCAAGATCTCTTAATGTGCAGCCAGAGCTCCCAATCAACTGACCAAGATAAGTGGCGCGAAACATGAAAAGTTTAATTATTTACTTTGAATTGTCATTATTGTTTTTGTTCCTATATTTGTAGTTTCATTAGTGCTAGTAAGAAAAAAAGAAATTTTTACCACTTTTTGCCTTGCAAACTACTTTCCTCTCTAAAATTTTCTATGCAGATTTGTATTTTTTTCTTGGAGCGACTTGTGACTTTTCTTTTAAATGGTAAATAATATCAGCAAAGTTTTCTGGAGATGAAGCAGATAAGCTTTGAATGCTTGGATCCGAATGCCACTTTGGATTCCCCAACAAACAACAGAGTTTTCACTCACAGGTCTGCAAAATGTTTTGATCGTACAAAAATGTTATGTCGCTGTTGTTGCTATAAACGCAAAAGCCAAAACATTATAGATAGGGACATTTTGAGCAGTGCTGAATTTCATAATTGAATCTATTAATGGATTCTTTCAGATTATATTAGAGAATAAGGTTACGGCCTACTATTTTTGCAAACCTTTGTTTGGTTTTATAAGTTCACATATTATTTTTGTTTTTGATTTGAGTGTACGTTGAAATATAAATTTAATGTAAAGAAACTTTAGTTACAAAATCTTTACAGTAATTATAAAGTTTTGCAACCCAAAATTAACTTGCACCCATTATAGTTTCGGGCTGGAATTATTTCTTTGTCATCATCTGCTTGTGTAGATTGCATCAGCTTCATCACCGCACTGTGATATAAAGCAGTGATGGTGCATGCGTCACCTAAAAGTTGATGTCTGAAAAGCTGAAAAAATGAAGCTAAAACATCCAGATAAAGAGTTTCTAAGATGGAACACGTTATTTCGTCCAAAATAGACTGTTTGAATATGTGAACATGACATTGTTTGCGATGATTAAGAAATGTGAATGAAAATAATTCCAGGGAGGCATAAATACTAAAGGCAGTTTTCTTGTCTCTTTGTTTTTCAAATAGCAATCACAGTTTTGTTTGGTTAGTACTTTCTTTGCTACTTTTTTACTACTTTTCAAAAATATTTTGGTGGAAAGCGGTTTACTGCAACCATAATAATAACGAAGTTATTTTTTCCTCCACAACCATCTAAACCCTAAATCCAATGCTCTTGATCATACGAAGACCAAATTGGCCTAAGCCAGCACTTGTATTAGTTGGCCCTTGACCTTATGCATCTACTATGGTCAGCCCAGCCCATGGGCTAACATGGGTCAGCCAATTAAGCTAACCCAAACTAAAGAAAAATCTCAAATTTCAAACCATATTGCACACCCAAGCCAACCTATGGCCAATTAACCCATGCATTGTGCTCAAGCATACTCTAGATGCCTTGCCACCTCAGCTTGCCCCACGTAGCAGTTGAGAATTTTCAAAATTCAAGAAAACCTTAACCCAATCACCTTTGTTCGATCCTAATAACCCAACCATCAGACCACATGGGCTAGAACTCTCTAGAAACATTCCAAAACTCTTATTGGACCATCTCTAACCGAAATCATAGCTTTACATGGTCATAGGTGGCCGAATTGTTGGCTACATTATTTTATGTTCATCTTAAAATACCCAAGGTTTTTACATTGATGGGTTACTTTTTTTTATTTTTTTTTTTGTTTGTTCGAAGAGCTTCCTGGGAGTGTTATCTTCCATTCCCTAGCTCCCTAGCTATTCCAGTGGTGAATTTCGGTGAGATCGAATAATCTCTAGCAAGCCTGTCTCGATTAAACTCCAAAATTTGATCCAATTGTTCTTTGACCTTGTAAAGTGAAGATGAGTTGTTCTTGAGGGTGCTGACCACATTTTTGTATGAGTTCATCAAGACTTTTCCCAATCCTCTAATTGGTGATCCAATGGAGGACAGATGTACACTTTTCATCCATGGAAACCCCAATTAACTCTCAATCCAGCCCTCAATCAACAGTCAACCCAATCTTCAATCAACAACCTATCCAACCCACAATCATGCTCAATCAATTTTAATCATCTTTATGGTTATTATTGATATGAACAATTTAACATCAGCAAACCTAAATCCAACATTCCAAATCAATCTTTGGGTTAAGGGCTTAGATCCTAAAACCCCTTTTAAGTGAATTTTCTATCACCTAGAATCTCAGTTAAATGACTTATGGTTTATAATATGTTAGTTATATACTGACCTTGCATTCCTCTAACATTAACCCTCCAAATTTGAGCTTATTCTGAGATCTCTAGCCTAAGAAAGTAGATTTATTTCCAAAGGTTATAAAATCTTCAAATATTTACGGCCTATGCTACTAGACCTTTCCCTTAGTGAAACCTAATATTAGAGTTCCCCAAAGCTTCTGTACACTTCCATACCCTTGTTTATATTTTGGTAAGCATTAAACTACATTTTTGTGGATCCACTTTGACCTCTGGTTGACTAGGGATAAAAATGATTAAAATGCCTTATAGGGGTTTAAATTGTCATTTCAACCCAAATGATCGACTTTCTCAACCCATAAAAACAGCCCCATTAAACTTTAATCATCAAACCAAATATGTTGGATAAAATCCAAGACCATGGGTCAACCTGGTTGACCAGGTCAACCTAGTTTGACCTATTAGACCCTTTAGGATTCTAAATGCTCATTTTCACCAAATGACAAATTCATACCTTAGGACTACCACTAATAGACACAAAATATCATTTCAAACTTGTTGAGCTTAAGACCCAATGCTTGGGTCAACTTGATTGACCAACTCAACCTAGGTTGGCCTAACGGCCCTTTAAGAGACCGAATGGTCATTTTGATCATTAAAATAATTTAACCCTTGAAAGCACCTCTACCAGCCCCATTCATTAAACCAAGCACATTGAATCAAAACCCAGGTCCTGGATCAACCTATTTGACCAGGTCAACCCTGGTTGACCCAATAGTTCCTTAAGAGTCTAAATGGGTTATTCTAACCCATTTGATCGAATCAAACCTTTCGAACCTCTAAACCTTTGCTTATGGTTGACTTAAACATATTCCAAATCTTGGCCAATCAAATTAAAGTGATTTTGACCAAGTCAACCTTATATTACTTGGTCAAATGACATTAAACATTCATGTCTCCATTCAAACTCCCATCCTTCATTCTCAAATTCCTTGCAAATTAATCCTACTAGCTAGAGTTTGACACTTGGCCTGCCATCTCACCTGTGTTTGATTGTTTGACCAGTCAAACTATCAACACAAGATTTTTAATGAGTCAAAACTTATCAAAATATTTCCTTAAGTTATCTCCACTCCTCTTCAAGTCATTCAAGTCATCTAACCAGCTCAACACCTTCCTCCCATGCCACCTCATCAACCTTGATTGAGTTGACTTGTCAAAGAATTTAACACCCTATAAAACTCCCACAAATGGTCTAACTCACATTCTATTTCACTTTTCCTCTGATCATGGCCAATGGAGTAACTCCATTTAAGTCTTAAAGCTCCCTTAGAAGCTCCTAAATCGATCCCAAGGGTTTGTTTTACCCCAAATGGAAATGCCCCTCCCCCCCCATTTCAAGTCCATAGCCACAAATAGTGAACCAACTCTACCCAGGATTTCCCCTAACACCCAACAACCAGTGAAACTTGTCACTCATTATAGAAAGGCCTCTGATTGATCAAAGCCATCCATTCTTCCACTGGCCATTTGAATAGGGAAAAAGTCTCAAAATGAGCATCACTCAATCCCTCACACTCTCTCGCTGCCTACGACCTCCCAGAGCCAGATCTCTTTTTGTTCTAACAAACTAGCCCTTCCTCTATCTTCTCACTACCAAATCTAAGTGGTTGTACATCACCGATGACAACTTTTTTCCTAAAATAACCCCTACTCCATCTAAGGCTCCTCTTGATCGATCCATCACATTTCAAATAGTGGTTTCAGCTAGGAACTTATACGGGGAAAGTCTACAAGCTCAATCATATCAACTCCCGAAAGATCTAATGGTATAATCTCCTAAAATCCCTAGACCTAGGCCACAACACTTAGAGTTATTTAGGTTTTTGTAAGGTGCTTATTAAACTGTGGAGATCCCTCTCCACAATTTATGTTGATTTTTTTAATATATGTTTAAAATTTAATTTATTTTGGTTAACCCGATCGAGAGAATGAGTTGAAATACTATTTCTAGAGTTAAATCCATAGTATGTATGCCTATCACATTTTTTTTACCATTGATCATTTGATTAATGGTTAAGATTGCATTGTTTAATTGTTTGTTTCGATTGCTTTTTCATTTTTGTGGTCAATTCTCATGGTGCTCGGTCTAAGCTGTTGAATCAAAAAGTGTGTGATCCGATGGTGCTTGGTTAATGCTGTCTCAGATAAGTGACCAGTGCGATCGTGACACCATATCCAACATTAATAACCAATGATTGTCACGTCGCAATCTTTGGCCATTAATGCTTACCCGTTAAAGTATTTTTCATCTGAAGGTCCAGACATTGATGTGTGGCCCCTCCATAACCGCAGTGATATTTCAAAGATCTAGATTATGCCGCGTGGCCCGCCAAAACCTGCCCGTAATCACTGTTTATTTAAATGAATTATTTTTATTAATTTTAATTATTTTAAAATTAACAAGCTTTAAAAATTTATTAAATTTTAATTATTAATCTAAATTTCAGATTTAATATATCATTTTTCTCAGAGAATTAAGCTCTTTGATTTAAAATTAATATTAATTAAAAATATTACACATATTTAACATTAATTTACATATTAATTATTTAATTCTATTTTAGTTAGCTAATATTTATTTTTAAAAATTGAAATATTCTCAAATATTAGGCTTTTTATTTTAAAATTTCATATAATTGTTTAAATTATTTCATCTTGAAATTAAATATTAACTTAAATTATTTTCCTTAGATATTTTAAATAATTTTTTTTATTATTTCCTAATATCTCATTGATATCAAAATTAATATTAACCCAACTTTTAAAATATTAAAAAGTATAATATATTTTTATAATTAGGTCATTATTTAAAATATGAATATAAATAATTGAAATTAAAGTTAATTTAAGAGACATTAATTAATTTTAACTTTTTAACCCCCTTTAATATGTAATTAAATGGGCATTTAAATTTGAACATTTTAAAAATATTAAATTTTTTTATTTTAATAAAATAAGATAATTATTTCTTATCTTCAATTTTATATTAAATTTAATTTAAGAAATCTGTATATTTTAAGTAATATTTAATTAAATTTAAATTGAAATAAATTTTAAAATTTGAAGAAAATTGTTTTAAAAATACAAAAAAAATAAAATATCTAATCAAATTAAATTTAAGAATTAATTTTAATATTAATGAATTTTAAATTAATTTGAATACCTTATTTAACTTAAAACTTTAAAAACTCATAATAAAATCAATTTAATTCATAAAAATACACTTAATAACTTAATCTTTTCAAACATTTGTATATTTCTTTTTTAAATTTTAATCTTAAATTTGTTTAAATGATTCTAATTATTCAATTATTTCAATATATAATATTTATTTAAATATTTTATGAATATTTTAGAAATTAAAAGTTTTATTTTAAGAAATCAAAGAATTATTTTTAAATATTTAAATTTGAAATTAAAATTAATTTAAGTAGTATTTAATTAATTTTAGTTTTTTAACCCATGTTAATAATTAATTAAACATTCAATTTAACTAAAATAGAGTCAAAATTTTAAAAATTTAACATTATTTTATCAAAATCGTAGAATTTAGTTTAATTATATTAACATTTAAATTTTTTTAAAATATTTTAAATATTTCAAATAATTTAAATCACTTGAAAATTTGACTATTTAATTAATGTCTAATAGTGTTCTAGCTTAAATAATTCTTCAAAAATCCAGAAGCCTATTTTGAATTTTCTTTAAATTGTTAAAGTATTTTCAAAATATTTTTGGAATTATTTTTATACTATTTTTTAGATTTATTTAAAAATTATTTTTGAGTTATTCTAAATTTTCTAGAAGCATTTAAAAATCAAGCTATTTTCAAATATAAAATTAATTTTAAAATTATATGTATATTTTTTTTGTGTGCTTTGAGTGAGCTTGGAACTTTAAACATTGCTTGAGCCTATATGAATAGAAATTATGGGGAAGGATTAGTGGATAGTTGTGTTCCGACTATTCACTAATCAAACGATTGTTTATGTTAATTGTATTTATTCATTGCATGTATAGGATGCATAAATGAACCTAGCTCTTGGCTCTCCTAGTTATAAGGACTTGGGTATGATATTTGTGCATTTATATGCGTTTTGCCTAACGGTTAGTTGAACTTTTATTTGGGCCCAATCAACCTAGTGACATACATAAGGACAAAAACTAGAAAATAAGCTTAGAGTATTTAGAAAATTTTACGGACTAAGTCATGTGTCCAATAGGTGTAGAAACTATAAGACTCAAACATAGTGACATTACCCCATTTAGATTAGGAGTTTTCTAGTCTTAAAATCAATTAGGACCTAAGTGCAAGTAATCCTAAGTTAACTCATAATTAGGCCTAGAATTTCTAAAATTTATAATTAATTCAAATAAAATCCAAAAATTATAAATAATATATCAAAATGCTCAAAATTAAATCCTCAATCCATAAGTAATAAAAGCTCTATGATTAAACCCTTAATTTAATATCAATTTAATTTTTTAAGGAACATAAATAGTTAATTCAAATACTAATTATGAAAATATAATTACTTGGAAACATCCCCTTAGGTCTTTTCTAACATGTGGGATGATTCCAAGAGGTTTGGGGCTGATTTAGATCAAAATATGAAAATTCACCTTAACTAAGGAAATTGTAAAAATTCCAAAAATACTCAAACTTCACAAAAACATAATTAATTTTAGAAAATTCCAAATCAATCAATTTCAAAGTCATTCAACTCTAACTTAAATCTAATAATTTCTAAAAATATAAAACTTTCAAAATCAAGTCAAAGTCAAAAAGTTAACTCTCCGATCAACCGTAGTTCAAATTTAAGGATCAAACTTTAGAAAATCATAACATTTTATAGAAACTCCAAAAATTAAGTCAACTCTCCAAATTACATGCATTTTTATTTAAATATTTTCTTTTTATTTATTCTTATATTTCACATTTTTGTATCTTCGACCTCTAGCTCTCTCTCTAGCCTGTTGAGCCATTCTAAAACCTCTTTGTATAGGATGACTAGGAGTCCAACTGATATTGTGTTCAAAATCAAATTGTTTTCCTTTTTCTTTTCCTAAGTTTTCTATTACATTTTTTCTTTTTTTTTTCTTTTTCTTTTTCACCAAGTGATTTAAAATTTCTATAGAAGATTGTCTGCTTTTTCAATAGATAGTATATATCATTATCATACATACCTATGTCATGAATTGAGAATAGTTGCACATTATTAACCTCATTCTTTCATGAGGTTAATCATTGAGAACAAAATCCTATATTCAAAACCCAAAATCAAGGCCAATATTTAAAAAATTTTCTAATACTTTTTAAACATCATTTGGGATGCATTGGACTTATACTAAAGCCCTCGTTTAACATGTTTAACTAAGTTGACCATGGTTGACCCAAATTCCCCTTAAAGGGCCCAGCCAAGTGTTTCATACATGGAGACCTCACCATTACATGAGACCATCTCCATTGGGTCCAAAATATCATTTTTAACTTGTTGTACCTAACCCCAATCCATGGTTTGATCTGGTTGACCATGTCACCCATGGTTGACCAAATCAACCATTCACTTAATAGAACCCAAACTCAATGCTCCAAGCATCATCACATAAAACTAAACCCTTAAAATCATTTCATTGCATGCTCTAAACACATATAAAATTATCATGAGTCAAATCTCTATTGGTTTGACTTGCTTAACTCATTTAGAATAGTCAAAACTCATGTATTTAATCAACCCTTCAAGAAAACTTTCAAATAATTGCTCCAAATCCCTTGGATTTAATTCTATAGCATGCATGACCCCTCCTAAACTCATCCTAATTAACATTGAATTGTTTATTAATAACAAGTCAACAAAACAAAAATAAATGATAAAAAATGGGTCAAATGGTCAAACCATCTCAAAGCTTTCATTTTCCACCAAAGCTCTACGATTATATCCCCTTAAACGTTATCAAATAAGCCCTAAAAATTCCTTTAATTGTTGAACATAAACTAAACGCAAGGAATGTTATAGCCAAAAGGGGTAATATGTGGTCCCCTCCCCTTTTGGAAGCTCACCGAAGGCACTCACATGCTTGTTGTCATTTTTCTGGCTCCTAACTGCCTAGGTTAAGTGGAAAACATTCAGGGATCCCCTCCAATACATCCTATCCATCCAAACAAAAATTTGGGGTTCAAGTAACCTAAAAGAATGACAATACCCTCATAGCATCAAAATTATTTCTCTAAGCTACCTCTAGCCCCCAAGCTTTATCCTCTAGCTTCTCTAGAACTATCCTTACCCTCTACAAGCACTTTCCCACCATTCCATATCCTACAAAGTTCCCATAGGTGAAGAGAGAGAAGGGAGAGAGAAATTGAGAGGTAAAGAGGAGATTCATAGTCAAGTTTAAATATATCCAAAATAAGCTCTTTTGGTGTTTGCAAAGTTGAAGAGTGCTTCTCCAAGAGCAAAACAAGCCCATGATCGAAGAAATCCATGTTGTAAATATAGGATCCCTAGTTTGTGATTTTGATGATGACAAACCCTATTGATTGAATTGTATATTCTTAAAAAAGTATTTTAGACATTAAAAAATTATATGAATTTTTTCTTAAATAAATATTTTTTATAACTAATCATATTATATGAATTTAATTCGTAATGTACAATCAATTATTTCAGAGAGTAGTTTAATGGATATTTAAAATCTCTTATTCAGTAAACTAATCATATTATATGATATATATCATAGTGTATGAATTATTTCATTATCAAAACCCTAATTGCAAAATTAATTTAAGATTTTGAAATTGAAAATTTGAACTGATCATTCTATACGATTTAAATCATATTGTACAAAAACTTGAAATTTTGTTAAAACTAACTCCTGTGATTAGTCAATCAAATCTTAGTTTAATTAATGATATTAGATCGTACTATATGATATACATCATATCGGATGATTTATAGAGTTGAATTCTGATTGCCTTAGAGTTCATACCAAATGAAACCATGATTTTTGAACTAATCGTACTGAAAGAAAGAAATATCATACTGGACGATTCACCTAAAAACTAGATATGATTTTTTGTCATCCCAAAAATTATCCTGTACAAATAGAGGAAATTAAACAAAGCATTCTAGATGATCTATGGATCGTATTGCATGATATATTCATAAAATTTAATTAATTCATTTGATCGAATCTTCACATCATAACGGACGGGACTAGTTTTGAACTAATCATACTATATAAATCTAAATCGTACTATGCAAATAGAAGATGATCAACTTAAATTTTATGGTTTCTTGAAATCTATTATAAAAGCTATTCTTTAACCTTTTTCTAAGAGAGGAAATAAGAAGAATGTGGCTGAAGAAGGAACTCTTAGAGTAAGCTTTTGGAGAAAATCAAGGATTATAAGAGGAAGGAGAAGGTGAGCTTGAGCATAAGGGAGAAGTAGTGTGAGTGGTATCACACAATTTCTCCGATCTAGCTACACACTTTCTCCTCCTATGGCCTTGGTGAGTTTTTTTAGAGCTGTCTAGGGAGCAAGGATTCTTAGTCTATCCTCGAGGTTATCTTCCTTCTCCAGGAGGGAGAAAAAGATCCTCTATCGCATTAGCTTGGTGGAAGAGAGTTTGTAAGGGCTTCTCCTTCTTGTTGAGGGAGCAGAAGGAGAGTCACTTTCTGTTAGTTTAATACTCAAAGTGAAGGACTCCAGGAAGTAGACATAGGTTATGGTTTGATCGAATCACTATAAAATCTGATGTGTTCTTTCTGATTTTATTTTATGCATTTTACTTTTTACACTTCATCTTTGTTATAATTGTTTGATAATTTTTTTAGATCTATATTATGCTGTGTAATTTAGAACTTCATCATCATTACTAAAATTATTGTTAAAGTTGTAACTTTTAGTTTCTAAAATTAATTTTCCTATTTCTAATATATATATATATAGTACTTCTGCTTAGCATTATTTTTAAAAAGCACCAATTCACCCTCCCTCCCCCTCTTGGTGCATCTCATACTTTCATGTGGTATTAGAGCGAGGTCTCAAAAACTATATTTTAGAAAATCTTGAGATAAACGATCAATGACACATTTTGGTAATTATAATACTACAGAGGGTTATTAAATAACATGTCTACCTTTATTTGAAAACATTCCATTTGATTTCTGAAATATTTGCATGTCTATATTTTTGTAATCCATTAACTATAGAATTTGGCATATGATTTGAACTGGTTACTATCCTTCAATAAATATATTAATGGTGTTACAAATGATATTCTCTTTAATGAATGGAGCAGTGATGATATAAAACTTGTACAGTTGAATGCTAAGTGTTTGAATTATTTCTTTTGTGTATTAAAATCTGAACATAATATAAAAGTTTCAACATACACTACTAAAAAAGAGTTTTGGGATAGGTTGTGTATCACCTACAAGCGAACCAGTAAAGTCAAATAGTCAAGACTAAACATTCTTTTTTCATGACTATAAACTTTTTTTCATGAAATCTAGCAAGACTGTCTTGAATGTACACTAAGTTCACCCAAATAATAACATCCTTGCTTGAACTTGGTAAATAAATATAAAATTCTGAAAAAGTTAATATAATTCTATACTATTTTCCTAGCTCTGATGATGTAAAAATAACTACAATTACTAAATCAAAAGATTTAAATATTTATTTTATTTATAATTTTCTTGAATCACTCATTGCCAATGAGCAAGGGGTGAGTCAAAGGAAAAATTACTGAGGAGAAAAGAAAAATGAGAGAATTGTAGCACTAAAAGCAAATGATCTTGAAAGTAATAACTCTTCAGTTGATGGGGATGATGAAATAGCATTGATGACAAGCCAGTTTAAGAGCTTTCTAAAAAGAAAATAAAAACTTTATCAAAATAATTGGAGCAAAGGTAAAGGCCACAAATATACTAAGATATTATTTGCTTTGAGTGCGGGAAATAAGGACACCTTCAAGCTGACTGCCCCAACCTGCAAACTGACCTGAATAAGGAGAAGAGTGAAGAGAAGCCAAAGTATAAAAGGAGAAAGCGAAAGATAAAAAAATCTTTTTGGGCCAATTCTGCCTCAGAATCTTCAGAAGAAGAAGTAGAGGAGAAGGTAACAAATTTGAGTCTAATGACTAATGATAATCTTGATGAATCTGATCAAGTTGAGGTATGTCAACTTTCTTATGATGAATTGCTTATTATTTATGAAAATATTCATGATTTGTATAAGAAACTTAAGAAAATGCATGGTAGTCTTAATACTGAATTTTCTACTTTGCAAAATGAGCATGCTTGTTTGATTATCGAGCATTCTACTTTAGATAGTGATCATATGACTTTATTAGATGATTTTGATGTATTAGATAAGAAATATATTGATCTACCTAATGCATACAATTCCTTGAAAACATCATATATTAAGCTAAAAAAGCATTGAAGGATTTAGAAGAACTTACATGTCAATTAGATAGCAGTGAGCCTGCATTAAAACTTGAAGTGGCATGCTTTAAAAGTATAAATAAATATTTATAAGAAAAAATTACTATACTGGAGAATAATACACCACCACTTTTAATAGCTCTATAGTATAACCCCTCAACACATCATACATCACATAAACTTAGAAAAAGGCACCATCACCCACATAGTTTAGTGAACCCATTCTATGGTGTTAGGTGTTACTCTTATGATATGTTAGGACATATAGTATGCACTTGCACTATCCACCATAGGACACATTTAGTGTGGTGGCCTAAATTACTTTCATCTCAATATATCATGCATACATATCATTCATTTAAACATATGTTGGAACCCAAACTCACTTGGGTTCCAAAATCTTACTTTTAAATGACATTATAGGGATGCTCTCACAAAAGACCTAGAGAGAGCATGTGGAATCTGGACAATGTCTGCTTGAGGTATATGATTGGTGATATAAAGCAGTCATGACACTATAGGCTAGGTTAGGAGACAAAGTGAAATTAGGAGACAATACCATTAAGAAAGTGGTGAGATCAGATATAATTGGAAACTATAAACACTTTATGATTGAAAATCTTTTGTTGGTTGATGGTTTAAAGCATAACTTGTTATGTATTAGTCAATTATATACTAAAGGATTTGATATAAAATTTATTTCTGCAAAAGCATGATTAGATTAGATGATAAAATTGTGTTAAAAGGAAGATAAACAATGTTTACATGTTAGACTTGAATTATATTGAATATTTAATTACTTTTGTTTAAAAATAATAATTGATGAATCTTGGCTATGGCATTAGAGACTATGTTATTCAAGTATGAAAACACTTAGGAATATCACTCTGAAAAACCTAATTAGAGGCATACCTAAGTTAGAGTTCACTAAGGACCACCTATGTGATGCCTACCAATAAGGAAAATAAGTAAAATAATTATTACATTCAATTAAGGATATCAGCTCTTCCAGGCCACAAAAAATCCTTCACATTGACCTATTTGGATCGGTTAGTACAACCAACCTAGGAGGAAAGTCTTATGGATTTGGGATAGTAGTTGACATCTCTAGATTCACTTGGATAAGATTTCTAGCATATAAGAGTGAGTCATTTGAAGAATTTAGAACCTTCTCCACTTAGATTCAAAGGAAATTAGGATGTGAGATTTCAATAATTCATAGTGATCATGGTGGAGAGTTTGAAAATGATAGGTTTGAATCTTTTTATTAAGAGATAAGAATAGAATATAATTTCTCTGCCTTTAGGATTGCCCTGTAGAATGAAATAGCTAAAAGGAAAAATAAAACATTGGTGGAAGCTACTAGGGTAATGCTAGCTGAATATTCACTCCCTAGGTATTTTTGGATACAAGTAGTGAACATTACTTGCTATATTTTAAATAGGGAGAATATTAGATCCAAATTGAATAAAATACCATATGAACTCCTTAAGGGTAGGACACCCAATCTTTCTCACTTACATGTCTTTGGATGTAAATGCTTTATCCTTATCAATGAAAAGTTACTTTTGTTGAGTCTAGTGAATAGGTTGTTAAACCTTAGTTTATGTCCCAAGGCTACCAAGAGGGAGGTGAATTGGTAGTTTAAAAAATTATCCCTCTTTTTGTTCTTTTGAACCGAAAGTAAACTTTAATGAAATTTTTTTATAAAAATATTTTTTTTTAAACCACAACTTTTTAAACAAAAAAAATGTAGAAAATAAAAAGCAGTAAAAATAAACGACACAAGATTTATAGTGGTTCGGTCTAAACCATACCTACATCCAGTCCACAGAGGCACCCTCTGAGTATTGCACTAATACCAATAGTGTCTCTCCTTTTTCACCCACAGCAAGGCGGAGAAGCCTTTACAAACACTCTTTCCACCAATACCCGATGAGGCAGAGAACCTTCGTCCGTTTACACTATCCTTAGTGTTGGCAGAGAATCGTCCATCCTTTCACACTCTCCTAGTGTGGGCAAAGAACCCTTCATCCTTTCACACTCTCCTAGTGTGGACAGAGAACCCTTCATCCTTTCACACTCTCCTAGTGTGGGAAGAGAACCTGATCTCCTTGACAGATCTTCTCACAAGAAATCTAGAAGAAAGAAAGAAAAAAAGTGAAGTAATCTCAAATTACAAGTAGGAAATCATACCTTTGAAAACCAAGCGAAGCATTTACGCTCCAGTGGTAGAAATCCTTCCTCGAATGCTCTCTCACACTCTCTCCTTGAATATTCTTTCAGTAGGCATGAAGATCAATGAGAAAAAAGATTTGGTGGTAGTAAAAATTGGACCTTATATATGAGAGACAAGAAAAACTATCCAAAACTACAGAAATTTCAAGTTATCACGTAATGGATCGTCCCGTACGATCGTGGATCGTCCCGGATGATTTTACTAAAGTGTCGGAAATGATCCTGATGTATATTGGTATGAATTATATTCATACACGCTAATCCTCCGGTACGAACTAGGTTCGTCCGATACGAAATGATTATTCCATAGGTCGGTTCCAAAATCCCTCAAGGACGTAACCAACTGAGGTAAGTCGGTTCAGTTCGTCCTGGGATGAACAAGTTTTGTCTTGGACGATTGTTTACAAACAGTTTTGTCCAGAGACAAAGGTTAATTTCGTCCTGTATGATTTTATACAGAGAGTTTCGTCCAGAGACGAAGGTTAATTTCATCTGGATGCTTTTATACAGAGAGTTTCATCCAGAGATGAAGGTTAATTTCGTCTGGATGATTTTATACAGAGAGTTTCGTCTAGAGACGAAGGTTAATTTTGTCTGGACGAATAGTACAAAGTGAGAATCACGAGACGTTCATCCCAGGATGATTGTTAAATTCATCCTGGATGATTAGGACTTAAAAAAATTTCTCCCTGCCTGTTCGATCCATTGCACTTCCGAGGGCTTAAATGACATGATCGTACCATACAAACTAGGTTCATCCCGTACGATCAGTTCATAAAAATTGTTCCCCCAAGTGTGTGTGTTGTGATTTTTCACTCAATTTCAATCACTCCCTCTCAATTCAAAACTTATAATTTACAAATGAATATTTGTTAAATTTGATTTGAAGTCTTCATAGCTTGGAGTTTATTCCTGAAATGTTAGTATACACTAGAGCAAAAACAAATCTTCCAAAAAATGTTAGGAGATATATATACATAAAACAATAATATTTTAAATCATCAAAATAATACAAGTTGCAAGAATGTAAAACATGCAAATAGCAACTTTATTAACAATCTCCCCCTTTTTGATGATGGCAAAATAATTATTGTTTGTAGGATTTCAAATTCTAAGAATCTTATAAACTCCCTCTGAATTGATGAATACATGAAAAATAAGGACGCATAAGTTTATTGAAAATTTTTTATTTTTCAAAAATTTTATA
The DNA here is from genome assembly GCA_016618105.1 of Dendrobium huoshanense. Lineage (NCBI taxonomy): Eukaryota > Viridiplantae > Streptophyta > Magnoliopsida > Asparagales > Orchidaceae > Dendrobium > Dendrobium huoshanense. Next base: position 9,853,189 of record CM028355.1, read on the forward strand.
CAAAACAAGAAACATGCAAAACACACAACTAAATCAAACAAAAACAACAAAACAAACATATAATTTTGGTTTTCAAAACAAACATATAATTTCTCCCCCTTTTTGACAACAGCAAAAAGTGAAGAAGAAAAGAAGTTTTGAAATGTAGGCAAAAGTATGAAATTCATTTGATAATTTAATCTTGAAAGTGATTGAAATAAGGTATGCAAATAAAATTAAAACATTAGAGAAATCATAGAATTTCATATAATTTAAGAAGTGATATAACATAGATAATGAAAAGAATTTTCAAAGACATGAGTCAATTTAGACATTAAGATAAAGAAAATCATTACAATAAGGATGAATAAAAAATTTTATATTTCAAATTTTAATGTTAATTATAAATGAACATAATAGAAATTTGAATTAAGAGATTAAAAGAGTCCGGAAAGAAATAACTACCACATGTGGCGCTTTGCGTATCTTTTTTAATTTTATGGCACATTTTTGTGCATCTTTTTCAATTTTGTGGCACATTTTTGTGCATCTTTTTACTTTGGGCTTAGTTTTTGCCTCTTTTTCTTATTGTAAACTTCTGTGCAATACTTTTGATTTTTGTACATTTATACAATTTTCAAGAGTAATTGAATTCTTTTCAAAATCAATAACAAATTTTTTTAAGTGCATAAATACTATTTGAAAAAAGAAATACAAAATAAGAAAACATCTAAATTATAATAATACTATTAAAGATAATGTAGTTTAAATAAGAGACATGAAATTAAAAATTCTTATAATATCAAGTTGTAAGCATTACTTAAATTTAGAATAATTAGATTTTCTAATGAAATTAATTTTAAATTACAATTTTGGTTAAAGCACTATTAAGATTAAAAAATAATGAATATCATAAAGGCTAACACACATTTCAAAAATACTTAAACAACAAAATATTGGAACATATATTGATATCGAATGAAGATATTACAATTTTAAGTTCAAGATATCAATAAAAATACAACTAAAATAAGGAAAATACAACAACCTAAAAGAAAATAACAAACACATAAACCACATAAACACATAACAAACACATAAACTACAAAGAAACACAGAACAAACACAATAATCATTTAGATGGACCCTGATCTGGAGGAGGAGGTGGTGGTGTTGCACCAAAGAAGTTGAAGTAACTACTCATCATAAGCATGTTGGTATTTATGTTACTTATCTGATCATGCATAAATCCCATATCTTGATTGTACTGAATATCCTGTTGCTGTAAATGAGTTTCAATTTGATCAAGCCTTTGATCAAAATGAGCCTCTAAATTGTCAAATCTTTGAACCAAATTCTGATAATTTGGTTCAGTAGTAGATGTAGGTTCAGCTTCTTCTTCTATTTCACTCAGAACAACATGAGTTTTTCTAGGTTCTTCTTATTGAAGATAGTTCTAAAGGATGCATCGTTGTAGTAGAGTGGTTCTTCAAAATCTTTTTCTGGATGAATCAAATTATATTTCTTTTCCAAAATATAGGCAATCAGATGTCCTAAGGCTATGTTCTTCTTTCTTTTATGATCAACATGACCAATTTCAGAAAGTCCATAAATGTAGTCAATTAGGAGTTGGGCCTCATCTATAGGTTGTCTGGTCATTATCAAGAAGGTAACAATAGAAAGAAGAGGTGTGATATTGACTCTATCACCAGCTTTAGGTATAATGGAAGTTCTAAGTACGTGCTGGATGATACGGGCATCATCAACTAAAGTTGCTACCTTAGGTAAATGATCCTTAAAGTTTACTCCTCTAATCATTCGATTTACTTCAGTCCAATTAAAATTTGTGGAGGTTAAGGTGTGTGCTCTTAATCCTTCAGTCCTTAAGGTTAGGAAGATACCAAGGTCAGCCTTGGTGATTTCAACTTTCTTTTTAAAAACAAAGGAACTGATGACAGAATGGTTGGAGTTGAAAGACATGTTCGCTAAAAAATAATTAAAGGTTTTCTTAATGTAGAAGTGTACTAAGGTGAGGATTAAGCCAAATTGAGTAGAGGTAAATAAGTGCATTACCTTAAAAGTTAATTTTTCCTGTAGGAGTACTCTAGATGGGGTAATTTTCACTGAGACAAACCTAGCATAGGATTCTTCATTGGCTTTAGAAAGGAAATTTTCAGAAGTGTTTCTTGGTAGACCCTTAGTCAAAGACTTTTGGCGCTTGCTAGAACTTGCCATTGAAAGATCTTGAGAGAAGACAGGTTTGAAAGAGATGTGTGAATGTGACTATTCAGTAAAAAATGCTATCAATTTATGGAAAAAAATGACTGTTCGTACCAGACAAAATTTTCGTTCGTCCCGTATGAAAAAAATTCGTATGGACGAACGAATGAGTCAAAAAAGAAACGACTTTTCGTAAACACACAACTTACGAAGCATCCTTTCATACAGGCTTTTGACCAAAATGATCGTACAGACGAACACGTGTTTGTCCCGACGATCAGGAATTCTATTCGTTTTTATGGTAGTTGGAAACCGTCCCCCACTATGAACCGACATGTGTTCGTCTGGACGAACCAAAGGTTCATACAGACTAAGTTCATATTAAAAACTGTCTTATCCATTCAACTCCTGCATTCATTCATCCCGTCGTTTGAAAAATATTTTGTCCTGGACGATCGTGACGATCGTACAGACGAGTTACATTAAGAACTGCTCTTAAAACGGTTCGAAATCACACAATTTGTCATATTACACAAATCGGCCCGTACGAAGAATTTTTTTCTCGGACGATGATGACCACAAAATCACATTTTCACACTCAAAACAAAAACGAATAAAAACAAATAAGTCAATACTTAAATACATACCTTTTTAAGAAGAAAATATCACATAAACTAACTAGAAAACACAATGAACACAAAACAAAAATATCAATGTTGCAGAAAAATAATTTTATCTAAGCATTTAAATCAATCACTCCAAGTCTTGATCTTAATGTACTGAAAGTATCAAAGGCTAAGGGTTTTGTAAAAATGTCTGCAAGTTGATTTTCAGTTGAAACATGGGTAAGTTCAATTTCTCCCTTCGATACATGATCCCTTATGAAATGATGCCTTATGTCAATGTGTTTGGTTCTTGAATGTTGAATAGGAATTTTAGAAATACAAATAGCACTAGAATTATCACAATAAATTGGTATAGTGCCTATAGTTAATCCTAAATCAATCAACTATTGTTTTAACCAAAGAACTTGTGCCACACAACTTCCTAAAGCAATGTATTCAGCTTCTGCAGTAGATAGGGCCACTGAATTTTGTTTTCTACTAGACCATGAAACTAATGAATTTCCAATGAATTGACATATTCCAGAAATACTTTTCCTATCCACCCTACAGCCTGCAAAGTCAGAATTTGAATAACCAATAATTTTAAATGAAGAGCTAAACCTAGGATACCAAATTCCTAAGTTCTGTGTTCCTAGCAAATATCTTAAAATCCTTTTCACTGCTGTCAAATGTGACTATTTTGGATCTGATTGAAATCTAGCACACAAGAAAACACTGAACATGATATCGGGTCGGCTAGCAGACAAGTAAAGTAAAGATCCAATAATTCTTCTAAATTTCTTTTGATCAACAGATTTTCCCTTAAGATCTTTATCCAACTGAACTGAGGAACTTATTGGTGACTAACAAGTTTAGCATTGTCCATTTCATATTTTTTGAGGATGTCCTTGACATATTTAGATTGGCTAAGAAATGTATCTTCCTCAAGTTGCTTAATGCTAAAACCTAGAAAGTAATTTAAGTTTCCCATTAGACTCATTTCAAATTCACTACTTATTATTTTAGAAAAATCAACACACAGATTTTTATTTGAAGAACCAAAAATGATATCATCCACATAAATTTGAACAATGAGTATATCCTTTCCAAATTTCTTCAAAAAAAGAGTTATATCCACACTCCTTTTTTCAAAAGATTTTTCAAGTAGGAAGGTGCTCAACCTCTCATACCAAGCCCTAGGTGCTTGTTTTAATCCATATAATGCCTTTTTCAATTTAAAAACATGATTTGGGTATTTTGAATTTTCAAAACCTTATGGTTGTTCTACAAAAATATCTTCTTCAATTACCCCATTTAAGAAGGCACTTTACACATCCATTTGATATAATTTGAATCCTTTAAAACAGGCAAAGGCTAGCAAAACCTTAATTGCTTCAAGTATGGCTACAGGGGCAAAAGTCTCTTCAAAATTAATTCCTTCAATCTGATTATACCCCTTAGTAACTAATCTCGCCTTATTTCTAATAACTACACCTGAGTCATTCATTTTATTTTTTAATATCCACTTAGTTCCAACAACACTTTGAACTTTTGGCCTTGAAGTTAATTCCCAAACTTTATTTCTTACAAATTGATTCATTTCTTCTTACATGACCAATATCCAAAATTCATCAGAAAGTGCTTGATCAATATTAGTGGGTTCTATAGTTAAAATAAAGGCTGAATGATTGACTTTCTTGTTTAATCCACGCCTAGTTCTAACACCCTCACTAGGTTCACTTATAATCAACTCCCTTGGGTGGTTTTTAGAAAATCTCAAATTTCTAGGCAAAGGGTTTTCTATTTCCAAATTCTCTTCCACATTTTATTCCAAGTTTATTCTATCAATCTTTTGGGAGTTATCCTCAATCTCATCTTCAATAACATTTGGCTCTTCAAAATTTTTAGATTCATCAAATAAAACATGTGTGGTTTCCTCAATAATTAAAGTTATTTTTGTTGCAACCCCTGACCCCGAGTTTGAGTTTTTGACGATGACAAATAATGTCGTTTGAATTATGTTGGGATTCATTGAATATTATTTGCTATTGTCCGTGAGTACTAACATTTTAGGAAAGATCAAAAGCTACTCAAGGTGACAGGAAGACTCAAGAATGGGTAGATTAGGAGTATGAGTCTGCAATGTATTTTATTCTTTATTTTATTTTTATTTTCTTGAGTCTGGCCGCAAAATGCATAAAAGTCTGAGCAACCATGCATACACACAAGGGGAGAGTGTTTTAAATGAAAATTTTAGATATTTCTTTCTCTGTAGATCGTACTGTACGACATTATTTTGTACTGTACGATCAGAGCTTTATAGGATGATTTTGTGAATAGATCGTACCGTACGAATATATTCGTACTATACGATATGTTCAAAGCCAAAACCATAACAGCCGTTTTAACTTAAGTAAGATGTTTTCCGCCGCTCGTACTGTATGAACAAGTTCGTACTATAGGATGTTCTTTAATTACTGACTTAATTTAACCCGTGATTAGTGCAAGAGATCCGGACTTAATTATAATTTAAACATCGTACTGTATGATTCATTCATACAATACGATGAACAAAGACGAATTATAATTGTCCCGAAGATCATCCTGGACGATCCGTTTGATTTTGTCTCATCATACTGTACGATGTCTATCATACCATACGATGAAAAGAGATGATGTTTGATCGTCCAGACTATCATCCTGTACGAACAGAATTGTTGTGGATCGTACCGTATGATTTAATATCATACCATACAAATGTTTTTGAACTGTTCATACTACTTCATACCAGGATGAAGTCTGTGTATACATATCGTACTGTACAATTCGAAACTATACTGTACGATAGTAACGGCTACTTTTGAAATCCCAGGGATTTTGGAGCTCGTTTTATGGGTAAAACTTGTCATATTTTAATGTGTGAATCAGGAGAGGGGAACGTGGTTAGAGACGAATTCAAAGGGAGAGAGCTCTTGAGAAGTTCTTTAGGGTTTGAGAGATGAAGGAGAAGGTGAGCATTGAGAGGGAGAAGAGGTGTGAGGGAGATCACACGGTTGCTCCGAACTTGTTGCATCTTGCTCCTCCTATGGCCTTAGAAGAATTTGAGGGAGGATCTCCAAGGGAAAGGATAGTATACATCCGTGACCTCGAGGTACTCTGCCTTCTACAGGAGGGAGAAAAAAGAGAAGGTTCTCTGCCGTCGCCGAGAGGGCAAAAACAGAGTTTGGCACTCCGCCACGCCGGGTTGGTGAAAGGGAGGTTTGTAAAGGCTTCTCTTTCTTGCCGAGGGGGGTAAAAGGAGAATTATAGTTGGTGTGAAAATTCCAGAGCGGAGGACTCCGGGGAGTGGACTTAGGTCATATTTTGACCGAACCACTATAAAAATCTTGGTGTATTTTTTCCTTACTGCTTTTTCATTACTGCGTGCCATTTTAATTTCAATATATTTTCCTTGGAAAATTTTGAAAAAAAAGGGTTGTTTAATTTTTCATATTGAAATTCCAAAAAAAAAACAACGAAAAGATTTAGAACTCCTGCTTAGGTTTTAATTATTGTCAAAAAGTTTTCACAATTCACCCCCCTCTTGTCCATCTAGTAGTTTGAATTGGTATTAGAGCCTACTTTCAAAAATAGTATTTTAGAAAATCTTGAAAGAAAATGATCATGTCAAACTTTGGTAATCGTAACACTGCGGAGGGTTATTCAATAACATGTCCACCACTTTTTGATAACATTCCATTTGATTTCTGGAAAATTAGAATGTCTACATTTTTGCAATCTATAGATTACCGCATGTGGATGTTAGTGAATGATGGATATGTTGCACCTGTTAAAACTGTGAATGGAGTGAAAACTCTATTACCCTTCAATGAATGGAGCAATGAGGATAGGGAATTAGCCCAACTGATTGCTAAGTGCTTAAATTGTTTTTTCTGTGCATTGAAGTTTGAGGACTATATGAGAGTGTCTACCTATGTTTATGGTAAGGAGATTTTGGATAGACTGTGTATTACATACGAAGGAACAAATGAAGTAAAACAATCTAGGCTTAACATTCTACTTTATGATTATGAACTCTTCCGAATGAAACCTTGCGAAATAATTTTTGACATGTACACTAGGTTCACCCAAATCGTGACATCCTTGCATGCAATAGGTAGAGATATTTCAAATTCTGAGAAAGTGAATAAAATTCTTAGATGCTTACCTAGTTCCTATGTTGCTAAGATAACTGCTATCACTGAGTCTAAAGACCTTAATATTTATTCTATTGACAACCTCCTTGGGTCACTCATTGCATACGAGCAAGGAGTGAGCCAAAGGAAAAGTGATGCAGGTGAAAAGAAAAAGGAGTGAATGGTGGCATTAAAAGCTGGCAACTCAGAAAGTGAAAGCTCTGCAGAGGAGGAAGAGGATGAGATAGCACTGATGACCCGACAGTTCAAAAATTTTCTGAAGAGAAAACAGAAGCATCATCAGAGCAGTTGGAATAAAGGTAAGAGCTCAAGGTCCAATAAGGTTTCATCTGATACAATTTGTTTTTGAGTGCAGGAAGCCAGGTCACCTTCGAGCCGATTGCCCCAATCTGAAGAGCCAACCAGCTAAGGAGAAAGGTGATGACAAAGCCAAATACAAGAAAGGAAAGATAAAGATACAAAAAGCTTTTTGGGCCAACTCTGCCTCAGAATAGTCAGAAGAAGAAGAAGAGGAGGAGGTAACAAATTTGTGTCTTATGGCTAATGATAACCTTGATCCATCAGATCAAGATGAGGTATGTCAACTTTCATATGAAGAATTATTACTTATTTCTGAAAATATCCATGACTCGTATAGAAAGTTGAAAAAGATGCATGCTAAGCTTAATGTTGAATTTAGTTCTTTACAAATTGAGCATGTTAACTTAGTTAAAGAAAATTTTGATTTAGATAAAGATCACATGTTGCTTCTTGATGAATTTGATGCATTAAAAAAGAAGCATGTTGAATTAACTAAAGAGCATAAATCCTTGAAAATCACTCATGTTGTACTAGAAGAAGCTTTTCATAGGTTAGACAAACTTGCATTAGAAGTAGATCACAATAAGCATTTGTTAAAAATAGAAGTTCATGGATTGACATATCAAAACAAAACGTATAGTGAAAGAATCAAAGAACTAGAAAATAAAATTGCATCACTCACAGGCCAACCTAGAAAACCACCAACACAGCATGCATCATATAACTTTAGGAAGAGGCACCACCACCCACATAGGTTAGTAAACCCATTTCCTGATGTTAGGTGCTTCTCTTATGGCATGCTAGGTCACATAGCCCGCACATGCACAATTCACCGTAGGACACACTTAGTATGGAGACCCAAACTGTATCCAACACAGCATAGCATGCATATATCTCATTCATGCAAGCATAAGGTGGAACCCAAACTCACTTGGGTTCCCAAATCTAATCTTTGAATGAAATTGTAGGGGTGCTCTCACAAAAGTCCTAGTGAGAGCATGTGGTACCTGGATAGTGCCTGCTCACGACACATGACTGGAGATATGAAGAAGTTCATCCTACTTGAGACCAAAACTGAAGGCAAAGTATTGTTGGGAGACAACACTACCAGGAAAGTGATAGGCTCAGGTATTGTTGGTAATGCTAAAAATTTTTTAATTGAAAATGTCTTACTAGTCGATGGTTTGAAACATAATTTACTTAGCATTAGTCAACTATGTGACAAAGGTTTTGATGTTAAATTTCTATATGATAAATGCCTGATTAGTTTATTTGATAAACTAGTTTTAGAAGGAAAATGAATGAATAATGTTTACATGTTAGACCTTGATTGTATTGATAGCTCAAATTCATTTTGTTTGAAAACAATAGTTGATGACTCGTGGCTATGGCATATGAGACTATGCCATGCTAGTATGAAAACTCTTAGAAACATCACTCAGAAAAACCTAGTTAGAGGCATACCTAAGTTAGATTTCACAAAGGATCATTTATGTGATGCTTGCCAATTAGGAAAACAAGTAAAAACATCATTTCACTAAATTAGAGATGTGATCACCGCTAGGACACTAGAAATCCTACATATGGACTTATTTGGACCAGTTAGTACAGCCAGCCTATGTGGGAAAAATTATGATTTTGTGATTGTAGATGACTTCACTAGATTCACTTGGGTAAGATTCTTAGTACATAAGAATGAATCTTTTGAGGAATTTAAGATATTATCCACATGGATTCAGAGGAAATTAGGTTGTGAAATCTCAACAATTCATAGTGATCATGGTGGAGAATTTCAAAATATTAGGTTCAAATCATTCTATCAAGAACTAGGGATAGAACATAATTTCTCACCCCCTAGAATACCACAACAAAATGGTATAGCATAAAGGAAGAATAGAACCTTGGTAGAAGCTTCTAGGGTAATGTTAGCGGAGTATACCCTTCCTAGATACTTTTGGGCAGAAGCAGTCAATACAGCATGTTATGTTTTAAATAGGGTAAACATTAGATCTAAGCTGAACAAAACTCCGTATGAACTCCTTAAGGGTAGGACACCGAACCTTTCACACTTACATGTCTTTGGGTGCAAGTGCTTCATCTTGAATAATGGTAAATATCCCTTAGGAAAATTTGATCCCAAGCCTGATGAGGGTGTCTTCTTAGGTTATTCTTCTGTAGGTAAAGCCTATATAATCTTTAATAAGAGAACCCTAGTAGTAGAAGAGTCCACCCATGTGGTATTTGATGAATCAGATAAGCCCTCTGAATATAAAGTTAAAGATGATGAAATAGAGGCAATTCAAAGAGTAGAGACTATGACCTTAGGAGAAAGGGTAGAACCTCAGGAAGATTTTCCTAGAGAATGGAGATATTCTTCTAGTCATCTTAAAGAGTTAATTTTAGGAGACCCTTCAGAAGGTGTAAGGACTAGGCATGGACTTAGGAAGGAGGTTAGTCATTCAGCATTCATCTCTATGATAGAACCTACAAGTATAGATCAAGCCTTAAGAGATGAATTTTGGATTCTAGCAATGCAAGAAGAGCTGAACCAATTCACCAGGAATGATGTTTGGGAGTTAATCAAGAGACCTAAAGAACAAAGTGTTGTTGGAACAAAATGGGTCTTCAAGAATAAGGTGAATGACTCAGGAACAATAATAAGAAATAAAGCCAGACTAGTAGCTAAGGGGTATAACTAAAATAAGGGAATAGACTTTGAAGAAACCTTTGCCCCTGTTGCTAGACTAGAAGCCATAAGAGTGCTCTTAGCTTTTGCTTGCTTCAAGAACTTTAAGTTATATCAAATGGATGTAAAGAGTGCATTTCTGAACGGGGTAATTAAGGAATATGTCTATGTTGAGCAACCCCCCAGATTTGAAAGTTCACAATTTCTAAATCATGTATTCAAATTAAAGAATGCACTTTATGGATTAAAGCAAGCACCTAGAGCATGGTACGAAAGACTTAGCTCATTTCTATTGGATAGATGATTTAAAAAAGGTAGTGTAGATACTACACTCTTTTTATAAAAGGTCAAAGAAGAAATTCTAATTGTTCAGATATACGTGGATGACATTCTATTTGGATCTTCAGATAAAATGTTATGTGATGAATTTTCAAAAACAATGAGCAATGAGTTTGAAATGAGCATGATGGGAGAACTTAATTACTTTCTTGGCTTTAGTGTAAAACAAATGGATAATGAAACTTTTCTTAACCAAATAAAGTACATTAAGGATATCTTGAAAAAATATGAAATGGATAATGCTAAACCCATGAACACTCTAATGAGCTCAACAATTAAATTAGACAAAGATCCTAATGGAAAATCAGTAGATCAGAAGAAATATAGAGGAATGATTGGGTCCCTTTATTACCTGACTGTCAGTAGACCGGACATAATGTTTAGTGTGTGCCTCTGTGCCCATTTTCAAGCTGATCCTAAAGAGTCTCACTTAAATACTGTCAAGAGAATTCTTAGATATCTACTAGGCACCCCAAACATAGGAATTTGGTATCCTAGGCACAGCACTTCCTTTGAAATCTTAGGGTACTCAGATTCTGACTTTGCAGGATGTAGGATAGATAGAAAAAACACCTTTGATACCTGCAAATTCATAGGACAATCATTAGTTTCTTGGTCCAGTAGGAAGCAAAACTTAGTAGCACTTTCCACAGCCGAGACAGAATATATTGTAGTAGGAAGTTGTGTTGCATAAGTACTATGGCTAAAACAACAAATTCTTGATCTTGACCTACCTGTAGGAACCATTTCAATCATGTGTGACAACACAAGTGCAATTTTCATCTCAAAGAACCCAATTCAGCACTCTCGAGCAAAACACATAGACATTAGACACCATTTCATTAGAGATCACATTGCTAAGGGAGATATAGAATTGCATCACATCGCTACAGGAGATCAATTAGTTGACATATTCATAAAACATTTAGCTTTCGACACCTTTAGCACCTTGAGGACTAGATTAGGTGTCATAGATATAACTGCATAAAATAATAATAATAAAATATAAAAAAAGGGCTGCTCCTAATCATCACACACTCACTACACAAGAAGTAAACCTTGACTCTGTATATCGTACTGTACGATAAATTTATCATTTAGGTGGTTCTGTGTAGATTATAGTATACCGTATAGTATGATATGTATATTATATTGTACGATATACATATCGTACTATACGGTATACTATAATCTACACAGAACCACCTAAATGATAAATTTCGTCTATGTTGATCGTACTGTACGACTACCACCGTACTGTACGATAAATTATTGGTTCTCGTACTGTACGATATCTCCTTTTCGTATTGTACGTGCCACATCAGCAAACGGATTGGGACAAATTTAAGCATGATGGTACATTATTATTGCCAGTCATACTGTATAATATACATACATCGTATTGTACGATCCACCTCTGCCAATGGATAAGAACGAAATAAAGGAGTTTGGTACGATATTAATGCAATTCGAACTGTACGATACACCTAATCATACAGTACGATATGTTTGGTCAAAAGTCATACTGTATTCCTCGGGACGATCGATATTCCTCTGATCGTACTGTACGAAACTATTCGTACTGTACGTTTTGACCGTCTTTTCCCGGTACAAACTGAAAGTTCGTTAGGGATGTTAAGCCCTATGAACTTAGTCCCAAGCAAACCAAGAGGGGGGTGAATTGATATTTTAAAAACTCTTTTCACAAAGAAAGAAAATTGCATAAACCAAATCACACCATAGAACTAAATGCGAAATTTAAAAGTGCGGAAGCAAGAAAAAGAACACAGAAATTTATAGTGGTTCGGTTGACTCGACCTACGTCCACTCCTTGGAGGCACCCTTCAAGTATTGCACTACAAAACGTGACTCTCCTTTAGCCCCCACAGCTAGGCGGAGAAGCCCTCACAAGAACCTCCTTTTTGCCACCCCGGCAAGACAGAGAACCTACCTCCTTTTGCTTCCTCCTGAAGCTGACAAAGAACCAAAACCAAAAGCAAACTCCTTAACTCTACCGACCCTTCCACGGATGAGAAACTCTAGACGAAGACGAAGCAGAGCGATCCTTGAAGCAACCCTTGTGAATCCCCTCACAAGCTCCACCTCACAAGATCCTCTCTCTCTCCTCTCTCTCTTTCTCTCCTCAAGGTCTTCTCAGGTCATGACAGCATCCAAAGGTCTTTAAAAACGTTGAACAAGAGCTCTTAAATAGAAGAGCTTCAAAGGAACTCATTAATTACAAGTTGCTGACTATATCGTCCAGGCCGATATGGACATCGACCTGGCCGATCAGTACAAATCAATGAAGATCGGCCAGAGCATAGACCTGGATGCAAAATAGGACGATTGAAAATTAGCTTGATTGTCCAGGCCGATCTCACGATCGTCCTGGCCGATCCGTTCAAATCAGAGGAAAATTGTCCTGACAATAGCCCTGGATACGAGCTGGCCAATACTTATCGTCCTGAAGTAACTTAAAGTTTTTGACTGGATCGTCCTGGCCGATCCTGCGATCGTCTAGGATGATATGATCTTATCAATCATCCTTAATTACTCCCTTGATTTCCTGAACAATTATGGCATAATTTGTGAATATAGTCCAGGCCGATCCTAAGATCGTCCTGGCCGATAATTTAAAAATACAGTATACCTTAATTGTCTATGGCGGCAACTTCTTTCTATTTGAGCTTATCGTCTTGGCCGATACACGTATCATCCAGGCCGATATGTTAATGAAGGCTGACTGAATTAAGAATCCTTATTTAGACTTTCTGTTTTGAGCTGATCGTCCAGGCCAATCCAAAAATCGTCCTGGCCGATATGAGTAAAAAAAGAAATTCTAAGTCTCTCAAGTGTGTGTGTGAAGGGTTACTTAGCATCAGTCTCTTTGACCATTACAAGTAGACTCAAGAAGTGAAAAAAATAAAAATACAGACTGACTCAACCCTAAACCTACGCAATCCTGAACTGGCTTCTTCTTGATCGTTCGATCTTTGATTCCTGAAAAGTTAGAAGCAACAAGCAGTCCAAGAGAAACAGTGTTTGTCAATCATCAAAACATGAGCCATGAAAAATAGATTTGCAACAATCTCCCCCTTTTTGATGATGGTAAAACACTACCAAATATAGTTAATAGCAAAAATTCAGGATTGATGAAAAAAGAACCTCATAAACTTCTCCCCCTTTTGACATATCAAAAAGGAAGGTACAAGAAAGCAAAGCAAAAGAGTTTTTTTTTTTGTTTTTTTTTTGTTTTTTTTTGTTTTTAAACCAAGGCATGAACATGATATAGTATTTCATGTGATTGATTTAAAAATTTGTGAGTTAATGTGTTAATAAGCTCTTCAATTTATAGAATAGTAGAATATCCGATCATGGTTACCCTTAGCTCAGACGTTCTCTTAGGGGGTAGAATTGTCTTTTGAAATCAATGACCTAACTCAAGAAATTAATTGGATATGAGAAAAGGAATCCACCCATTACTTGGCTTAAAAAAAAAACATCATATAAAATAATGAAGTAAAGTGAATTTGTCACAATCGCAAAATAATCGAAGTCAAGCCTTTGAAAACCAATGCTTCTAGGTTTTAAAAGATTTAAAAAGGGAGAGTAGCTTGCTTTTGAGTGGGCTCATTTTATGCCTCTTGTCAATTTCATGGCGCTTTGCGCATCATTTTATAGATTTTTCAATTTTTGGCGTCTTTGCGCATCTTTTGTTGGCATCATTGGCTAAAATTTTTTTTGTTTTTGCAAGCTATATTCTCTTTTATAACCTTTTAAAAAACAAAGTTGTGAATATATCTTCTCAGATATTAGAGAATAGGAGCACTCTCTCTAACATAAGGAAGAGTTACAACAAGCAGAATTAATAATCAAGGACAAGAATAACGAGAAATGTTAATGTGACAAAAAGACTTTAAACATTATAAGTATAAGATAGATTTGCTTTAGCAAGCTTAAGAAAAGATCTCAATTCCATAAACAATCTTTAACTTGAGATAGATTTTTTATTAGAAAAGAAAACTATGCCACTAAAATAGGTTAGAGAAAGAGACACAATCACAAAATATTCCTACAATCTAAGAGCTTGAGTAGATAGAAACATATTGACTACAAATTTCCAAAGGCAAGGACAAGGAATATAGTATCATATTAGCGATGTTTTTGAAAACTAAGTAAAGAGAGACAAAAGGGAAAAATAAAACACAAAAAACAAAAAAAACTAAAGCAACAAAAAGGAAACAAAAACAAAAGAAAATAAAAAGAAAAACAAAAGAAAAAAGTTTCATGCATTAATGTCAATCACACCCAACCTAGTCCTTAAAGAGCTGAAAGTATCGAAGGCCAATGGTTTAGTAAATATGTCCGCCAGTTGATTTGCAGTTGTTACATGGTGTAACTCAATGTCTCCCTTAGTCACATGATCTCTAATGAAGTGATGCCTAATGTCAATGTGTTTAGTCCTTGAATGTTGGATAGGATTCTTAGAGATGCATATGGCACTTGTATTGTCACAAAAGATTGAGATGGTACTTACATGTAATCCTAAATCCAATACCTATTGTTTCAACCAAAGAACTTGGGCCACACAACTTCCAAGAGCAATGTATTCAGCTTCAGCAGTGGAAAGTGCAACAGAGTTTTGCTTCCTACTAGACCAAGAGACCAAAGATTGTCCAATAAATTGACAAGTTCCAGAAGTGCTTTTTCTATCCACCTTGCATCCTGCAAAATTAAAGTCAGAAAAACTAATAATCTCAAAAGAAGTGCTATGTCTAGGGTACCAAATTCCTAATCCTTGTGTCCCCAAAAGGTATCTAAAAATCCTCTTAACAGCAGTCATGTGGGATTCCTTAGGGTCAGCTTGAAACCTAGCATAAAGGCAAACACTAAACATGATGTCAGGTCGGCTTGCAGTCAAGTAAAGTAAAGATCCAATCATGCCTCTATACTTCTTCTGATCAACAGACTTACCACTTGGGTCCTTATCCAATGGAGCACTAGAAGTCATGGGAGTGTTAATTGGCTTGGCTTTGTCCATCTCATATTTCTTCAAAATGTCCTTTATGTATTTTGTTTGATTTAGAAAAGTTCCATCCTCCAATTGTTTTATGCTAAACCCCAAAAAGTAGGACAACTCTCCCATCAAACTCATCTCAAACTCTCTACTCATTGTTTTAGAAAAATCACCACACAAATTTTTATTAAAAGATCCAAAGAGTATATCATCAACATAAATCTGAGCAATGAGTAAATCATCTCCAACTCTTCTAAGAAAAAGGGTGGTGTCTACGCTCCCCTTGACAAACTCCCTCTCTAGTAAGAATGTGCTAAGCCTCTCATACCAAGCTCTAGGTGCTTGCTTTAAATCATACAAAGCCTTTTTTAATTTAAACACATGATTTGGAAATTGAGAACTCTCAAAACCTGGAGGTTGTTCTACAAACACATCTTCTTTTATCTCCCCATTTAAAAAGGCACTCTTGACATCCATTTGAAAAGCTTAAATCCTTTATAACAGGCAAAGGCTAATAGCACTCTAATGGCTTCCAATCTAGCTACAGGGGCAAAAGTCTCCTCAAAGTCTATCCCTTCTATTTGATTGTACCCCTTAGCCACCAATCTTGCTTTATTCCTCACCACCACTCCTGAATCATTCACTTTATTCTTAAAGACCCGCTTTGTCCCAACTACACTTTGTCCTTTAGGTCTTTCCACAAGTTCCCAAACATCATTCATAACAAATTGATTCAACTCTTCTTGCATTGCTAAAATTCAAAATTCATCAGAAAGGGCTTGGTTAATGGTGGTGGGTTCAGTCATAGAAATAAAAGCAGAGTGGTTCACCACCTTCCTAAGTTCATGTCTAGTCTTAATTCCACTAGAAGGGTCTCCTAAGATCAAATCCTTGGGGTGACTAGTAGAGTATCTCAAATCTCTAGGCAAAGTATGTGAAGTTTCTCCCCTTTCATCAAAATTTTCTACTCCTTGGGTGACTCCTTCTACTCCTCTATTACTTAGAAGCTCATTCTTCTTCCCCAAATTTTCTAACCCACTTGTAATCTCTCCAACATCATCATCTTCAACTCCATGTTTCTTAGGATCAGACTTATCAAAAACTACATGGCTTGTTTCTTCCACAATCAAAGTTCTTTTGTTAAACACCTTAAAAGACTTCCCAACACTAGAATATCCAAAAAATACTCCTTCATCAGATTTATAATCAAATTTTCCCAAGTGAGACTTCCCATTATTGTGAATGAAAACCTTACAACCAAAGACATGAAGGTGGGAAAGATTGGGTGTCCTACCCTTAAGGATCTCATAGGGTGTCTTTTCTAATTTGGCTCTAACATTCACCCTATTCAACACATAACAAGCTGTGTTAACCGCTTCAGCCCAAAAGTATTTTGGAAGTGAATACTCAGCAAGCATGGCTCTAGCGGTTTCCACCAAGGTCCGATTCTTCCTTTCAGCCACCCCATTCTGTTGAGGGGTCCTAGGGGCTAAAAAATTGTGGCTGCCTTTGTCCTCACAAAAATCTCCAAATCTTTCATTTTCAAACTCTCCCCCATGATCACTATGGATGGTCAAAATCTCACAACCTAGCTTCTTCTGAATCCAAGTAGAAAAAGTTTTAAACTCCTTAAAAGACTCATTTTTATGTGAAAGAAATCTAGTCCAAGTGAACCTCGAGTAGTCATCAACAATCACAAAACCATAGACTTTCCCTCCCAAACTAGCAGTGCTAATAGGTCCAAACAAATCCATGTGAAGGACTTCTAAAGGTCTAGAGGTTCTAATGTCCTTAATGGGGTGAAAAGAGGAGTGGACTTGCTTTCCTAGTTGACAGGCATCACAAAGGTGGTCTTTTGTAAACTTAAGTTTGGGGACACCTCTAACTAGGTCCTTTTGGGTCACTTTCCTAAGTGTTTTCATACTAGCATGATAAAGCCTCCTGTGCCATAACAAAGAATCATCAATCACAGTTTTTAAGCAAAAAGAAGCAGCACATTCAATGTTATTTAAATCAAGCACCCCCCTCTTGTTGACATTGTTGACCCTCTTTCCCTGCAAAATAGTGTTGTTACTTAAACTTATAAAGCATGAATCCACGAAGAATTGCACGACGAAGCCTTTGTCACAGAATTGACTGATGCTGAGCAAGTTGTGCTTCAATCCATCTACAAGCAAAACATTTTCAATCATAAGGTTCTTGGAATTACCAATTATACCTGCTCCTACCACCTTCCTGGTGGTGTTGTCTTTAAGAGTAACCTTGCCTCCAGTCCTGCACTCTAGTACAACAAACTGGCTAGCATCACCAATCATATGTCAAGAGCATCCATTGTCCAGGTACCACATACTCTCACGAGGTCTTTTGTGAGAGCCCTCCTGCAAAATTATCAAATGTTAGATTTAGGAACCCAAGCAGGTTTGGGTTCCTTCTTATGAAGAGAAGAATGCAATGCATGTGTGCTATGCTGTGGATCATGCACCTTAGGTCTCCACACCCAATGTGTACTATGGTGAATCGTGCAAGTGTGTGAGATGTGTCCTAGCATGCCACATGAAAAACATCTAACTCCAGGAAAGGGATTTCTTAAGTGATTTGAGTTATAATGCCTCTTCCTAGGATTTGGCAATTGATTAAAAGTAGTAGTCATCCTAGTTTTCTTATATGCTTCTAAATCATTTTGAAACTTCAAGTTTGAAAAATAAATGCTTTTTAAAACTTCATTTTCAATCATCAAATTTTTCTCTATCTCCTTTGACTTCTTAAAATCAGATTCAAGAGATATGTGTGATATTTTCAATGCATCATGCTCTTCAACTAACTCACCATGATTTCACAAAGGATTATTTAACTCATCAAATTCATCAAGTAAAGCCATGTGATTTGAATCAATTAGTTGATGGTCTTTAATCAAAATTTCATGCTCTTTTGTAGATTTAAGAATTCTAATTTCAAGCTAGCATGAGTTTTCTTTAATTTCCTATATGATGCATGAATTTTTTCTGAAACTTCAAGAAGTTGATCGTAGTAAAGTTCACATACCTCTTCTTGATCACTTTGATCTTTTCCCATGAAACACAAGTTTGTAGTCTCTTCCTCTGGTTCAGTCTCAGAGGAATCAGTGCCAGATTTCGTCCAGAAGCTCCTTTATTTTTCCTTCTTGTCCTTCCTAGACTTAGCTTTCTCCTCACCTTTTTCTTTGCTTGATCGATCTCTAAGCGTAGGGAAATCAGTTATCACATGTCTTTGGGTGCAGGCTTCCTGCATTCAAAACAAACAACATCAGAAGATCCTTTAACATGTTTGTGATCCTTACCTTTTCTCCAACTTTGATGATGCTTTTGTTTCTTCCTTAGAAAGCTTTTGAATTGCCTTGTGCTGAAGGCAATTCCATCGCTTTCAGACCCGGAAGATTCAGAATCCGATTTGTGAGCCTTCAATGTAATTGTTTTCTCCTTTTTTTTCACCTGCATCAATATTTCTTGGATTCACCCCTTGCTCGTAAGCAATGAGTGAGCCAAGTAAGTTATCAATAGAATAGGTGTTCAAATCTTTAGATTCAGTGATTGCAGTGATTTTTGCATCATAAGATGAAGGCAAGCATCTCAAAATCTTGTTAACTTTTTCATAGTTCGAAAGTTCCTTTCCTAGTGCATGCAATGAAGTAACTATCTAGGAATGATGTTTGAGTAAACCTAAAGAACAAAGTGTACATGTCAGAAATCGATTCATGAGGTTTCATACGAAAAAGTTCATAGTCATGCAAGAGAAAGTTCAAACGGGATTGTTTAACTTCATTGGTGCCTTCATAAGTGATGCATAATTTATCTCAAATTTCTTTACCAGTTTTGCAAGTTGAAACACGCATGTAATCTTCAGATTTCAAAGCACAGAAAAAACAGTTCAAACATTTCGCATTTAATTGAGCTAAATCTCGTTCATCAAAAGTCCATTCAGTAAAAGCAACTTCAGTTTTAACACCATTAATTTCACGAGAAGGTGGAGAATAACTTTCTTGAATAAGCATCCACATGCGATAATCAGTAGATTGTAAAAATGTTGACATGCGAGTTTTCCAAAAATCAAAAGGTAGGTTATCGAAAAGAGGATGTCGGGTAATAGAATACCCTTCTGTAGTGTTACGATTCCCAATGTTAGCCATGGATCAAATTCAAAAAGTTTTCAAACTTTAATTTTTGAATCCCGCTCTGATACCACTTGAAAGTTCGTTAGGGATGTTAATCCCTATGAACTTAGTCCCAAGCTAACCAAGAGGGGATGAATTGGTATTTTAAAAACTTTTTTCACAAAGAAAGAAAATTGCATAAACCAAATCACACCACAGAACTAAATACGGAATTTAAAAGGGCGAAAGCAAGAAAAAGAACACAGAAATTTATAGTGGTTCGGTCGACTCGACCTACGTCCACTCCTTGGAGGCACCCTCCAAGTATTGCACTACAAATTGTGACTCTCCTTTAGCCCCCACAGCTAGGCGGAGAAGCTCTCACAAGAACCTCCTTTTTGCCACCCCGGTAAGGTAGAGAACCTACCTCCTTTTGCTTCCTCCTGAAGCTGACAGAGATCCAAAACCAAAAGCAAACTCCTTACCTCTACCGACCATTAGTTTCTTCCATGGATGAGAAACTCTAGACGAAGACGAAGCAGAGCGATCCTTGAAGAAACCCTTGTGAATCCCATTAATTGCATTAATTGCAAGTACAAATGCAATAAGGAGCTCATTAATTGCAAGTTGCCGACTATATCGTCCTGGCTGATATGGACATCGGCCTGGTCGATCAGTACAAATCAATGAAGATCGGCCAGAGCATAGCCCTTGATGTAAAATGGGACGATTGAAAATTGGCTTGATCATCCGGGCCGATCTCACGATCGTCCTGACCGATCCATTTAAATCAGAGGAAAATCGTCCTGACAATAGCCCTAGATACGAGCTGGCCGATACTTATCGTCCTGAAGTAACTTAAGGTTTTTGACTGGATCGTCCTGGCCGATCCTGCGATCGTCCAGGACGATATGATCGTATCAATCATCCTTAATTACTCCCATGATTTCCTGAATAATAATAATAATTTGTGAATATAAAAAAAGGACTGCTTCTGATCATCAGACACTCACTACACAAGAAGCACTAAATCTTGACTCTGTATATCATACTGTACGATATACATATCATATTATACGGTATACTATAATCTACACAGAACCACCTAAATGATAAATTTCGTCTCTGTTGATCATATTGTACGTCTACCACCGTACTGTATGATAAATTATTGGTTCTCGTATTATACGATATCTCCTCTTCTTACTGTACGTGCCACGTCAGCGAACAGATTGGGACAAATTTAAGCATGCTGGTACGTTATTATTGCCGATCGTAATGTACGATATACATACATCGTACTGTACGATCCACCTCTGCCAATGGATAAGAACAAAATAAAGGAGTTTGGTACGATATTATTGCAATTCAAACTGTACGATACACCTGTTCATACAGTATGATATGTTTGGTCAAAAGTTGTACTGTATTCCTTGGGACGATTGATATTCCTCTGATCGTACTGTATGATACTAATCGTACTGTACGTTTTGACCGCCTTTTCCCGGTACGAACCGTCAAAACAATTAATGTCATATCGTACTATACGATAAACTATCGTACTGTGCGATAAACTATCGTACTGTACGATGTTGGGAAAATTCTATAAATTAGCCGGCTAGGCTGCTGTTTTCACTCACACTTTCCTCACTTCTTATCCTTCTCACATTTCACACCTTCCTTGCTTCACACTACACGATGTCTAGCTCCAAGAAGAGAGTCCATTTGGCAACTAGAAGTTCATCTTCTTCTAGCTGTCACAGCGCTTGGTTCCTGAGTGCTAAAAATGAGGAAACCTACCATAAGTATAAGGCCTGCAAAATTACTCCTTTTAAAATGCTCAATCAGGTTGCACTGAATTTCGAGGTACTGAACCTCTTTGCTTCCACCACCTTTCAGTTCCTCCTCACCCTGGCATTTCCTTACAACTCCAAACTTTTATTCGAATTTCTAGCAAATCTCACCTACACTGTCGACAACACAACTTTCCACTCCTTTGTTTGTCGTCAAAACATAGAAATCACCAGACCCAACCTCGCCCAATATATTGGGCTATCCACTGAAGGTCCTAGGGTTCGTTCATTCCTCACAAATGAATTTGATTGGAGCGATGTTAATCAAGTCTTAAGGAACGCCACTTTCTATCAACACCAGCCCCTCGTCCAATCACTAAATCGGAATGCCAAAATTATTCAACATGTCCTTCGAACCTCTATAATACCCAAAGCTGGCGACCGAATCAACATGACCCCAGTTTTATCTGTCGCTACATATCTCATCATGTCCAACACCAAATTCGATGAGGTCGATTTAATTGTTGACTACATTCGTCATATGACCTTCGTTCGTCTTCCTACCACTCGCCAAAAACAAAATATAGCTCTTTGTCACCTTATAGGATATATTCTCCAAAATAAATATCAATTGACCTATCCTGGTGAACCCGACAATATTCCTATTTTTTATACGGATGCCTCTTTCCGTATTCTTTTCCATTGAGGAAACGAGCCAGAAGAACCTGTTTTTGACAAAGAAGAAGGAGAAGATGCCCCAACTGCAGCTCCAGCACGTCCACGACGACATGCACCACCTCGAGCACCTGCACCAGCATACGATGATTTGGTCGAACGCTTCGACCAACTTCAGACTCATCTCGATACTCACATTCAAGAATAACATCAGCAACACGAGACATATATGCAATGGTTTGGAGAACATTTTACTGCTATTGATCAGCGCTTTGACACTCTCTTTCAGTACTTCCAACCACACCCACCTCCACCACCTACTGATCAGGATCCTCCACTATAAATTATCTTTGTATTGTAGTTGTTATTTCTTTTTTAGTATTTGCTCCTCTTTTTGGTGCTGTCAAAAGGGGGAGAAGGTTGTTGTACCTTATTTCTATGGTTAAATGCATATTTTTTTTCTTTCGTACTGCATTCTCTTTTATTTTTTTACCTCTTGTTCTTTTGTTTAAAAAAATGCCTTTAACACTTGCTTACAATAAATTATTTGACATCATCAAAAAGGGGGAGATTGTTGCAACCCATGACCCCGAGTTTGAGTTTTTGATGATGACAAATAATGTAGTTTTAATTATATTGGGATTCATTGAATATTATTTGCTATTGTTCGTGAGTACTAATATTTAAGGAAAGATCAAAATCTACTCAAGGCGACAGGAAGACTCAAGAATGGGTAGATTAGGAGTATGAGTCTGCAATGTATGTTTTTCTTTATTTTATTTTTATTTTCATGAGTCTGGCCACAAAATGCATAAAAGTCTGAGAAACCATGCACACACACAGGGGGAGAGTGTTTTAAATGAAAATTTTAGATTTTTCTTTCTATGTAGATCGTACTGTACGACATTATTTCATACCGTACGATCAGAGCTTTATAGAACGATTCTGTGAATAGATCGTATCATACGAATATATTCGTAATGTACGATATGTTCAAAGTCAAAACCCTAACAACCATTTTAACTTAAGTAAGATGTTTTCCGCCGCTCGTACTTTATGAACAAATTTGTACTGTACGATGTTCTTTAATTACTTACTTAATTTAACCCGTGATTAGTGCAAGAGATTCGGGCTTAATTAAAATTTGATCATCATACTGTACGGTTCATTCATACAATATGATGAACAGAGACGAATTATAATCGTCCCGAAGATCATCCTGGAAGATCCATTTGATTTTGTCTCATCGTACTGTACGATGTCTATCATACTATACGATGAATAGATATGATGTTTGATCATCCAGACTATCATCCTGTATGAACAAAATTGTTGTGGATCGTACCGTACGATTTAATATCATACCGTACGAATGTTTTTGAACTATTCGTACTACTTCGTACCAGGACAAAGTCTGTGTATACATATCATACTGTATGATTCGAAACCGTACTGTACGATAGTAACAGCTATTTTTGAAATCCCAGGGATTTTGGAGCCCATTTTATGGATAAAACTTGTCATATTTTGATGTGTGAATCAGGAGAGGGGAACATGATTAGAGAAGGATTCCAAGGGAGAGAGCTCTAGAGAAGTTCTTTAGGGTTTGAGAGAGGAAGGAGAAGGTGAGCGTTGTGAGGGAGAAGAGGTGTGAGGGAGATCACACGGTTGCTCTGAACATGCTGCATCTTGCTCCTCCTGTGGCCTTAGAAGAATTTAAGGGAGGATCTCCAAGGGAAAGGCTCGTCTACATCCTTGACCTCGAGGTACTCTGCCTTCTCCAGGAGGGAGAAAAACGAGAAGGTTCACTGCCGTCGCCAGGAGGTTGAAAATAGAGTTTGGCACTCCGCCACGCCGGGTTTGTGAAAGGAAGGTTTGTAAAGGCTTCTTCGCCATGCCGAGGGGGAAAAAAGGAGAACTATAGTTGGTAGTGAAAATCCCGAAGCGGAGGACTCTGGGGAGTGGACGTAGGTCATATTTTGACCGAACCACTATAAAAATCTTGGTGTATTTTTTCATTACTGCTTTTTCATTATTGCGTGCCTTTTTAATTTCAATATATTTGCCTTGGAAAATTTTGAAAAAAAAAGGGTTGTTTAATTTTTCATATTGAAATTCCAAAAAAAAACAATGAAAAGATTTAGAACTCCTGCTTAGATTTTAATTATTGTCAAAAAGTTTTCACAATTCACTCCCCTCTTTTCCACCTAGTAGTTTCACTTTTATTGAATACCCAATAAGATTTTCCAATACTTGAGTATCCAACAAAAATTTCTTCATCTAATTTTGGATCAAATTTTCATAAGACAGATTTTCCATTATTATGAATGAACACCTTGCAACCAAAAACATGCAAATATGACAAATTAGGTGTTCTGTATTTTAGCAACTCATAGGGTGTTTTATTTAATTTAGATCTTACATTCACCCTATTCAGAATATAACATGTAGTGCTAATCGCCTCAGCCCATAAATATCTAGTAAGTGAGTATTCTGCCAATATTGCTAGGGCGACTTCTATTAATGTTCTATTTTTCCTTTCGACTAGCCCATTTTGCTGAGGGGTTCTAGGTGCAAAAAAGTTGTGATCAATTCTTTTTTCCTTACAAAAATTTTCAAATCTCTCATTCTCAAATTCTCCTCCATGATCACTTTGTATAGTAATAATTTCACACCTTTATTTTCTTTGAATCCAAGTCGAAAAATTTCTAAATTCCTCAAATGATTCACTCTTATGAAATAGAAGTCTAACCTAAGTGAATCTTGAGTAATCATCCACAATAACAAATCCATATACCTTCCCTCCTAGATTCACAGTTCCATCTGGTCCAAAAAGATCCATGTGTAAGATTTCCAATATCTTAAGATCCTTATTGTACTGAAAAGAGGACTTCACTTGCTTTCTTAATTGACATGCATCACAAAGGTGGTCCTTAGTAAAGTCTAATTTTCGTATACCTCTTACTAAATTCTTTTGGGTAATCCTCCTAAGATTTTTCATGCTAGAATGATAAAGTCTCCTATGCCAAAGCTATGATTCATCAGAAACAGTTTTCAAACAAAAAGCAGTAGGAGTTTGAATGCAATTTAAAGTATTCTTAAGTCTTCTACAATTTGTTTGTCTTCTAAAAGATTCTATATATTTAGGATAAAAATTAGGATTTGTAAAATCTTCAAGTTTGGGGGGTATCCTATTATCCTTGAGAGCTTTTATTTTCAACTTATAAAATGAATTCATATCTTCCAAAATTTGATTTGTATAATTGATTCGATATATTTTGCTCTTTGATTCATCCTTAAATTTTTAAAATTCTTTTTCAAGATCAACATAGGATGATTTTAAATTCTCATGATTTTTATTCAAGTCATTAAATTCATCGAATGGTTTCATGTGGTTGTCATCTATTAAAGCATGATCTTTCCTAAGGATTTCATGTTCTTTTTTAAGTTCTTCCAATTCTAAACTTACACTAGCATGCATCTTTTTCATTTTCTTATATGCATCATGCATGTGTTTAGAAACTTCAAACAATTCATCATAAGTTAAGTCACTTACTTTTTCTTGATCTGACTGATCAAGACTATCTGCCATCAAGCAAAGATTGGTGACTTCTTCTTCTTTTTCAGTTTCTGATGAATCTGAAGCTGAGTCTGCCCAAAAAGCTCTTTGAAACTTTTTCTTGCCCTTCTTTACAGTTGGTTTCTCCTCTACCTTCTCCTTGCTAGTAGGGGCTTTGAGTTTTGGTCAATCAGTCTTGATATGTCCAGGTTCGCTGCATTCATAATAAATCACTTCATTAGAAACTTTGTCATTTCTATTAAATTTACCTTTATTTCATTGCTGGCGTCTCTTCTGCTTCCTCTTTAAAAAGCTTCTAAATTGTCTAGTCATCAAAGCAATATCTTCTTCATCCTCAGGTTGTGAGTGTTCACTCTCAGACTCTTCCACTTTCAGTGCTATGTTCTTCTCCTTTCGTGGTTCACATACATCAATCTTTCTTTGACTAACTCCTTGCTCGTAAGCAATAAGTGAACCAAGAAGATTATCAATAGAATAAATGTTTAGATCTTTAGACTCTGTAATTGCAGTAATTTTTGCATCATAAGCAGTAGGTAAACAATGAAGAATCATTTTAACCATTTCAACATTCATTATTTCCCTACCGAGTGAATGCAAAGAGGTGACTATTTGTGTGAATCTTGTGTACATATAAGAAATTGATTCATTTGGTTTCATGTGAAATAATTCATAATCATGTAACAAGATATTAAGTCTTGATTACTTAACCTCATTAGTCCCCTCATAAGTTATACGAAGTCTATCCCATATGTCCTTTCCACTTTTGCAAGTGGAAACTCGCATGTAGTCTTCAGATTTTAAAGCACAAAAGAAACTATTTAAATATTTAGCATTTAGTTGTGCTAAGTCACATTCTTCTATAGTCCAGTCTGCAAAAGGTGTTTCAACCCTAACTCCATCAACTAATCTAGTTGGTTTTGTATAACCAACCTGGACTAAGATCAACATACGATAATCAAGTGACTATAAGAAAGTAGACATGCGTGTTTTTCAAAAATCAAAAGGTATATTGTCAAACAATGGTGGTCTAGTAATAGAGTAACCCTCAGGTATATTTCGGTTTCCAAATATAGCCATCTACGTTAATCAGAAAATAGTTTAAACTTATGATTTTGAAATAAAGCTATGATACCACTTGTTGAGTCTAGTGAATCCCAAGGCTACCAAGAGGGGGGGGGTGAATTGGTAGTTTAAAAAATTATCCCTCTTTTTGATCTTTTGAACCGAAAGTAAACTTTAATGAAATTTTTTTATAAAAAGATTTTTTTTAAACCACAACTTTTTAAACAAAAAAAGAATGCAGAAAATAAAAAGCAGTAATAATAAATGACACAAGATTTATAGTGGTTCGGTCTAAACCAAACCTACATCCACTCCCTATAGGCATCCTCTGAGTATTGCACTAATACCAATAGTGTCTCTCCTTTTGCACCCACAGCAAGCGGAGAAGCCTTTACAAACACTCTTTCCACCAATACTCGGTGAGGCAGAGAATCGTCATCCTTTTACACTATCTTCAGTGTTGGCAGAGAACCATCCGTCCTTTCACACTCTCTTAGTGTGGGAAGAGAACCCTTCATCCTTTCACACTCTCTTAGTGTGGGCAGAGAACCCTTCGTCCTTTCACACTCTCCTAGTGTGGGCAAAGAACCTGATCTCCTTGACATATCTTCTCATAAGAAATCTAGAAAGAAGAAAGAAAAAGAGTGAAGTAATCTCAAATTACAAGTAGGAAATCTTACCTTTGAACACCAAGCGAAGCCTTTACGCTCTAGTGGTAGAAATCCTTCCTTGAATTCTCTCTCTCACTCTCTTCTTGACTCTTCTTTCAATAGGCATGAAGATCAATGAGCAAAAAGATTTGGTGGCAGTAAAAATTGGACCTTATATAGGAGAGACAAGAAAAACCATCCAAAACTGCAGAAATTTCAAGTTATCACGTAATGGATCATCCCGTACGATCGTGGATCATCCCGGACGATTTTACTAAAAGTGTCGGAAATAATCCTGATGTATATAGGTATAAATTATATTTGTACACGCTAATCATCCTGTACGAACTAGGTTCGTCCGGTATGAAACAGTTATTCCATAGGTCGGTTCCAAAATCCCTAACGGAGGTAACCAACTAAGGTAAGTCAGTTCGGTTCGGCCTGGGACGAACAAGTTTCATCTTGGACGATTGTTTACATAGCGTTTCGTCTAGAGATGAAGGTTAATTTCATTATGTACGATTTTATACAGAGAGTTTTGTCCAGAGACGAAGGTTAATTTCAGCTGGACGATTTTATACAAAGAGTTTCGTCTAGAGACGAAGGTTAATTTCGTCTGGACGATTTTATACATAGAGTTTCATCCAAAGACGAAGGTTAATTTCGTCTGGACGAACAATGCAAAATGAGAATCCTGAGACGTTCGTCCCGGGATGAATGTTAAAATTTTCCTAGATGATTAGGACTTGGAAAAAATTTATCCCTGCCTGTTCGATCCATTGCACTCCTGAGGGCTTAATTGACATGATCATCCTGTACGAACTAGGTTCGTCCCGTACGATCAATTGATAAAAATTGTTCCCCCAAGTGTGTGTGTTGTGATTTTTCACTCAATTACAATCACTCCCTCTCAATTCAAAACTTATAATTTACAAATGAATATTTGCTAAATTTGATTTGAAGTCTTCATAGCTTGGAGTTGATTTTTCTGAAATATTAGTATACACTAGAGCAAAAATAAATCTTCCAAAAAATGTTAGGAGATATATATACATAAAATAATAATATTTAAAATTACCAAAATAATACAAGTTGCAAGAATGTAAAACTTGAAAATAGCAACTCTCTTAACAACTTTCAGAAAAAATTTATCCTAAATTGGATGAAGGAGTCTTCTTAGATTATTCATCTATAGGGTAAATCCTATACAATCTTCAATAAAATGACTCTAGTAGTAGAAGAGTCAACCCAAGTTGTATTTGATGAATCAAATAAGACCTCTGAATCTAAACATGAAGAAGAAGAAGAAGTAGAGGTCATTCAAAGGGTAAAAACCCACGCCAAAGGCAATAAAGTAGAACCTCAGAAGTAATTGTTTAGAGATTGGGGATATTCATCTAGCCATCCTAAAGAGTTGGTCTTAGGAGACCCATATGAAGATGTAAAATTAGGCATGGACTTAGGAAAGAGTTAAGTCATTTTGTATTCATTTCCATGATAAAACACACCAATATTGTCAAGCCTTAGGAGATGAATTTTGGATCCTATCAATGCAAATAAAGCTAAACCAATTTGTTAGGAATGATGTGTTAGAATTAGTCAAGAGACCTAAGGAGCAAAATATGAATGGAACAAAGTGGGTTTTAAAAAAATAAGATGAATGACTCTGGGATAATAGTGAGGAATAAGGTCAAACTAGTAGCTAAGAAGTATAAACAAATTGAAGGAATAGACTTTGAGAAAACCTTTGCCCCAGTAGATAGACTACATGCCATAAGGGTACTATTAGCTTTTTATTGCATTAAGGGTTTTAAATTGTATCAAATGAACGTTAAAAGTTTGAAACCCTTATTTTTTTTCTTACTAACCTATTTGTTTTAGGATTCTTCTTAAGCCCAAATCACAAACCGTCTTTGTCAGAACATTTAAAATGTTGTGTTTTAGCTTCCCTAATTTTTTCATAATTTTTGGACACTGTTAAAGTTTCTTAAGAAATTGGCACTTATCAATACAAGTGGGGTTTTAGGGACCGTTAGGTGTCTATTTTGCAAATTGATTTCATCATAATTTCTAAATAAAATTTATTAATTTATAAATATTTTTCTATAATATTTGGAATCCTTAAAAGAATTTTTATGCATTCTCTACTAAAAATTTATTATAATAATATTATCATATATTATTTAATTATAAAAGATAAACATGTAAAAGCACTTATCTATTATTAAAACCCTTTTTCTATGCCATTTTTGGATTTGCCAAATAGAGAGTTTCTTAGGGCTTTTAGTGGAGAAAAAGAGGAGAGAGAAGTAGGAAAACCATGTTTTGGGCAATTTCGGGCCATTTTTGTCCGTCAACGTAGTTAGGAAAGTTATTCGTCTCGAGGTAATACGCATTATGCCCATCTCAATCCTAATAAATGTGCAATTTTTAGCAAATATTTTGATCAAAATTTTGTATCTATTAGTAAAAAATGGTGATAATTTTGCACTTGTAAAACTTTTACCGCATAACTTTTTATATGTTATAGAAATTATGTATTTGCAAATTTTAAATATTTTTTAGAAATTTTTCACCAAGGGTTTTGAAATTTGTGGGGTTTTTTATTGAATAAAAAATTATTTAGAAGTTAAAAAATAATTTTGTAGTATAATAAAAGTCTTAAAATATTATTTTACACAATCTCTAATAATTTGATAATTTTCTATAAATGTGTATTTTTGCCTAGTTGGATTTTCTATTGTCTACAATTATACAACATTATAAAATTTTGATATATGCTTTGTTACTCTAAATATGTTATACTATGATGATATATATGCATATGTGATTAAATTATATATGTTGACCATAGGGACCAAAATGCATTGAGATTCTATTTATGCTAGGGAATTGCTAGAAGTTATAAGGGACCAGAATCTATTGAGATTCTATTTGAGATTAGGATATCTAATATGTACTGGTGCTATAAGCATAAATGAAAAGGGAGTCTTAAGGGGACAATAATCCTTTGTTATTCTAATTTGAATCCAAGAAATGTAATCTGAACTACTATATGGTATAAATTTCAATTTATTTTTTATACAATTATCTAAATCAAAGAATTACTTCTATATCTTTTTTACATTTCCTAGTTTTGTTATTCTCTCTTTAATGATTTATTTAAATTGTATTTAACTTCTTTTAAATATTCAAAAAAAAAAATTGATAAAAGAATATTTGAAAATTTAGATAAGTTTGTGTGGCTTGCTGAGTTGCTATAACACACATTGTGCTTTACTTCTAGTTTTTAGGATTTGGAAAGGGGAAAGAGGTTGTGGAGTAGTAATTTATGATTATATCTAAGGTCATAGGTATGTTGCTTTTTTGATTTTTTATACAGTCATGACTAGTTTAATTTTCAATTTTGTAGCTATTGCCTATAGTAATGTACTATAATATATATATATTTTGATGAAATGAAAGAAACTTTATGGATGAATTTATTTTCAGTATTTAGATATTTTAGTAGCTCTGTAGTATATAGTTTATTTCATTGAATATTGGCATAAAAGTTAAAATAATTCTAAAACTAGATCTTGGGATTTGCTTATCACAACTCAATATGATAGTACTTATCCTATTCAGGTTGGGTTGTGATATGTTTTGTGGTATCAGAGCAATAGTTTTAGAATTGGATCATAAAATAGAGGTATAGGAATTGATTTATAAGATTAATGGGGTAGTTTCAAGTCTGTTTGGGTGTTCATTGTTTTTGTTTTACATGTATGTGTATTTTATTGCATATTATGTGTGATTATGGATCAACAAGACCCAGATTTGATAGATGGATATAATGCTAGTTAGGCAGCTCATGTATATAGTTCTGCACCAACAGTTGGTTCAAATATAGTTTCAAAGTTTGCTAGTTTGATAGCTAGATGATGGGTGGGGCACATAGTAGGGTTCCTATATATTATTAGTCATAAAGAGGTAGACATCAATCTATAATTGTTTTTGAGTTTGACTGTTGAGCCCATAGTAGCATAGGATTGGTTGAGAAGACTAAAAAAGATATTTGATTGTATGTAGTGTCCTCTTGAGAGGAAGGTGCCATTAGCAGTCTTTATATTGGATGGTGAGGCAGAGCGCTAGTGGTTAGGATAATTGTAGGAGGAATTTTAAGGGAGATTAAACTCTTTGATTACTTAGGAAGAACTCTCTGATGTGTTCAGAGCCTAGTTTGTACCTTCTTCTACATGATAACAAATATAGAAGGCTTTTTTGAAGTTTGTTCAAGGGAGCAAGATAGTTATGCAGTATGAGGCAGAGTTCACTACTTTATCTATATATGCTCCATAGTTAGTTAGCACTCATACGGAGAAGTGTTATATGTTCCTGAAAGAACTTTGTGATAGTCTGAGATAGCATCTTATACCATTTCATATTTATAATTTCTTTGAGCTTGTGGAGAGAGCTCATCTGATAGAGAACAACCTGATGGCTACTCAATAGCGATGGACTGCTAGAAAGAAGAGGTTCATTGGTGAGACTTATGATAGTGGCTTATCTAGAAAGAAGAGTAGATTTATACCTAGAGATTCCAGGAGAGGTGGACAGTCAACATCTACAGCAATCTTAGGTAGTGGAAGCATAGATAGTTATGGTTTTGTTAGTGGGGCTCATGTGTGTTAAAGTTATGGTCAACATCATTCTGGTCAGTGTTATATGATGGCTGGATAGTATTTTAGATGAGGTCAAATATGACATCGAGTAGCATAATGTCCATAAGCAAGATTTGACCGACATTTTGAGACCAAATCCTAGATCTTTATCAGACATGCAGGGAGACCGAGGGCAACTACTCTCCATACTTTTTTGAGGGATCATCATGTAGAGCTTATGCTCTGAGTTTAGCAGCAATGAGATAATATGGCTGTAGTCATAGAGAGGCTAATAGTTCTGTTGCTCCAGCTTTAGTTCAGCCACATATTTGTAGTTTGACTTAGTAGGAGGCTAATGATGCTCTAAATGTTGTGATAGGTGCGGTTTATATTTTTGAGCATCCATGTTATATTTTATTTGATTCTGGAGCTAATCATTCATTTATTTCTGAGCATTTCTTCGATTCACTACACTTGGCTTCAATTGCACTACCTATTTACCTTTATGTTATTTTGCTGACTAGAGATAGTATGATAGTCAGTAGATTTATTTCTTTGATACTAAGATTTATGATAAGAAGTGAAAATCCAGTTTCATTTTATTACTCATTTTCTCATATGATATTATTCTGGGTATAAATTGGCTGAGCCAGTATGGGGCTCAGATTAATTTCTTGAAGAAGCGAGTTACATTATTTATGGGAAGTAAAAATTATGTATTCTAGGGAGTTAGAGGTGTTTTATCATGTTTGATCTCTATATTGGAAGCAAATAAATTGTGAAAGTAGGGTTGTATGGTATTTCTAGCATCAATTCAGGATAGGAGTATAGATGCGGGTTCTCTTTCTGATATCCAGTAGTAAGAGATTTTTCAAATGTATTTTCTGAGGAGTTAATAAGTTTACCTCAAGATAGAGATGTAGAGTTTAGTATTGACATATTTCTGGGTACAACCATGATATCTAAAGTTCTATATAGGATAGAACCAAAGAAGCTTCAGGAGTTTAAAGTTCAGCTTCAGGAGTTAGTTGATAGAGGATTTGTTCATCTTAGGGTTTCTCCTTATAGAGCACATGTGTATGATGGTATGATGCACATGTGTATTGACTACAAAAATTTGAATAAGGTCACCATCAAGAATAAGTATTCATTGCAACATATTTATGATATATTCAATCAGCTTACTGGATCTTTTATATTCTCAAAAATTTATCTACGATCTGGTTACTATCAGGTGAACATGAGAGAGGTTGATGTGATAAAGATAACTTTTAGTACTCGATACAGACACTACAAGTTTTTGATCATACCATTTGGGGTAACTAATATACCAGCTATCTTTATGGATATGATGAACAGAATATTCAAAGATTATCTAGATCAATTTGTGATTGTTTTTTTAGATGTCATTTTAGTATATTCTAATTTTAAGGAAGATCAAGCTAGACATCTGAGAAGTGTATTAGAGACTTTGAGATAGCACTAGTTATATGCAAAATTCTCTAAGTATGAGTTCTAACTGAGGAGTATTTCTTTCTTGAGTCATGTGGCGAGTGGTGATGGTGTCTCTATTGACCCTAAAAATGTTTAGGCAATCACTGATTAGCCGAGGCCTACTACTGTATTTGAGATACACTGTTTTTTGGGTATGGCTGGATATTATAGAAAATTTTGGAATGAATTTTTTCAAATTTCAGCACCTCTAATGAGACTGACTCAGAAATCAGTAGCTTTTGCTTAGATACCAGAGTGTGAGGTTAGTTTTTAGAGTTTGAAGGATTATTTGACTTCTATTCCAATTTTAGCTCTTCCCTCTATTATAGAATGATTTTAAGTATTCAGTGATACCTCACTAAGAGGTTTGTGGTGTGTTTTGATGCAGCATGGTTGGGTGATAGCTTATGCTTCAAGATAGTTAAAGCCACATTAAAGGGAATATCAAATGCATGATTTAGAGTTGGATGCTATTATATTTTCTTTGAAGATTTGACATTATTATTTATACAATGTCAGGTGTGAAATTTTCATGGATCATCAAATTCTGAAGTACATATTCGCTCAAAAGGATCTGAATTTCAGGCAAAGGAGATGGCTTGAGTTCATAAGGACTATGATTTGACTATTCCATATTAGCCTGGTAAGGCTAACATAGAGAAAGATGCTCTGAGTAGGAAGTCTTTAGGATTATAATGTGTGAAACTCACTTCTGATAAGTATTTGATATGAGATATAGAGAGATTATAGCTGGAGGTGATTTCTTCTATTGATTGGGATTTGGGTATAGTGACTTAGATGATCATTCAACCCTCTTTAGAAGAAAAGATTTATGAAGCTAAAAAATTAGATATAGAATATTTGAAGTTGATTGATCAGATTAGATTTGGTAAGAAATTTGAACTACGTGTTTCTAATTTTGGTGTTAATTTTTAGAACGATGGACTTTGGGTTCCTATTTTTGGAGATCTAAGGCATGAGATTCTATATGAGGCTCATTATTCATGCTATGCTATTTATCCATGAAGTAGCAAGATGTACGGATATATGAAGAGAATGTTTTGGTGGCCTTGATTAAATATGGATATATCAAAGTTTGTTTCAAAATGTGAGGCCTATCAGCTAGTGAAGGCAGAGCATCTGTGATCGGGAGGTCTTTTGCAGTAGTTACCTATCCCATAGTGGAAATGGAGAGAGGTAATAATGGATTTTGTTATGGGTTTCCTAGGGCATGATGCTATTTGGGTTGTTATTGATTGACTGACAAAATCATCCCATTTCCTTTTGATTAGACAAACATATCTAATAGACAAATTAGCATAGATCTATATTAAAGATATTATCAAGTTGCAAGGTGTACTGAAAGTGATTATATTTTATTCGGATGACAGATTTACCTCTAGATTATGGAGAGGTATTCAATAGGGACTAGGTACAAAGTTATATTTCAGTATAACTTTTGATTCGCAAACAGATGGATAGTCTGAAAGGATTATTCAAGTGCTAGAGGTTCTTCTGATATTATATGTTTTAGATATTAGGGGCAATTGGGAGGATCATATCCCATTGATAGATTTTGCATATAATAAAAGTTATCAATCCAGCATAGGGATGGCTCCTTATGAAGCTCTATATGGTAGAAAATGTAGACTCCTTTGACTTTGACAGAGGTGGGAGATAGAGAGGTGATAGATTCAGCCTTTGTGGATGATACAATTATAAAGTTCAATTTGATTAGAGAATGGTTAAAATCTATACAATATCGATAGAAGAAGTATTATAATCAAAATAACAGATTGATTGAGTTTTAAATTGGTGACATGGTGTATGTCAAAGTCAGTCCTATAAAAGGTGTCAGCAAATTTGGGAGAATTAGCAAGCTCAGTCTAAGGTATATTGGACATTTTGAGATTAGTGAGAGGACTAGTATTCCTATTTACAGGTTATTTGAAAGTTTGTTAGGGATGTTAGGCCCTATGAACCGATCCCAAAGGCTAATTAAAAAGAGAGGTGAATTGGTAATAAAATATATTTCAATCAAAACATAATACTCAAACCAATATCAGCACAACGAAAATCAAAGTGTGGAAATTAAATGCGGAAATAATAAGGAAGGAACACAACGGATTTATAGTGGTTCGGTCAAACCTTGACCTACGTCCACCCCTTGGAGGCACCCTCCAAGTATTGCACTACAAAAGTGACTTTCCTTTAGCCCCCACAGTTAGGCGGAGAAGCCCTTACAAAATCACTTCCACCTTCCCCGCGTGCGGCGGAGCCGCCGAGTCTTTTGACACTGTAGAGATCTTCTTCTTTGGTGAACTTCCCTCATGACAAGCCTTGAATTTGTCGGTATTCATGTGCTAGCTTGTCGGAGCAACCGTGTGGAACCCCCTCCACACTCCCTTGAGTCCCTCCTCACAGAATCTTCTCCCTCTCTCAAACTCCACCCTTTCCTCACTCCCTTTCAAGCTCTCTCTTCAAGTTTCCCCCAAAATAACGAAGCTATAATGGCTGCCAAAGACACTTACCAAGTGTCATGTCATAACTTAAATAGAAGATCTCAAAATGATCTTATTAATTAGAGTTGTCGACATTATCATCCAGGATGATACTAATATCATCCTGTACGATCAGTGCAAGCCCAATCAGCCGGGATGATTTGAGACGATCAGAAGAAATTTGTTCTTATCATTCCGGACGATAATATATCATCCTGAACAATCAGTATAAATTATGGAATATCATCCAGAACATCGCCTTCAAAAAGAGCTGTCCGATGTTCAATCATCTAGCATATCGGCCAGGACGATCTGGCGATCGTTCAGGACGATTTGATCGTGCAATCAAGTCATAATTGCTTTCCTTAAATTCAAGAGAAATTTTGGAAAATTTGTCCTAGATCGTCTGGAATGATATTTTATAGTCCAGGACGATCCACCGGAACGATGTACAAAAATAAGTAATTCCTAATTAGATTTGACGACAGATTCTTTCTAAATTGAGCCTATCATCCTGGTCGATACAAAAATGTCCAGGACGATGTTTTTTGCATAATGATGGCTGCTTTAATGAGAATGCCCTAATCAGGTTTCTGCTTTTGAACCGATCATCCAAGCTGATATAAAATCGTCCCTGATAATTTTACCAAAAATAGTAAACTCTAGGGAGCAGTTAGAAATCTTCCAAGTTATAAAGCATCAGGAGACACACCAAATACAATAGACTCAAGAAAGGAGAAAGAGTACAAACTGACTCAGATCTAGTCTAACCAATTTTGAGCTAGTTCCAAATTGCAGTCTGACCATGTGGATCTGAAATGTCAGAAGATAAGGCAGTCGTACAGTAATAAAAGTGTTTGCTATCATCAAAATCATCATCCATGAAAATAGATCCGTAATAATCTTCTCATTTTTTATGATGGCAAACATTTTGATTTGAATTTGCAAAGATGAAATAAATTTCTCCTAATCTCCCCCTCACTAGAATAAATTTTTTTCAAAATAGGGGAGATAAAAAAAATTTTGTTTTTTTTATTTTTTGAATGAGAAAAAAGATATAAATACAACAGCCACAATACCTTCTCCCCCTTTGACATTATCAAAAAGAGAAGGGACACAAACAATAAGAATGAAATGATTAAAAGACAAGAACATTCCCTGATCTAGTGAACATAACAAATATTCTTAAAATGAGAAAGTTAGCTCTTGATTTTATTCAAAAACTTGGTGAGGAATGGATTGACAACGCATAATCTAGAAAAAGTAAGAAATTCATGGAATGTTAATCCAAGCTCAAGTTCTTTTAAAGTCTCAAAAAACTTTTTAATCCAATATCCAAATCAAGAAATAAATGGTAAAAGAAACATTAATATTTCAAAACTCCTTTCATAAAACATATCTAATAGAAGATCAATGCACGAATTGCTGAATCAGGAACCAAGATTTTCTAGCACAAGTTTTGAACCTATCAAGGATTTTCTTAGGCTTTTAGTAGTATAAGAAAAACTAAGCATATTTTTTTGTGGGCTCATATTATGCCCTTTATCACTTGAATGGCTCTTTGAGCATCTTTTGATTTTTAATACACTTTATGTATTTTTTTTTTCAATTTGGCGTCATTGCGCATCTTTTGGTTTGACATCATTGGCCACTTTTTTTATTATTTTCAAAAAATATGCTTTCTTTCTTATATTTTCAAAACTAAAGTAAAACCAAATTATTGACAACACGAATAACTTGATTAAGAAAATTTTAAGGTGGATTCAACAATTTTGTAAAAGATTCTTATGTGATAGAAAAAATGTAGGGAGATGGAAAGAAAATCAGTTTCAAAATACAATTTAAAATATGATGAAGATTTTGAATCAAAAGTAAAATAACCTCTTTAAGAAGAGAGAAAGAGAAGCAAAATCATGAGTTCCCTTCCTCTAACTATTTTTAGAGAAATCAACCACAACTTTCATAGGAATTCAAGAAAAATACAGGAGGTAGATTTTTCATTTTTTAAAAAAATGATTGTGTGTGTTGATCAAAAAGAAACAAAAAAAAAATTTAACGAAAAAATAAAAGAAAGAAAAAGATAAAAAAAATGGAAAAACATAAAAAAAATCAAACGAAAGACAAAAAAATACAAACAAAGGTTTAAGCACCATCTTGCTCCTCGTCCGATGCTTTAGAAACCAGGTCTACCTAGGAGATTTTTTGCTATTCATTATTTCCCCAGTTTAAAATTTGCTTTGCTTTACTCTTTTCTTTCGCAGGAAGAATTCTTAAATTAGGGCAGTGATTTTTCATATGTCCAGGCTTCCTACATCGAAAGCAAATAACGTTAGAAGAAATATTAGCATCCTTACCATTTTTACCATTATTCCTCTTTTGTTGATGCTTATACTTTGGTGAGGTTTTTGATTTGCTTGACAAGTCGTTGCATTCGTCACCAACTAAGCTATCTTTTTCTGTATCTTCAACTTTTAGAATAATCGTTTCACATGTATCTACAAGTCTTTGACCCAAACTTTGCTCGTAGGCAATGAGTTAGCCAATCAAATTATCAATAGAATATTTATTCAAATCTTTTGATTTACAAATAGCAACTACTTTAGCATCAAACTTATCCAGTAGACAACGAAGAATTTTATTAACTTTTTCAAAACTTGAAAATTTTTTTTCTAAAGTATGCAATGATGTCACAATTTGAATGAACCTAGTATACATGTCTAAGATCGTCTCATAAGGTTTCATAGAAAACAATTCAAAATCATGCATTAACATATTCAATTTGGATTGCTTGATTTCACTAGTGCCTTAGTATATGGTGTGTAGTTTATCCCAAACTTTCTTACTAGTAGTGCACGTAGATACTAACATAAAATCTTCAGAATTTAAAGCACAGAAAAAACAATTTAATGATTTTGCATTGAATTGAGCATTGAGTTGTTCTTCCCTATTCTATTGATTAAAAGGAATATCAATTTTAACTCCATTAACAATATGTGACGGTGATGAATAACCAGTTAAAATCATATGCCACATACGAAAATCAATCGATTGCATGAAAGTTGTCATGCAAATTTTCTAAAAATCATAAGTAATATTTTCAAATAAAGGTGATCTACTGATTAAATATCCTTCCGCAATATTACGATTAGAAAAGTTAGCCATGGATTAAAAATTCAAAAGCTTTTAAAAACTTATTTTATGAATACTGCTCTAATACTACTTGAAAGTTCGTTAGGGATGTTAGACCCTATGAACCGGTCCCGAAGGCTAATTAAAAAGAGAGGTGAATTGATAATAAAATATCTTTCAAACAAAACATAATACTCAAACCAAAATCACCACAACGAAAACCAAAGTGTGGAAATTAAATGCAGAAATAATAAGGAAGGAACACACCGGATTTATAGTGGTTCGGGCAAACCTTTACCTACGTCCACTCCTTGGAGGCACCCTCCAAGTATTGCACTACAAAAATATCTCTCCTTTATCCCCCACAGTTAGGCGGAGAAGCCCTTACAAAATAACTTCCACCTTTTCCGGTGCGGCGGAGTCGCTGGGTCCTTTGACACCAAAGAGATCTTCTTCTTTGGTGAACTTCCCTCGAGACAAACCTTAAATCCGATGTTATTCAGGTGCGAGCTTGCCAGAGCAACCGTGTGGAACCCCCTCCACACTCCCTTGAGTCCCCCCTCACAGGATCTTCTCCCTCTCTCAAACTCCACCTTTTCCTCATTCCCTTTTAAGCTCTCTCTTCAAATTTTTTCCAAAAGAACGAAGCTACAATGGCTACCAAAGACACTTACCAAGTGTCATGTCATTTCTTAAATAGAAGATCTCAAAAAGAGCTCATTAATTCAAGTTGTCAACATTATCGTGCGTCAAGGATGATACTAATATCGTCCTGGATGATCAGTGTAATTTAAGCCCAATCAGCCGGGACGATTTGAGACGATCAAAAGAAATTTGTTCTTATCATCCCGGATGATAATATATCATCCTGGACGATCAGTATAAATTATGGAATATTGTCCTGAATATTGCCTTGAAAAAGAGCTGTCCGATGTTCAATCTTCCAGCATATCGTCCAGGACGATCTGGCGATCGTCTAGGACGATTTGATCATGCAATCAAGTCATAATTGCTTTCCTTAAATTCAAGAGATATTTTGGGAAAATTATCCTAGATCATCCAGGATGATATTTTATAGTCCAGGACGATCCACCGGGACGATGTCCAAAAATAAGTAATTCCTAAATAGATTTGGCGTCAGATTCTTTCTAAATTGAGCCTATCGTCCTAGCCGATACAAAATCATCCAAGACGATATTTTTTGCATAATGACGGCTGCTTTAATGAGGATGCCCTAATCAAGGTTTCTGTTTTTGAACTGATCGTTCAGGCCGATATAAAATCGTCACGGACGATGTTACCAAAAATAGTAAACTCTAGGGAGCAGTAAAAAATCTTTCAAGTTATAAAGAATTAGGAGCCACACCAAATACAATAGACTCAAGAAAGGAAAAAAGGTACAAACTGACTCAGACCTGGTCTAACCAATCTTGAGCTGGTTCCAAATTGCAGTCTGATCGTGTGGACTTGAAATGTCAGAAGATAAGGCAGTCGTAGAGAAATAAATGTGTTTGTTATCATCAAAATCATCATCCATGAAAATAGATCTGCAACATTATTATTACTTGATCTTATGTTTGATATGCACAATGTGTTTTATGTATCATCTATGAGAAAGTGATTATCTGATTCTGGGAAGAGGTTATCTGCTGATGATGTTGAGATTCATTCAAATCTGCAGTACAGAGTAAAACCCGACAGGATTTTTGCATATAATGTGAGAAAATTGAGAAGCAAAGAGATTCATATGATTAAGGTGCATTGGAATTATAGGACCGCCAGAGAGGCTACTTGGGAGAAAGAATAAGATATGAGGCAGTTGTATCCAGGTTTATTCTGACTCATTATGCTTTGGGAATATTAAGGACGATATTTTTTTAAAGGTGATAAGATTATGAAACCTTTTAAATTTTCAAAATTTTTTGGTTGAACTAGAAAAGTTCAAATCATAAACCGTCTTCTCCAAAATATTTATAATGATGCGTTTTAGCATTTCTAGTTTTTTCCTAATTTTTAGGCACTGTCAAAAGAGTTCTTAAGAAATCAACACCTTTCGGTACAAGTGGGGTTTTGGGGACAATCAGATGTCTATTTTACAAATTGATTTCATTCGAATGTTCTAAATAAAATTAGCTAATTTATGAATACATTTCATTAATTTTTAAATTTTTAAATTTAAAAGAAATTGAATAAAATTAATATTATAATATTAAATAATTATAATAATTAATATTTTATTAAAAAATTCTAATTCCACTCACTTATCTTATTATAAAAAGTTTTCTTATCTCAGTATTTCCTAAATAGAGACTTTGCTTAGGGATATGAGAGAATAAGAGAGGTGAGAGAAAACTAAAGCCCTATTTTGGGCGACTTCAAGTCATTTTCGTCCGTAGACGCAGTTGGAAAAATTTTTCATCTCGAAGTAAGACACATATTGCCCATCTCAATTTTTAAAAAATTGTAAGTTTTAGCAAATATTTCGATTAAAATTTTGTATCCATTTGCAAAAAATTAGGATAACTTTGCACTTGGAAAAGTTTCACCGCGAAACTTTTTGTATGTTGTAGAGATTATGATTATGCACATTTTGAATATTTTTTTAGAAATTTTTTAGCGGTGATTTTTAAATTTGCAGTGTTTTTAGAGATTAGAAATTTATTGTGATAATGAAAAATAGTGTTGTAGTATAATAAAAGTCTTAAAATATTATTTTACACAATCCTTGGTAATTTTATAATTTTCTGCCTAGTTGGATTTTCTATTGTCTATTCTTATACAATACTATGAATTTTGATACATGCTCAATTACTTTTTAATTATTATGATGTGATGATATATATGTGTATGTGATTAAATTATATCTGTTGGGAGCCATAAGAGGTCATATTTCTTTGGATTCTTTCAGTGTCATAGAAATTTTGGGAGATAAGGGACAAGAATCCTTTGAGATTCTGGCTGAGACAAGGATATCTTATATTTTAGGGTGCTAAAAGCGCAAATAAAAAGGGGAGTCATAAGGGGTTAGGATCCTTTGAGATTTTATCTGGGTCTGAAAAATGTGATATGAACTACTCTGTGATATGAATTTTAATTTATTCATTTATTCTATAATGTTATTTAAATTATAGATTAACTGCTATGCATTTATTATATTTTTTCAGTTTTGTGATTCTCAGTTTTGTGATTTATTTAAGTTGCATTTAACTGATTTTAAATATTCAATAAAATAATATTTGAAAATTTTGATTAGTTTGTGTGGCTTGCTGAGTTGTTGTCGCTCACAGTGGTTTTACTTCTAATTTTTAGGATCTGGGAAGGGGAAAGATGTTGTGGACTAGAAGTTCAGGATCATATATGAGATCATAGGTATTTTACTATTTTGATTCTTGTAGTTTTCTACATAAAAATATAAGAATTTAGTAGAATAGAATATTCAAGAAAGTGGCATTATGGAATGTAAAATTTAAAACATTTTTTTTTTTTTACTTTTTTTCTAGTTAAAATTAGCAAATTATTTTTTAAAGCTCTACTTCTTGGGTATATTTTGCACAAAAATATTATAAACGTTTATATAATATGTTTTTAAATAAATATAAAAGTTCTTATTAATCAACAACTCTCAAATTATGTTATCATCAAAGATAAATCAATTGCATCAAACAAATAGTTTTCCTAACTTAATGCCATAACTCCTATTTGACGCAAAATTTACAGCAACAAGAGTTTTTTTTTTTAAATAAGTGTTGCGTCAAATAATTTTTTATTTGACGATCTTTCTACCACTTGCTTTCATGGTGAATCACCCAAGTAAAATTTTTCTTATGATGTTAATATTAATGTCCTTTTGAAGCTATAACTAGGGTTGCTCCGCCAATCTTGAAACATTTCTATATAACATATATAATAATGAGTAATAAAATGATTGCTAAGCTATAACTACTTTAGCGACAATGAATTCATCCTTTCAATGCTATAATTAATGTTGCTCCCACCTTAGGATAAATTCTCTTAGTGTCAAATTCTTATATAAATATAAATATTTACACAGAGAGAGAGAGAGATTTTATCATATTAATATTGAATAACGACATACACACAAAAATAAATTATTTATGAGTTGATCATATGAGATAAGATTTTTTTACGCAAAAAGTA
This sequence comes from Dendrobium huoshanense, assembly GCA_016618105.1. NCBI lineage: Eukaryota > Viridiplantae > Streptophyta > Magnoliopsida > Asparagales > Orchidaceae > Dendrobium > Dendrobium huoshanense. Next base: position 9,896,342 of record CM028355.1, read on the forward strand.
TAAAAAGGAAAAACCATAATATTTGATTAAATTAAAATGATTCCACTGATGTCAGCCTATTCCACAAAATGCGCAATTCCCAATTTTTACCTGTTAATATAAAATCACCTATATGAATTAAATTTTTTGCCTTCAATGATAGAATTAGATTATATCTTAAGACATTTGAGCAATCATTAAGGGATGTTGGACGGTTCATTTTTTATAGCTTGAGATGCATGATGTAGGAAGATGGAAATTAACCAACTTATTTGAGATCATTGGCATAAAAAATGGTGTGGATGGTTAGTGTCATTATCTAAATTAGCAAGTGGTGTCAGCCTCATTGGTGATCATGACTGTTGACATTCAAGTTGATGGCAAGTATTAGCTTTCATAGTAAAGAAAATCATCAACATTAGTGGCGGTGATACAAATCAAAATTAATAATAATAATAATAATCAAGCCTTTTTTAAAATAATGGGAAATAGTGTTTTGGTGATGGAGGGTGCCAACTTTGGTTATGATGTTGTGTGCTACCCTTAGTAATGATAGTAGGTACACTTTTAGCCTTCGTATTAGTGGAAAGCATTACCTAGTGGCAATAATGGGTATGGAACCAACCGTATTAGTGATGGTAAAAATTTCCTTGGTGGGGTTGAGAGTGATAGAAAGCATTATCATTATTTGGGAAGATGTCAAAATAAGAAAAATGATACCACTACAGGAAAACAGCTCATTTCCCACAGAATTTCCAGCGGAAAAAAATTCGTCACAAATTCCGGCGGATTTTCCGACAGAAAACTGTTAAAGAATTTCCGACATATTTTTTGACTGGTTTTCCGGCGGATTTTTTTCGAAAGACTTTCCGGCGGAATTTCCGACGGATTACCGACGAAAATTAAAAAAAATAAGTTATAATTTAATACCTTATTGTCAAATTAAATATTTTATATTTTAAAAAATAACTTAAATTATATAATTTAATAACTTAAATTATAATAAAATAAAATAAATTAGCATTTAATAATTTAATAAAAAAATTAAATGATTTCAATTAAAATTAAATTATAGTAAAATTTTATAAATAATTATTTTGTTAAATTAAGTTAAATAAATTAAAATTTATTATTAAATTAAATTAACTAATATAATAATTCAATTTTAAATTATATTATATTTTTTATCTTTAAGAATTCATTGTTAAATTTTTTTATTACTTTTAATATTTATCTGTTTTAAGTTAAATAAAACAAAATATCGGATTTAACAGGTTTTGGCTGATGGCTTGGATGGCAGATGGAGCGTCACTTAAGCGCGCGGAAGGGGGAGGTGCAGGGTTCGAACCCCGCTGAAGGCGCGGCCACGCGGGTTTGGTTGGGTGAATTGGGCTTGGGCGGGGCCGGTTCCACGCGGACTCGGGTTCGCGGGTCAGGTTCTGGCTGCTGGGCTGGGCCGGAGGGGGTTCTGGCTGGGCTGTGCCAGAGCGGGAGTTCCAAGCAGTCTGAGCGGGAGCGGGTTCTGGCTGGGCTGGCCTGTACCAGAGCGGGTGTTTTTTTTTTTAATTTTTCTTGAAATTCCGTCGGAAATATTTTTCCTGCGGAAAGTCTGCCGGAAATATTTCTGCCGGAAGGCCTTTTACGACGCACGTCAAACCGTCGGAAATATTTCCGCCAAAAATGTTAATTTCCGACGGATTTTGGCCAATTTTCAGGCAAAAATGTCTGCGGAAAATGACGTTTTCCCTGTAGTGTACTCACATAAAACCATTTTAATTTTTTTTTCTTTACTACTTAAATAGTTAAATTTAACCACCTTTGCTGGTAGGCTTTAGTTTCATAGGCTTCCTTTAACATAATCTTATGCATACAAATGGGAAAATGAATCCCTCAAATGTCAACAATAGACCTTTCAATTTCTCTCTTATACATACTAAGCAGTCTAATCAACATAACTTCTTGATTTTCTCTATTCTTATTAGATATAATGATAGGTAAATTTGACTTCTCTTTTTAAAAGACATACTTTAAAAGACTATCACTCACAAACTCATTTATAATATCTTCCACACTAGCATCAATAAAATTCACTTTACAATAATCCTTAATTTGATCCTTAGGAAAATGAAAATTCCGGACATTAAAGTGATTTCTTCATCCTGAACTCCTATGTTCAACTCCTCATTCTAAACATTTACCATCACCTAACTTACTACAAAGAAGGGTCTACCCAATATGATAGTTATCTTTCTATCTTCCTCCATATCTATAACAATATGGTCAATATAAAAATAAACTTATTTACATTTACCAAAACATTATATATTACCCATTTTGGATAGATGAATGAAGGATCAGCCAACTGTAGGGTAATAATGGTTGACTGCACTTCCCCAAGGTCAACTTTTAAAGTTGAACAAGGATATGAAATTAATGTTATCACCTAAATCACATAGCTCTCTCGCATAAATCTTATCTTCTATAGCCATCAAGATTGTGAAACTATTATGGTCCTTATGTTTCTATGAGAACTTTTTTTGAATGATGGCGGGTACATTCTTCAAAAAGGGCTACTATTTCAAACTCTCCTTACTTCCTCTTTTTACTCAAAATATTTTTCATGACTTTGACATAGGTAGGCATCTACTCTAGAGCTTCTACAAACGGTATAATAATTGATATTCATTTAAACAGATCTAGGAATCTAGAAAACTACCTGTTTAAATTTTGTTTTAAAAATTTATAAGGAAAGGTGGGGGTGGCCCCTCAACTCCCTTTCTAAATAATTTTTCTACTTCCTTAGTGAGTTTAAATTGTTCGTAAAACTTAGAAGGCTCTAAGGATTCGTCATCAAGAATTTTTTTATATGGGATTCTCCTCTTTCCTAACCACTTCCTCTAACTCTCTTTCACTCCTCAACTGAATATACTTGAAACATTCCATATCTTTTCCTTTAGATTTACTTCTGTGTTACTAGGTAATGTTTCTTGGGGTCTACTATTCAAAGAGCAAGCAAACTGCCCTAAATAATTTTTAATTATAGTAGCTTGGCATTATAATTGAGTATCCATTTAAAAAACTAGATCATTTAATGTAGGTTTTTAATCCTTAGTTTTATTATTTGAGTAAAAACTAGGGGGATAGTTTGGCCTTAGGTTTGCATAATTTTGAGGAGGTGGTTTCCAACAATTGACTTAATTTGGTTGACAAGAATTTCAAATATTACTCCCATTTTGATTCATACTCCAATTAAGGTTGGGGTAATTTAACCAACCTAGGCTATAAGTATTAGACAATAGATTATTAGGTCCATTATTAATGTCATTTAATGATTATTCTCTTGATGCATTTAAGTCACTACCGGATCCAAACATACTCTCTTATACTTGTACAAGCATACTCTTGGATGAACTAACTCCCATATTGTCTAGCTTTTTAGATATGGAAACTAAATGTGTACATAAAATTGATAAGTTATCTAATTCATGTACACCAGCTACCTTTTTAAGGTTTACATTTTAAGACGACCATTGGAAATTATTAAGGGTCATTTCTTCAATCAAAGCATATACTTCATCGAAAGGTTTGTACATCAATGATCCACTAGATGACATATATATATAATAGATCTAAAAGAACAAAAAGGAACATAATAAAATGTTTGGATATTAAGGCAATCAGATGACGCATGCTGGGAACACATCCAAAGTAATTCTTAAAATCTTTCCCAAGCTTGACAAATTGACTTTCCATCTAACTTAGTAAAAGAGGTGATATTTGTAGTCTTATATGAGGAAAAATACTCGGCTAAAAACACATGAGCTATGTCAGTCCAAGTAGCAATTGAACCTAGGGGTAATGAATTTAATCATATCTTAATGAGAAAGGAAAAAAAATTAACCTAGGCTAACGAAATAATCGGATACATTATTATTTTAAATATATCACATATTTTCAAAAAACTAGCTATATGGAGGTTATGAGTTCTATACTAGTTCCAAAAAATTAAGAATTTAGTACCATTATAATTATTGTAGGTTTTATGTAATGTTAATTACTTGCATATTTGACTTGTATATGCTTTGGAGATTAACCTAAACAATAAGATTAGCACAATCCTAAAGTGGTTAAGGTTGTTCATTTTCTTGACTTGGTCAAGCCATTTTTAATTCTTCATTATAATTTTTTTTATTTTATAATATTTTTATGTGTTCTTCAATTTCAAATTCAAACCGAATTTCTTTTAGACTACTAAGCATGCAACAATAACAAAATCAAAATAAAATATAATGCATAGTATAGTTAAATAAATAATAATGCAACTATACTAACTTTCAGCAAAATAAGATAATAGTGGAAATATATGGAAATTAAAATAAAGTCAATATTAAATCAATAGTTCATTCAACAATATAACGTGTAAAAAAGGATAATTAACTTTAATCCTTGACAATAGCACTAAAAACTTTAACAACATCTAATCACGCACTAGTATTCTTTTGATTATGACATACTAAGTTAGGGTGTGTACTATGAAAGTATACTTGTCTTGTAAAATTAATAAAATGATAAGAAAATTCTTATTCACAAAAAGATTAGAAATTATCCTAAAATCACTCTAGTATTTCATAAGAGATGCATTTTGGATCTTTGGATATTTTTTGATCTTTTGGAAACTTGTGACTTTTATCTCTCTCTCTCTCTCTCTCTCTCTCTCTCTCTCTCTCTCTCTCTCTCTCTCTCTCTCTCTCTCTCTCTCTCTCTCTCTCTCTCTCTCTCTCTCTCTCTCTCTCTCTCTCTCTCTCTCTCTCTCTCTCTCTCTCTCTCTCTCTCTCTCTCTCTCTCTCTCTCTAGCTCTCCATACTCAAACAAACCACTTCTAATTCTCTAGTTCTTTTCTTAGAAGTTATCTTACAAATCTAGTTGGTATCATCCATAGACAACTTTGAATCCAACAAGCATTTTTTCAACTTTGCATCTTAATGCTTGATTTGAGACCATTCTTTATTTTGGACCATTTGGACTCAGATAAATAATTTTATTAAGGTCTTTGTATCATTAGGTTTGTGTCATCAAAATGCTCACTAGAAAATGAGTTTCGATTGTCCAAAATTTGATTTTTAAACTTTTTTTAATTAAAAACCTGGGGAATTTTAGATTTGAATATTTGCATCAAGATTCCAGGTTGATCAAATAAATCTTCTAATAACATAGTAACCATGATGCCCTTGGCCATAAGATTATCAATAGTTTTAAATCCAATAACTTTGGTCAATGGCAGGGCCTGAACTAGCCTTTCATTTTACCGGGGGGGGGCAGGAATTTCCATATAAACGGATAAAATTAAAAGAAAAATTAAGACATAACTCAAAGAAAAATCCTATATTTCTTAATAATAGATAAAAGATAAATAGAAAATTATTAAAAGCTTATTAATATATTTTACTTCTTTTGTTCCATTACAACTTTATTAAGAATCAAATTGAATACATCTTTTTTAATATAAGGTACTAGATAATCATTGAGTCAAACATCACTCATCTTACTACGCAATCGAACTTTGATAATCCTTATTACAGAAAATGCTCTTTCCACTATAGCAATAGCAACTAGCAATGTTAATGCTAAAGTAATAAGTTATTAAACCAGAGGATGCACACAATCCTTCTTAATTTTAACTCATCATCGGTACACATCAACAAAATAGTTTATAATTAACTTTTAAAAGCCACAAGGTCAATGGTAGAAAAAATTACTTAGATATACTTATACTAGACATCAATTTTCTCTCGTCATAAGAAATAAAGGAATCAGGTTGGTTTAAACATTCCATACAAAGAAGCAAATATGAACTTGATTTAGAAAAATGATTATTTAGCTGTTGAAGTTGCATGTCAACCATAATATAGAATAGCTCAACACAATAAAGATGTATTTTTTATATTTATTTGCCTCTTCATATTGATTGACGATGAGTTTTGTATGTATCATTCATTTTTGTAACTTCAACATTGAAAAAAACTAAAAAATGTGACACTTCCTTTAGTAATGCACTCCAATCAGTCTCCTTCTAAATATGTAATCGTTGTTTAGATATTTTCATCAATTTCATTGAATTATCTATGTCTTAGTCTTTTCTTTGTAGTGACTATGATAACTCATGAATAATCCCTAAGATATCAATCATCAAATGCATTATCAAAATAATATCAAAGGATTCCTCTATATCAATCAGAACATCTGCATCAAGCGACTTTTGATCATGGACACCTTCTTCTTTAACAATCTCAAGCACCTCAATTACAAAAGCATACATTATCATGACACTAATTAAAGAATGAAAATGTAAACTCTATCAAGTATCACTAGATCTTTATAAATTAGTCTCTTGATTTAAGCTTTGGCCACTTAGAGATTGTCATCTTTGATGTGAAAGTATTCTATCAAGCATCTTTAAGGAAGCCCAAATAGTATTTATATTTTGAGAAGTAAACTCAAATATATGTTTCACTTGCCAATGATTCTTCCATATTTCTGCCAAGCATTGTTTGAGTTTATGGGTGAAATAGTTAACATAAAATGCTTGAGGATTATCATGAATAATAAGTGCCTTCAAACCATTAAATTCTCCTCACATATTGGATTCCCCAACATAACCATGACCATGGATTCTATATATGCTCAACGAGTGCTTCGTAAGTATGTTTTCAATGGTTGTCATCAGTGTTACTACATGAGTTGATGTAATATGTATAATGCCTATAACATTTCAACGACTTGCACCAACTTGTTTACATATCTCACTGCAATAGCAAGTTATTCCTTTATAAAGACATTTCAAGATTCATCGACTATGATTGAGACATATAAGTCATAGGTCTACAAATTTTGTAAACTCATTTATGTGTTTCTAAACCAAATCTAATTTTCTTTTTTATTATAAGCTAAGCAAATTATATTTGTGTTTTTATTGAAAATTGAACATGCAAATCGAATATGCTTTTTTACTTATAATGCAAATTTACAGTAAACACACAAAAAAAATGAAAATTGAAGAGGCTTTTATTGAAAACAACAAGTTAATATATATTGGAATTTTTAACATTACAGTTTATTTCAAAGCTATTTAGTGAATATTGAAAAAAATAAAATAGATTTTTAAAAGAAATACAACTCATCGGAGATTGGGGAAGATGAAGAATAGATGCCGGCTATGGGCAACGTACACTACGTCGTTGATGGCCTCGGATTCAAGGAAGGCTAGCGTCGAGTGCAAGGAGAAGAGCAAAGCCAGATATTTTTCTTCTATGAAGAATGATGGCCGCTTCTTGGAATCTTGTTGTTCTGCCGCACCAAGAAGAGCAAAGCCATCGAGATTGAGACAAAATTTTTTTGGCTGTATACGCGATTACTTATGGGTAAGGCAAAAAAGGTAAGGGGGGGGGGGGGGGGGGGGGGGGAGGGGTTGTGGGGGGGGGGGGGGGGGGGGGCAGGAATTTCCATATAAATGGATAAAATTAAAAGAAAAATTAAGACATAACTCAAAGCAAAATCCTATATTTCTTAATAATAGATAAATAGAAAATTATTAAAGCTTATTAATATATTTTACTTCTTTTCATAATGTTCCATTACAACTTTATTAAGAATCAATTGAATACATCTTTTAATATAAGGTACTAGAAAATCATTGAGTCAAACATTCACTCATCTTACTACGCAATCGAACTTTGATAATCCTCATTACAGAAAATGCTCTTTCCATCTTTATAGCAATTAACAACTAGCAATGTTAATGTAAAAAGTAATAAGTTATTAAACCAGAGATAGCACACAGATATACTTCTTAATTTTCTCTTCACATTGGTACACATCAACAAAATAGTTAAAATTATTACTTTTAAAAGCCACATAGGCTCAAAATGATGTAGAAAAAATTATTAGATATACTTATGTACTAGACATCAATTTTCTCTAGTCACTAAGAAATAAAAGAATTTCAGTTGGTATAAACATTCCATACAAAGAAGCAAATATGAACTTGATTTAGAAAAATGATTATTTAGCTATTGAAGTTGCATGTCAACCATAGTATAGAATAGCTCAACAAAATAAAGATGTATTTTTTATATTTATTTTCCTCTTCATATTGATTGACGATGAGTTTTGTATGTATCATTCATTTTTGTAACTTCAACATTGAAAAAAACTAAAAAATGTGACACTTCCTTTAGTAAAGCACTCCAATCAGTCTCCTTCAAAATATGTAATCGTTGTTTAGATATTTTCATCAATTTCATTGAATTTTCATCAATTTCATTGAATTTTCTATGTCTTAGTCTTTTCTTTGTAGTGACTATGATAACTCATGAATAATCCCTAAGATATCAATCATCATATGCATTATCAAAATAATATCAAAGGATTCCTCTATATCAATCAGAACACCTGCATCAAGCGACTTTTGATCATGGACACCTTCTTCTTTAACAATCTCAAGCACCTCAATTACAAAAGCATACATTATCATGACACTAATTAAAGAATGAAAATGTAAACTCTATCAAGTATCACTAGATCTTTATAAATTAGTCTCTTGTTTTAAGCTTTGGCCACTTAGAGATTGTCATCTTTGATGTGAAAGTATTCTATCAAGCATCTTTAAGGAAGCCCCAATAGTATTTATATTTTGAGAAGTAAACTCAAATATATGTTTCACTTGCCAATGATTCTTCCATATTTCTGCCAAGCATTGTTTGAGTTTATGGGTGAAATAGTTAACATAAAATGCTTGAGGATTATCATGAAGAATAAGTGCCTTCAAACCATTAAATTCTCCTCACATATTGGATGCCCCAACATAACCATGACCATGGATTCTATATATGCTCAACGAGTGCTTCGTAAGTATGTTTTCAATGGTTGTCATCAGTGTTACTACATGAGTTGATGTAATATGTGTAATGCCTATAAACATTTCAACGACTTGCACCAACTTGTTTACATATCTCAATGCAATAGCAAGTTATTCCTTTATAAAGACATTTCAAGATTCATCGACTATGATTGAGACATATAAGCCATAGGTCTACAAATTTTGTAAACTCATTTATGTGTTTTATGTAATCTAAACCAAATCTAATTTTCTTTTTTATTATAAGCTAAGCAAATTATATTTGTGTTTTTATTGAAAATTGAACATGCAAATCGAATATGCTTTTTTACTTATAATGCAAATTTACAGTAAACACACAAAAAAAATGAAAATTGAAGAGGCTTTTATTGAAAAAAACAAGTTAATATATATTGGAATTTTTAACATTACAGTTTATTTCAAAGCTATTTAGTGAATATTGAAAATAATAAAATAGATTTTTAAAAGAAATACAACTCATCGGAGATTGGGGAAGATGAAGAACAGATGCCGGCTATGGGCAACGTACACTACGTTGTTGATGGCCTTGGATTCAAGGAAGGCTAGCGTCGAGTGCAAGGAGAAGAGCAAAGCCAGATATTTTTCTTCTATGAGAATGATGGCCGCTTCTTGGAATCTTGTTGTTCTGCCGCACCAAGAAGAGCAAAGCCATCGAGATTGAGACAAAATTTTTTCGGCTGTATAAGCGATTACTTATGGGTAAGGCAAAAAAAGGTAAGGGGGGGGGGGGGGGGGGGGGGGGTTGGGGAGGGGTTTGTGGGGGGGGCAGGAATTTCCATATAAATGGATAAAATTAAAAGAAAAATTAAGACATAACTCAAAGCAAAATCCTATATTTCTTAAAAATAGATAAATAGAAAATTATTAAAAGCTTATTAATATATTTTACTTCTTTTCATAATGTTCCATTACAACTTTATTAAGAATCAAATTGAATACATCTTTTTTAATATAAGGTACTAGATAATCATTGAGTCAAACATCACTCATCTTACTACGCAATCGAACTTTGATAATCCTCATTACAGAAAATGCTCTTTCCACTATAGCAATAACAACTAGCAATGTTAATGCTAAAGTAATAAGTTATTAAACCAGAGGATGCACACAATCCTTCTTAATTTTAACTCATCATCGGTACACATCAACAAAATAGTTTATAATTAACTTTTAAAAGCCACAAGGTCAATGATAGAAAAAATTACTTAGATATACTTATACTAGACATCAATTTTCTCTCGTCATAAGAAATAAAGGAATCAGTTGGGTTTAAACATTCCATACAAAGAAGCAAATATGAACTTGATTTAGAAAAATGATTATTTAGCTATTGAAGTTGCATGTCAACCATAGTATAGAATAGCTCAACACAATAAAGATGTATTTTTTATATTTATTTGCCTCTTCATATTGATTGACGATGAGTTTTGTATGTATCATTCATTTTTGTAACTTCAACATTGAAAAAAACTAAAAAATGTGACACTTCCTTTAGTAAAGCACTCCAATCAGTCTCCTTCAAAATATGTAATCGTTGTTTAGATATTTTCATCAACTTCATTGAATTTTCTATGTCTTAGTCTTTTCTTTGTAGTGACTATGATATCTCATGAATAATCCCTAAGATATCAATCATCAAATGCATTATCAAAATAATATCAAAGGATTCCTCTATATCAATCAGAACACCTACATCAAGCGACTTTTGATCATGGACACCTTCTTCTTTAACAATCTCAAGCACCTCAATTACAAAAGCATACATTATCATGACACTAATTAAAGAATGAAAATGTAAACTCTATCAAGTATCACTAGATCTTTATAAATTAGTCTCTTGATTTAAGCTTTGGCCACTTAGAGATTGTCATCTTTGATGTGAAAGTATTCTATCAAGCATCTTTAAGGAAGCCCCAACAATATTTATATTTTGAGAAGTAAACTCAAATATATGTTTCACTTGCCAATGATTCTTCCATATTTCTGCCAAGCATTGTTTGGGTTTATGGGTGAAATAGTTAACATAAAATGCTTGAGGATTATCATGAAGAATAAGTGCCTTCAAACCATTAAATTCTCCTCACATATTGGATGCCCCAACATAACCATGACCATGGATTCTATATATGCTCAACGAGTGCTTCGTAAGTATGTTTTCAATGGTTGTCATCAGTGTTACTACATGAGTTGATGTAATATGTGTAATGCCTATAAACATTTCAACGACTTGCACCAACTTGTTTACATATCTCACTGCAATAGCAAGTTATTCCTTTATAAAGACATTTCAAGATTCATCGACTATGATTGAGACATATAAGTCATAGGTCTACAAATTTTGTAAACTCATTTCTATGTTTTATGTAATCTAAACCAAATCTAATTTTCTTTTTTATTATAAGCTAAGCAAATTATATTTGTGTTTTTATTGAAAATTGAACATGCAAATCGAATATGCTTTTTTACTTATAATGCAAATTCTCAGTAAACACACAAAAAAAATGAAAATCGAAGAGGCTTTTATTGAATACAACAAGTTAATATATATTGGAATTTTTAACATTACAGTTTATTTCAAAGCTATTTAGTGAATATTGAAAAAAAATAAAATAGATTTTTGAAAGAAATACAACTCATCGGAGATTGGGGAAGATGAAGAACAGATGCCGGCTATGGGCAACGTTCACTACGTCGTTGATGGTCTTGGATTCAAGGAAGGCTAACGTCGAGTGCAAGGAGAAGAGCAAAGCCAGATATTTTTCTTCTATGAAGAATGATGGCCGCTTCTTGGAATCTTGTTGTTCTGCCGCACCAAGAAGAGCAAAGCCATCGAGATTGAGACAAAAAATTTTCGGCTGTATAAGCGATTACTTATGGGTAAGGCAAAAAAGGTAGGGGTGGGGGGTGGGGGGTGGGTGGAGCAAAATAAAGTGGGGGGGGGGGGGGGGGGGGGGGGGTTGGAGGGTGGATGCTTCTCGCAGAAATTGGTTCCGTATCTGGTCACCGAATATTATGCATATGAAAAATCTATAGTAGTTTTAATCCCACCCATCAATGTATGATTACATCATTGTCAATAAGCAAATCATTTTATTTACATAGTTATAAGAAAAAAATAAAATTAAAAATGAAACAGCACATGCATGCAAGCATTAGGGGTCTTCGGTGCATTATTGCATTAGGACAGAATAATTAATTAGAAGACATTAATGATGTTTGATAAGAAATAAAAGAATGAAATTTTAGCTCAGGACAACAAAAGTGAGCTACGGTGTTCGAAAACAAATTCCAAAATAAGTTACCAGGGCATTGGATGGATGACACCTCACATGCAATTGCCACGTGTCTTCACCAAACACCATTGATTTTTTTTCTTTTAAACTATGCGTTGTACAATAAAGCGTTTCCAAGACAAAAAAAATAACAATTTTTATAGAGTTTTTACTATTTTGTACTGCAAAAGAGTTATCATTTAGCTATTCTTCGAACATCATTTCATTTTAATTAGTTTGCTTGCAGTTTTGATGCCAAAGAATCCATAGCACGTGGCAGTAGTTTTTTCCCATGTAAAAGGCTTTTTTTTTTTTTTTTTTTTTTTTTGAGAGAAATGCAAAATGCATTAAAATAAGAACAAAATGCTGGAGACGACTATGGTGAACATAAGTAGACCATACTACCTCTTAATACCAAAAATGGCAGAATATCATAAGGATTCCTTGTTTGCATCAAGAAGGAATGATTAATATCTTGATGAAGGCAAGGAAAGAATAAAAAATTTTGTGAAGATCTTTTTGACATATCTCAATATTTTGCTAACTCGAGGATTATTATTGACGATTTTAGATGTTCCTGACCTTTAGATGAAAAATCTGATAGATCCCCTCATCTTGCTGATTAATTATTCTGTGCGGATGCTGAAAGTCGTCTGAACACAAATCAAAATGTGTCACGTCACCCCTTTTTGTGTAATGCTGCTCGGTACCGCTCGATATCGCGGCTCAGAGACCATCCATTGGCCCAATATGTTCTCAAGAAAACCCTTGACAAACAACATGAGCTTATCCAAACAACTAATTGTCAGAGATGTTGGATTAATCAAAGAGGCAAATACTCCTGGCCCACCAAACTTAAGGAGGATTTAAAATTTCTCTATCAAAAAGTCTCTAGGGCAAGGAACACCAGCTTCACTAGCGGAATTTGCAATAACTATGTGCCTCACAGTACCAAAGATATTGCGAAAGAAGCTATTCAAACTTTCACACTCTTTTTAAAAAAGAGGTCATCTCCAATCATCATAATCACTTCCTTTTATCAATTTGAATGACTCTCTCTACGGATGATTAAATTTGTATTATTGTTGATTTTATTTTGATTTTATCAAAAATTTTATATTTGATATTGGCAATGAAAAATCTCCAAGAGCTTCCAAAATTTTTAGGATACATAGTTTATCACAAGTGATTTTTTATTCAATCTATCAAGCATTTCTTTCAGACTACATCATTGTTTTACACGGTCAAATACTCTACCATGTCACTCATCCTTAAGTCTCTTCACCAGCAAAATATCTCAAACTATAGAATCATTTCTCAGTGTTTCATGACTTATGATGTTACTGCTAAACTTTTAATTAATAAGCAATATAAAGCCTTTGCTACCTAAACTTATTAACCAGTCTCAATTTGCTTTATATTTAGGATACACAGTACTAATAATATCATTATTGCTAAAGAGATCATCAAATTTTTAGCGTTACTGTCTCCACTAAATTTTTTTTTTGCTAAAATTGATCTTTACAAAACTTTTGATAATGTGAGCATATGATTTTTATACAATAGACTCGTTGAATTGGGATTCCTTATCCCTTTTGTGAATTGAGCCCTTTTTTGTACCAATAAGGTGAACTTCTTTGCTATCATCAATAAAGAACTTAATGGATTCTTCAACTCCAAAAATAGTGTTAAATAGGGATGCACCTTATCTCCATTCCTATTTACATTTATCATGGATTTGTTTTATTGAACTATCAATGTAGCCTTTTGAGTTTGACAGGGCAATATTTGAGAATGGAGGAGAGAGAAACTCTGAGATTCTAGAGAGAGAAAGTTCGCCTTTTGAATTCTTGATTTTTTGCGGCATTCCTTTGTCGGTGTCGTGGCTGCTTCACGACCATCTGGTACCCTTCGTACCAATGGTAGAATGAATAATAGTCTCATAATCAGGGAAGGAGCAAGACCTCCAGGTCGTCAAGAGATTTTGGTTGAGGGCAAAGGGAAGAATTTTCCGATTGATTGTGTGGCTGATAAGAGTAGTGTTGATTTGAATAAGGGCTCAGGTATTTCTATTCTTGATGCGTCATCGTCGGTTGATTTGATCTTGAAAGTGAATAAGTTTATTGGTAATCTTGAGGCGAATGGATGTGGTAAAATTGTGAATGATCTGGAATCTTTTGAATTTCAGAAGGTTGAAGATAACATCAATTCTTTGAAGGAATTTGTAATTAATGGAACTTCGGCTGACAATATTGAAGATAACATCAGAGATGATGTTAACGGGGAGGTTATTACATCCTGGAAGAACCCTAAGCATATTAAGATTGCTCTTAATAGGGACCATGCTGAGCTTTCAGATGATGGGGTCGCAGTTAAGCTTAATTCTGATATTGAAGCAAAGAATTCACAAATTCTGAAAAACTCGTTGGTAATTAAAGTTCTGGGAAGCAATGTGCTGTTTTCTATCTGCAGTTTTGAGCTGAGGAGGCAGTGGAGAAATTATGGTGGATTTCATATGACGTCGATTGGTATGAACTTGATTCTTTGTTTTTTCAAGTCGGATGAGGCAATGGATGAAATTTTGAATGGCGGTCCTTGGTATGTAAGAGGACATATAGTCGGCATGGACAAATGGTCCCCTATTTTAAACTTGATGGGAAGAAGTGTATGCATTATGTTGCTTGGGGGGAGATTTGCAAACCAAGAAATATGGGAGGGCTGGGAATGCATTCACCTGTACTTAGAATTGGATCTCTAAGAGCAAGGTTGATGTGGAATTATTTACAGAAATTGAAATCTTTGTTTCATAGAACAGTTAGATCTAAATATGGGAATGATGTTATGAATGGCACACATAAAAAGACTATGTCTAGCATGTGGAAATCCTACTGGATGGTGGTAGGCATCTGAGAAATGTTATCAAATGGAAAGTGGGCAAAGGTAGTAAGATTAATGTGCTGAAGGATGTGTGGTTGTTAGACAAGTGCATCAATATGTGGCCGACATTTGTTGATTGTGGAGCCTTGGAGGATATGACTAGCAGCAGCTTATCTCAAATGAAGGTAGTTGGAATTATACTTTGCTTCAGTAATTCTTTCATACAGATTTCATTATGTTGATCAGTCAAATTCAAATTGAGTCCTCTTTGATGGAGGATCAGGTGGAGTTGTTGAGCATGTTTTCGGGTAAGACAATTTCTGCGTTGTCGTATGAGAACCTGATGAAGAGCAGGTATTCAGTTGATGATGATGGTTGTTGTAATTGGCTTAAGAAGCTTAAACTCAACAAGATGGTGGAGATGTTCTAGTGGTGGCTTAGTAAATTTGCGATTCCCACCAATCATTTTCTTAGATATTGCAGACTTTCTTCTATTGACTTGTGTGCTAGAGGATGTCAGTCGGTTGAAGATTATGAGCATATTATGGTTCAGTATAAATATTTTGTTGAAATTATTATGAATATGTGTGATTATGTATTCATATTTATGTTTTTCAATCTCTGGACTGTTGCTTACAGGAGCTTAGGAGCTTAACGGGCAGGAATTCTGGTATTGTAAAATTTTATTGCACCATTGTTTACCTTTCCTGGAAGAACCGTAATGAAGTTAGGCATGGTAAGGCTGCTTTACCAAGTTCATTGGTAGCAACTAACACTCTATCTTTATCCATGTACAAATCTAGTCCTTATCTAGATAGCTGGGGTACTAATCTCATTTGGGAGTCTAAAAAAGCTTGGTGCCCTCCACCGATAGATTGGATTAAGATTAACGTGGATGCTTCATTGCTTAGCTCAAATCTTGTTGGAATCGGAGGAGTCTTCAGAGATCTTAAAGGCATGCTTATTTTTACATTTGGGAAGAATAAAATTCACTGGGATATAGCTCAATTGGAGCTGGAGGTGGTAATTACAATGAGGGATTTCATTCGGAGGTGGATGCTTGATTGTAAAGGAGTGATCATTGAGAGTAACAACATCAACATTATTACATTCATTCAAAATTCTTTAAAGAAGAAGTTCTGGCATGTGGATAGGTGGCCGGTAAAGGAGCTATTCTTCTTAGAAGATTTCAATAAAGTGATCTTTCTTCATGCTTCTATAAGTTGTAATAAAGTAGTTAATCTTTGCGCTACTATGTCTTTAAATAGGAGTTTTACTTTTGATAGTTTTTCCTTTGATAACATTCCATCCTTGTTGTTGAAATTAATCAAGGAGGAATGTGATCATTCTAGCAATTGTAATTAGTTCCTTTATTTCTTAATGCAATTTGGTGCAATTCTTCAAAAAAAAAAAAAAAAAAAAAAAAAGAACTATCAAGGTAGCTTATGATAATGCTTCTTTTAATTATCTTGAGAATAAATATTTTAAAGTCTCCCAATTTATTTATACAAATGATGTTGCAATATAGGATCCCTAGTATATGATTTTGATGACGACATACATTATTGATTGAATTGTTACTTTCCTCGTTATTTATTTTAGATATTTCTTTTGTCTGTGAGTACTAACATTGCAGGTAAGACATACACTGCTCAATGCTACTAAAAGCTCAAGAAGGCTAGAATAAGAATGTCAAGTAAACAAACTCTGTAATTTTATTTTTCTTTATTTTTTATTTCTTGAGTCTGGTCGTATAAGAGGGAATGCAATTGGGTGACCGTGCACATCCACACAAGGGGGGAATGAGAAAAATTTAGAAGTTAAAATTTTTATACTATTCATACAGTATGACTTGCAATCGTATTTGACATTCAGTATAGAAAGAATGAGCTTAATGCCTGATTAAAAAATTAGTTTCTATAAACTAATCGTATTGCATGATCTGGATTTTACTATACGATTCGTTATGATTTGAAAACCTTAGTTGCCAGATAAATTAAGTGATATATTAAAAATTTAATTTTTAAACTAATCGTATTATACGATCTGATTCTTATTGTATGAATATTTGAAATCTTTCTTAAATTAACCACAATAATTAGTTAAACAAATCATGATTTAATTAATGATAGCATATCATAATGTATGATATTGATTGTACCGAACGATTGCCCGAGATGAAATGTTCTCATCCCAAATATCATACCAAACAAACCATAATTTTTGAACTTATTGTAATGTACGATAATCATATCGTATTACTTAAAATCAACTAATCATGTTGTACGTTGATAATAGTACGGGATGACTTAGAGAGATGATTTCTAATCATCATGGGAATCATCGTGTACAATGAAGAGAGAAAAGCTAACATATCATATTGGATGATCTTTGGATCATACAGTATGAAGTGTTAAAAAAGTTGAACAATTCATCTTAACAACTATTTATAATGTACAGGATGGGTCTAGTTTTTTAACTGATCGTATAATATGAACTGAAATCGTACTATACGAACAGTGATGCCTAACTTGATTTTTTAGGATATCTTGAAGCCCAATACTTAAGAAAGTTTTTGTGCTTCTCTTAGTAATAAGGATAGGATTATGTGGCTATTGAAGGTATTGTATGAGAAAAGTTTTAAATAAATCCAAGCTTTGAGAGGAAGGAGAAGGTAAGGTTAATCATGAGGGAGAAGAAGTGTGAGGGGATCTCACGGTTGCACCGGGCTATCTACACCTTTGCTCCTTCTATGGCCTTGGTGAGTCTTGAAGGGTCTCTAAGGAGAGAGGCATCTTTGTGAAGTCCTCGAGGAACTCTACCATCTCTAGGAGAAAGAAAAATGAGTCAAGGTATGTTAGCGTCACCGGGAGGGTGACATAGCATCTAGCACTCTGCTGCATCAAGTTTGGTGAAAGTGAATCTATAAGGGCTTCTCTGCCTTGCTATGAGAGCAAAAGGAGAGTTAATTATTGTTAAGTGCAATACTCGGAGCGAAGGAGTTCAGGGAGTAGACGTGGGTAAAGGTTGATCAAATCACTATAAAAATCTCTATTGTGTTTTTTCCTTTTCATACATTCATTTTTCATGCATTTTATTTATTTTATAACTACTTGAAAAAATTGGTGATCATTGCTTGGTTTTATAAATCAAAATATAATCGTAGTAAAATCAATATTTATGATAAACTCATTTTTTCCCCCAATCAATTAGAATTTTATATTTTCAAATTTTTAAAAACTTTTTAAAAATATTGTCATTATTATTTTGATGTTTGGGAAAATTTTTAAATTTATCAATTCAACCCCCCCCCCCCCCCACCCCCCCCCCCCCCCCACCCCACCCCCACTTGTTGAGCTTTAGGCTAGTTCCAAAAGGTTTAACAACCTTCACGAACTTAAAGGTGGTATCAGAGTGGGTTTCAAAAGTAAGATTTTTAAAAACTTTTGAAAAATAATCAATGACTCATTTTCATAATCATAACACTATGAAGGGTTATTCGATAACTCGTCAACCACTTTTTCAATATATTCCTTTGGATTTTTGGAAAATATGCATGTCTACTTTTCACAATCCTTTAACTTTATAATTAGGCATATGATTCAAACTAGCTATACACTTCCATCGCATGTTGTTAATGGTGTCAAAACTGATATTCCTTTAACTGAATGGAATTATCAAGATAAAAAAACTCACATAATTAAATGCTAAATATTTGAATTGTTTCTTTTGTGTGTTAAAATCTAAAGACTATATGTGAGTTTCTACATGGACTATAAGGAAGGATATTTGGGATATGTTATTTATCAATTATGAGGGAACTAGTGAAGCAAAACATTCAAGGATAAATATTCTATGGCATGACATTGAAAACTTTTGCATGAAACCTAGCGAGTCTGTATCTAAAATGTACATTAAGTTTATCTAGATAGTTACATCCTTACATGCACTAGGTAGACATATATTTAACTCTCAAAAAGTTAATAACACTATATGATGTTTAACTATTTCTTATGATGCCAAGATAATTAAAAATACTGAATCTATGGACTTTAATATTTATTCTAATAATAATTTGCTTGGATCACTCATTGCCTATGAGCAAGGAGTGAGTCAAAGGCAAAGTGATGCAAGAGGGAAGAAGAAGGAAAGAACTGTAGCATTAAAAGTAAATAATTTGAGCAGCGACAGTTCTGTAACAGAGTATGACAACATTGCCTTAATGACACGAAGTTCAGAGTTTACTAAAACTAAATAGAGACATCATCAACACAATTGGAACAAAGGTAAAAGCAACAATAATAAAAGTTTCTTCTTACACAATTTGCTTTGAGTGTAGGAAACTAGGCGACCTCCGATCTGAATGCCCTAACTTGAAGTCTTACCTGATCAAGGAGAAGAGTAAAGAGAAGCAAAAGTTCATAAGGGGGAAAAAAAGATGCAAAAAAGGTTTTTGGGTTTATCTCCAATTCAGAATCATTAAAAGCAGAAGCAAAGGCGAAGGTAACAAACCTGTGTCTTATAGCTAATGTCTATCTTGATTAATAAGATCATGATGACTTCTATTAACTTTCCTATGATGAATTCCTCATTACTTTTGAAAATATTCATGAGTTGTTTAGGAAGAAAAAAAGATGCATGCAAGTCTTAATATGAATTGTCTACTTTGCAAAAAGAGTATGCTAGTTTAATTATCAAGCATTCTAATTTAGATAAATATCACATGTCTTACCTGATGAATATGATGACTTAAAGAAGAAGCATATCGACTTAACTAAAGCACATGAATCCTTGAAAATATTGCATCTTGAACTAGAGAAAGCATAAACATTTTAGAAGCTTTTGAATTAGAAATAGATGGTATGGAGCATTCATTAAAAATGAAATATCCATTCTTGAAGGTGGAAACAAATTTTAAGAAGTAACACTAACTGTACTTGAGAATAACAAACCACCACCTACCTTAGAACAATTTTAGAAGCCCTCAACACAACATGCATCGCATAAACCAAGGAGAAGGCACCATGACCCATATAGGTTAGTAAATCCATTTCATGGTGTTAGGTGTTACTCTGATGGCATGTTAGGTCTAATAGCCTAGACTTGCACAATCCACCATAGGATACAACTAGTGTAGAGACCTAAACTGCATTCATCATAGCATACCATGCATTCATCTCATTCATCCAAACATAAGGTGAACTCAAACTCACTGGGTTCCTAAAATCTAATATATAAAAGACTATGTAGAGTTGCTTTAACAAAAGACCTAGTGAGAACATATGGTACACAGTGGATGCTTGAGGCATATAACTGGTGAAATGAAGCAGTTCATCACATTAGAGGTAAGGTTAGGAGGCAATGAGATATTATGGACAGCACCACTAGCAAAGTGTGGGCTCAGGTATAATTGGCAACTCAAAATACTTCATTATTGAAATTGTTTTATTAGTTGATGATTAAAGTATAATTTATTAAGTATTAGACAACTGTGTAATAAAAGATATGATATAAATTTCTTTCTGAATAAAAATGCATGAGTTTAAGTGGAAAAATTATGTTGAAAGGAAAATGAATGATAATGTTTAAATGTTAGACTTGAATTGCATTGAATATTCAAATTCCTTGTGCTTCAAAAACTATAATGATGAATTTTGACTATGGCATAGGAGACTATATCATGCAAGATTAAGAATCTTAGAAATACCCAAGAAAACTAGTTAGAGGTTGTTAGGAAAGTTGTTATTTGCATGTTTACATTCTTGCAACTTGTATAGTTTGATGATTCCAAATATTATTGTTTATGTGTTATTATCTCCTAACATTTTTTTGGAAAATTTGTTTTTGCTCTAGTGTGTACTAACATTTCAGGAAAATCAACTCCAAGATATGAAGACTTCTAATCAAATTCAACAAATATTCATAAGTTTTGAAATGAGAGGGAGTGATTGTAATTGAGTGAAAAATCACAAAATACTAACTTGGGGAACAATTTTTGTGAACTGATCGTACGGGACGAACATAGTTTGTACGGGACGATCATATCAATTACCCCTAAGAAGAGCAATGGATTGAACAGGCGGAGAGAAAGTTTTTCTAAGTCCTAATCGTCCAAGACGAATTTAATATTCGTCCCAGGACGAACGTCTCTGTATTCTCACCGTGCTCTGTTCGTCCAGACGAAAAAATAATGTTCATCCCAGGACGAACGGCTCTGTATTGAAGCTTGCTCTGTTCGTCCAGACGAAATAAAACTTTGTCCAAGAATGAAAGTCTCTGTATGAAATCATCCCAGGACAAAATCTGTTCGCCCAAGATGAACTGAATCGACTTACGTCAGTTGGTTACGTCCTGAAGAATTTTGGGGAAATGACCTATGAAATAACCGTTTCGTACCGGACGGACTTTTTTCATACGAGACGATTAGCGTGTACGAACATAATTCGTACAAATATACATAAGGTTCATTTCCGACAATTTAAGTAAAATTGTCCATGAAGATCCACGATCGTACGGGACGATCCACTGTGTACAGAATTGAAAACTTGCAGTTTTTGGGCAGTTTTTCTTATCTTTTATATATAATAGTTAAATTTGACTGCCACCCAATCTCTTTTTTAATGAACTTTGTGCCTATTGGAAAGAAGAGTAAAGGGGAGAGTGAGAGAGAGCATTCAAAGAAGGATTTCTACCACAGGAGTGTGAAGTTTCGTTGGTGTTCAAAAGGTAAGATTTCCAACTTGTAATTGAGATTACTGCACTCTTTTTCTTTCTTCCTTCTAGATTTCTAGTGAAAAGATTTATCATGGATATTCGGTTCTCTGCCGAGACTTGGAGAGTGTGAACAGCCGAACAAGGTCTATGCCCACACTTGGAGAGTGTGAACAGCTGAAGGTTCTCTAACCACAATTGGAGAGTGTGAACAGCAGAAGGGTTCTCTTGCCACGATACTGGAGAGTGTGAAACGGACAAAAGAG